>VMOF01000013.1:24418690-24535783 GCA_011764245.1 Trialeurodes vaporariorum
TTGCAAGAGGCCCAATAATGCAACCTTTTTGCGATTATGAATTCTGCGTCCTCTAAAATGCTTAGTTACGCTTAGTTCCAGGACTGAAACCGCCGAAATCAACAAGATTTTACAACTGCCGAGTGAGTACAAAACGGAAGAGTACTTCAAACTTTGTCAACCAGAGAGCGCAATCAAATGATTTTAAATTCTAAATATAAAATTTTACAATCCGAGAATTGATGATTTTTCATCCTGAATAGCACTTTTTACAATGCCTGCTTTTGTTACTTCTACAATCAAGATTTTGGAAATTTTATAATCCAAAAATTGACATTTTATCATTCTGAATTGCACTTTTTACAATGCCAAATTTAGTTAATTCTACAATCAAGATTTGGTAAATTTTACAATCCAAGAAATTGATGCTTTTTCATTTTGGATTGCAGTTTTTATAATGCCAAATTTAGTTAATTCTACAAATCAAGGTTTTGGAAGTTTTACAATCCAAAAAATTGATATATTATCATTCTGGATTACACTTTTTACGAACATTTAGAATGTGGGTATAACAAGGAGTGAAGAATGTCACTTCAGCAAAATTATTTTACAAGAATAACAATCCAAAATGCGAAAACAACAAAATCTCTAGCCAGCTAATTTAGCGACTAAGTGTTTAGCATTTCTAACAAAATAAAATTGTTCATTTACCTACGTACACGCTAAATTTTCCCAAAAAAGTAAATGCAAATTTTGCAAACTATGTTTTGTTATTCCAGCAATTCCCTTTTTTTCGGTGTATAAAACGATGCATTCAGGAGGCTGGAATCACCCGAGTTTTCGCCATATCCCCGCCCATTCCACAACAACAATATTTTGGTGATTCCGACCTCCAAATGCATAATTTAATCCATAATATCTTCTTCACTGAGAGATTTTTTTTTTTAATCCAAGGTGTATTTCGTTTGTGTTAAAGAAACTGCACAGTGAATATTAACCGAGGGGGAGTTCCCTTAACCCAAGGAAAATATCTGCTGCTACAAGTAAAAGATTCCTTGTTGTGACGGTGATTCTCCTTCATGCAACCAGAACTTACTTCGTGAAAGAAAAAGTGTCACAAATAAACGTGTTTTTTTTTTTTTTTTTTTTTTTAAAGAAGTAATTTCTCTCAATGTTGTCGGCAGTTTCAGTCGTGAAACCAGGCATATCCAAGCATGTCCGAGGATGTAGAATTCAAAATCGAAAATATGTCCTATTAATCGATTTATTTAATAGCTTAAATTTCCGTGTAAAAATTCTCTTATAGGGAGAATACATCAGTGGCGGCGCGTGCAATCTGGCAACAATGCATTTTTACCATTTGAACCTGTATAAAATATCGATTCGAGGGAGTGCGCTGTGCTGTCCCACTACTTTGACCTTTTACACGACTTTAAATGGACTCAATGAACCGTTGTCAGATTGCACGCGCCGCCACTGGAATGCATTGAATGAGTTTGTTTGGAACCAGAGATCTTCGGACAGCAATCGAGACGATACATCGTTTTATACTAAAACAGTATATTTGTTTGTACCAGTGGCGTAGCGTGCAATTTGACAACGTTGCAGTTCACCCATTTAAACCAATTCAAAATATCGAACTATTGGGTGTTCGGTGAACACCTTAGTATTCGACCTTTTACATGAGTTTAAATAGACACAGTACAACGTTGCCAAATTCCACGCTACGCCACTGGTTTGTACCTCAATGTGCGGTGGGCGTGTCGTTTAAATATGTGCGCGCGAAAATCACAATCACATGACAGTCATCGGATACGAAGAGACAGTAACATGAATATGTAACGACATAACGACAACGTTTTCAGAAACACAGAGCGAACACTTTTCACACGAACTCAAATCATCCCTCACACACTCACTCCCTCACGAGCTCGCACAATCTCACTAAAACACACACACACATCCAATTTTTCTCCGCCACACTATGGTCTGAGATCGTCAAAAAGTGGCCAAAATCAGTAATTAAATTTTTCATCAATTCATCACTTATTAAATTTTGACTCCAATGGGTCTGTTGCGTGGTTTTGCTTCAGCAATTTGACACATATAGATTCTAATGTAAAATTTTGCGAAAATAACGATGCGCCCTTTAGAAACTTTCAAAATCCACCCATTAACTCAGGAAATCACTTCCATTTCAAACAACCCGCGCTATACCAGACACTTGAATCACCGACATACAACTACATAGACGCAACGGAACCACCGCGTTTTTGTCAACATCAACAGAACTTACAACTATTTATAGTGTCCCGTTTATAGATTCATACAATTCTTGTGTATCATTTTGTAATCTTTGGAAAGCCAAAAAAGACCAGTGAGCAAGTGCAGCCAATATGTCATGTATTTAGAAGGCAATAGCCTTCATTTCGAAGTTACTATGTTGTTTACTTATACGCGGTGGTTTCGTTCATGTTTTAGTAATGCGGTGCAAATAGTGTCTGTAGTGTAGCGCGGGCTGTTTGAAATTGAAGTAACTTCCTGAGTTCATGAGTGGTTTTTGAACGTTTTTAATGTTAGCATCGTTATTTTTCTGAATTTCACGTAAGATTCAAGGTTCTAAATTGTTGTAAAAGTACGCAACAGACCCATTTCAATCACATAAAGCACTTCTAACAAGTAATGTACTGTTAAAAGTGTATTTGGAAAGTTTTAAACAAAGCTTAATTTCGCTCACAGTGCCTCATATAAGGGACGACATTTTACATGGATCCTTATGGAAATTCAAAAAATTGACACGCACATATAATCACATCAGAAAAGTTCGTTCAATTTAATGGCATAGGTTCCAGATTACAGTGACTCGTGTGTGAAAGGGTTAAAAAAAGATCGAAAACGATGATTCTTGATGACTATATTTTGGCCACCTTTTTTCGCTCTCAGGCCATAGTGCGCCGCGCCCTGTGCAATGTGCTTGTGTTCACTTTAGCCCTCAGTAGAATCTCGTCTGTGCCCCCCCCCCTTCCCTCACCACCTCACCCATCATCCCCTCATCACCCTGCAAAACCCTAAGCGTGTGAGTGTTGATTCCTCCGTGTTTGACAGAAAACACATTAATAAAAGGAGTCTTCTCCGTGTCTCCTTGATGTTGCCAATTTAGACCAAAAACTCCTATACAGCTTTATTTTGACCATAATAGGAAAGTTTCAGAATGCAAAGGTCTGAAAAATTGAGTTTTTTTATAAAGAAAATGAAATTACTCGATGAGCTGTGAACAAATATGCCTTTAGTTCTAAATAAGTCCCATTGTTCCGGAGATGAGATTTTAGCCCAAAATGCATTGTTGTTGAATGGAAATTCTACTACGCACACGATTTTTGACACTTTTACACGTGTGTTTCTCCAAATGCTGGGCACTTGGGAAAAAATCAAAGGACCCATTATTCTCAGCTCATCAAGTACTATCAATTTCTTCATAAAAACACACAATTTCACACCCTTCATTGCAACTACCCCGTTGAAACAATTTTTTTAAAAAAAATCACAATTTGGCAGCACTGCAGCGCACGCCAGCGAAAGTGAGCTTTGTGTACATGAATGTGGGAGGGAGGGGAGGGACCACGGTGTATTCGAAAGCTGGAACACGAAAGTCAATCTAAAAGTGGCGGTGAAATATGCAGGGTTCGGAAGGTGAGGGGAGGGCGCAGTTCAGCGGGGGAGAGAGGGGGAGAGAGGGGGTGGTAGTGGAAGGAATGGTGATTATTCTGATCAAATCGGAACGTGCATAGGGAAAGCCAGCTTATTAAAGGAAGGGGTTGGGTTGGCGCGTCGGGTTTTGGAATAATGGATCAGTTTCAAACTTTTCCCGCGAGCATGGAATTTGTTTTTTTTTCTTTCACATCGGATCTTATACCAGGCGGAGCTGGCTGTTTTGACTTTTGATAAGTCATACCTCCTCCCTCTTAATTTTTTTTTCTTTTTTCGTTCTGTTTTGAAATTGGCTGATTCAAATGAAGTTAACATGAAAAGAGAGCTTACTTTCATATAATTCACGTTTTACTTTTGAGCTGCTTTGGAATTTAGCGTATTTTTTTTCTGACTCCGTTGAGTCAACCAATAGAGTGGATTTGTGGGACGTGCTTTTGAGGCTGCACGGACTCAACCGTGATGGAAATCTCTTATGGACAGTGGCGTCGCGTGCAATTTGGCAGCAATGTATTCTATTCATTTAAACTCATGTAAAAGATCAAATTCAGAGGGTGCACAGTGCGTAAGGAAAGTTCGATATATTTAATGAGTTTAAATGGAGCAGTTGCAATGTTGCCAGATGGCGCGCGACGCCACTGCTTATGGACATTTTCACACGGGCTCGGATTGTTTGCCCCATATTATTATTATTTTTTTCTTAAAGGTTCTAATAAATCCATTTGAAATTGGGAGTGCAAGTGTTTTGGAGTGTCCGTCTTGAAAATAAAATCGATATAACTGTTTCTTTTGGAAGGATTTGAAAACCAGGGACTCAGGGTTGTGGTTCACTCACAGTCAGTGAAAGTTACTATAAGGTATAGTCAGTGGCGTCGCGTGCCAACTGGCAACGTTGCAATTTGACCATTTAAAACCATGTAAAATATCGATTCGAGGGAGTGCACTGTGCACCTCCAACAGTTCGACCTATCATATGGATTTAAACGGCCAAATTGCAAAGTTGCCAGATGGCACGCGACGCCACTGGGTATAGTCTATAACCATCGAGCGGTTCAATCAATGCAGCTCAACTATACAAACAATCATTTGCTTCACCCGTGATGTCGCGTCGCCTTGCGCATCACTGGAGTCACTAAAATGCCTTCAATTTCCAAGGTATGCAAAAACATATCCTGAGTGTAGTAATAGTTGCTTAGCTGCTCTCGTCTTCTCTCTGTACTTACAACTCGTTATTGGCCGAAGGTAAAAGTAGACTGTTTGAAGGAATTTATCATGATATCTTGGAGCTAAATTTACTTTAATCTTTTCTCTGCGGTCGGTCGATCAATCTACACGGAAAAAAAAGATGGGTGAAATGACCATACGGATACCTGATTTTGGCACCTGCTAGATGTTATGGTAAACTTGACCAGAAGTACGAGTATGATACATTTACCGATACTTTGAGTACATTCGACGTGCAATCAGGTAACATCAACTAGTACCTAGTCAAAACATAGTATACTTCTGGTTAACATTACCATAACATCTAGCAGGTGCCAAAATCAGGTATCCGTATGGTTATTTACACCGTAGTTTTTTTTCCGTGTATAGTTTGATTTTATACAAAAAGTTAGTGCAGTCATTTAGTAACAACTTTTTCTGTTGCCCTTCGATCAATTTTCGCCGACGCATTCTCCAGAAAAACGGAATACTTTATACACAAGTTTCAAAACTGACGGCAGCGAAATTCATGCGCGTGGTGATTGCATTTTTTCAATTTCTATCATTTATATTTTTTGCATATAATTTCAACTTCTTGCAGAGGTGACCGAACAATTGATCAATCATCCTTCTCCGATTTGATTCTACGCAAAAGTATCGATTTATCAGGGGCTCGATTGAACTATCCGGAGGATCGATTGTTTTTCGTAAGTTTGTATCGAAACTATCGATCTAATTTTACGAGTCATCTCTGACTTCTTGAAAGGAAAAGCGAGAAAATCATCAGCGGAATATAACCCTCGTAGCCCAGAGCCGGATCTGAGATGTCGTTCTTTCTCTCTCTCCACCCGTTTCGAACACGTGTGTTAGAAAAGTATAGAGAGAGAGGGGGGGAGAGAGTGAGAGAGAGAGAGAGAGAGAGAGAGAGAGAGAGAGAGAGAGAGAGAGAGAGAGAGAGAGAGAGCAGTCATCACGCGACTTTAGCCTCTATCTCTGTTTTTTGTATCACGTGCGTTCAGGCGGAGAGTTTGCACAGAAAAAAAAAATGTTTTAGATTTAAAAAGAAGATTTTCTGAATTATATGACAAATAGACGTATTTTAAAATTGAAACTAAGTTTTGTTAAACTAAACATTCTTTTCGTTAGATCAAAATACCGACTTTTCAATTTAACATCAATTATTTTCAATTCGAATAGAGTTATTTTTAATGTAAGAAAAATTATTTTTACTTTCAAAAAAATTAATTTTAGTTTAAAAGTACGTCTTATTGCCACATACAAATAATTCATTTTTTTTGTTTTTTGTTTTTGTTTTTGTTTTTAAAGTATCAAATATGTTTTTTTCTGTGTGAGTTAGTGCGTGTGAGTGTGTGTGAGAGAAGGGGAGAGGGAGAGAAAGAGGGAGATCGAAAGAGAGAGAGAGAGAGAGACAGAGAGAGAGAGAGAGAGAGAGAGAGAGAGAGAGAGAGAGAGAGAGAGAGAGAGAGAGAGAGAGAGAGAGACTAATCCTTGGATCCGACTCTGCCATCGCATTCGTTTGTTCTCCATTGCTCCATTCGCAGTATGACGGATGTTATTAATGACGACGAATCCCCCTCCTCTCTACTTTTCTTACAATCAACCCCCATCCCCTTCTCCTTCTCTCTCTCTCTCTCTCTCTCTCTCTCTCTCTCTCTCTCTCTCTCTCTCCCGCAGTTCCCCCCTCTCCTTTCGCCGAGGGCCGCGCCATGCACCCCCTCCCAAACCGATATAATGAGAGCCATGTGCCAGTATTTTCAATTCGCAAAGATGTGTAACAGAAAGCTAACTGCCATTTTCCTTGTGCAGTTTCTTATATATTTAAACGGTCTCCTTCATTGGGGGCAACAATTATGGGAAGGAGGGAAGCGTCTAAGAAAGAGGGGATCGTGTAAAACGTCAAGTGCGCTCCACCGAAAGAATATTAATAGGACGGTAATGAGAGTTTCGAGGATTTAAGCACACCTGATGTTTTACGGGTCCCTCTCCTCCGTCTGTTTGAAATCCGATGATGTCAGATTTGGCTGAAAAAATATACAGATGTCCCATTAAAGTCCGAGTATAGTCGTTTTTCTCCTGTAGTCTATTTCACATTGTTTCAGTCTTCAATCTGGACATACGCTATTATCCATGAAAACACTTACAAGATAAGGCTTCTTCGGGCGCCTTCAATATATTGTATAGGCAATTCCATCTCCTCCGAGTACGAACAGTTAACTACCTTCCCTGTAAAACGGAAGTATGGCTTTCTTTCGAACTAACCTGGCCGTTAGAGGGATAAATTATATGAGAATTTGTTAAATTTTTAATCCTTATTTGGCAACATTGTCAGGAACCTTCTAGCAATTGTCAGACTTAATTGACCGTTTTTCCCCCGAAAATTTTTTACATTCCCCGCAGCTGCTGCCCCAGAGCGAGAGCGCCTCCTCTGCAGATTGTAGAATCTGTGCGAAGGCAGTTTTCCGTTTTCCGTGATTCTTTGTGACGAGAAGGGGGAGGCAACCCCCTCCCCCACTCCTCCCCCCCCCCCCCCCCTGAAGATCGTATTTAAACTTTCCCGCCTCCTACTTTTCCCGGTTAAAGACGCCGACTGTAGCATTGCTGTCTGCCTATTAACGGCATTTCGCTTCGGGTTTAAATACCCCTTTCTCGGCTCGTTTTCCGCGCAGTGCTGCCAGATTTTGTGAAAAATATATAAATTTCCCATAAGACTCAATGTAAAATTTGTTTTTTTCTTTGCGAAATCGGACAGCACTGTTTCCGCGTCAGTTTGCGCTCAGTGGATCCAAGTGTCGGTTTTATCGGATGTGGAAAAGTTTTTTTTTTCTTTCTTTTCTATAGAAAAAGTTCCGTCAGTTGATTCTCCCCCCCCCAATTCTAACACGCGGAAAGGGTAAAATTTACGAAAGCATTCTCCGCTGTTCCAAGTTAGGAGGTTTGATCTGTTCCGCGTAGATTTACATGGGACAGTGCTACGTCGCACTTCAGTCTCAGATCTTCCAAAAGTGGCCAAAAATCTGAAAGTAAATTTCTCGTCAAATTATCGTTTATAAATTTTCATGACCAATTTTAATCACTGAGGACACTTATATCAAGTAAATTGAACCAAGAAATATCATCAGGAAGTTTTAAAGTAGTTTAATAGGTCAATATTGATGATTTTTTTACTGCTTTTCTCTGATTTTTGGCTACTTTCTCTCAACCTCAGATCGTAAAAAAGTACCCAAAAATCTGAAAGTAAAGTTCTCGTCAAATTATCATTTATAAATTTTCATGACCAATTTTAATCACTGAGAACACTCATAGCAAGTAAATTAAACCGAGAAATATCACCAGGAAGTTTTAAATTAGTTTAAGGGGTCAATATTGATGATTTTTTACTGCTTTTCTCTGATTTTTGAATACTTTCTCTCAACCTCAGATCGTAAAAAAGTGGCCAGAAATCAGAAAGTAAATTTCTCATCAAATTATCATTTTTAAATTTCATTAACAAAGGTCGAAAACGATGATTTGTGATGAAATTTGTCACTGATTTTTGGCCGGTTTTCTTCAATCTTAGACCGTAGTGCGTCGTACAAATGCACCATCCACCACTCTAGTTCCGTGTATGACCGTATTTTTTTTATTTTATGTCCACCATCACTCGTTTTGAACTAGTGGCGTAGCGAGAAATTTGGCAGCGCTGCATTGTGTCCATTAAACCTATGTAGAAGGTCGAATGCGAAGGTGATCACCGAACACTCAATAATTCGATCCTTTTTCATGAATTTAAATGGACAAACTGATACGTTGTCAAATTCATCGCTACGCCTTTGCTGCGGACTAGTGGCGTAGCGAGAAATTTGGCAACGCTGCATTGTGTCCATTAAACCCATGTAAAAGGTCGAATGCGAAGGTGATCACCGAACACCCAATAATTCGATCCTTTTTCATGGGTTTAAATGGACAAACTGATACGTTGTCAAATTGATCGCTACGCCTTTGCTGCGGACTGGTGTGGTCCTCGGTCGCTTTTGTTTCATTTTTCATTTGATGGACGATCGCGAATAGGCGGAGCTTCTAAAAAATACGACTTGAATAAGAAATAAATCAAATGAACGAGTGAGTTATTTCTGCGAGCTGGATCAAAGGAACTGAATCCTTTTTGGGATTACCTTCGGTTTCTTAGTTCGTTCCGGTGACTCATCCCTCGATTTTTTCTCTCCATTTCATCGACTGTCGTCCGAATCCTGTTAAACGGGCAATTAAGATTCCTCGCAGTGATTCTTTCATCACCCCTCACCCCCTAACTTCACCCAACTATCGACGTCCCCCCCTCCCTCTTTAAATTCTTGCAGAAGTAGGTTTTTTTTTTTTTTTTTTTTTTTTAACTTAGAGGCGGTTCAGCGCTCGCTTCCTGTCTTCGAATCCACCCCCTCTTTCTCCCTCCACCAAAGAGCTTTCAACTTTCAGACGGTTTCAGTTTAAGCAAGTTACAAGCAAGTTCACTCGCAATAATGGTTTCAGTTTCGATATTGAATATAAATATAAACACAAGCTAGTTCGACTATAACTAGTAGTAAGTTTTGACTAGTCGATTTCATACTCATTTCATGCTTATTTCACTCTTACATCCTCAGAAGTATAGCTCAGTGGCGTAGCGTGTAATTTGGCATCATTTTTTTTCCAGAAGTGTAGGCGCACCCAGACTGATAATCTTTGGAATTGTTCAACATTATTTCTCTTGTTTTAAAATGAAAATGAATGAAAATTGAAAATGAATTTGAGCTTTGGCTTTTCATCGAGGAGCACTTTAAAATTAAAAGTTCAAAGTCGAAGACAAGTTTTATTTAGATTTGAAGAAATGAAAATTGAAAAGTCGCCAAAGATTAATTATCTAGGCGCACCTACACTTCTGAAACGATCTATATCAACCTCTCTATTGCTATATATCGTTGGAGTTTACACAGACCCTTTTTTAGGTGGTTTAGGTTAAGTTAGGTCAGTTTACGTTAGGTAAGGTTAGGTTACTTTTACTGAAAAGTCTTTTTTGTATCTTTGTGAGGAGTGCGTGTTTCACATCTCACAACATAATAAACTTGGGTATGTGTGAGTGAGTGCGTGTATGTTTCACGCGTGGATATGCGTGTACTATACGAATCAAATCGTGTGCAATGGTGAAGATAAAAGCGGGTGGTAATGTGAAAAGCAGGGGGGGGGGGGGGGGGGGGAAGAGGAAGAGGGTGTCGGTGGAGGGGGTGGGGGCAGGGGGGGGGGGGGTATATTGCACGCAACAAAGCTACCGCGAAGCTCCCCCGTCACGAGCCAATAATGAAGCGTAATCCGCAAGTACGAGAGATACAGGAACACACGCAGCTCATGAAAACATTCCCTTCAACCCCCCTCCCCTCCTCCTCCCGACCCGTGACCTCCTCTTTCTCCTCCATACACCCCCTTCACGATGCATCGGCCCACTTTTTCATTTCTGCGCGTGTTCGCGACGTTTGCATTTTGCAGTCTTCGTGTGAAAAGATATCACGCAACGAAAGATTGGGCGCCAGCGGGATTGGTACCAGGACTTCGCTTCAATATCTGACTTTATTTTTGAATTATTTTTTATGAATTTTAATTATGAGAAATTTTGAATGTATCGGCGGAAACAGTGTCTAATCAGAGTATGCAGTACGCATCACACCAAAAACGTTTCTTAAAGACATAACATGGCGAAAGATTGGGCGCCAGCGCGATTGAAACCAGGACTTCGCCTCAATTTCTGATTTTTTTTTTTTTCATTATTTTTTTTTATGAATTGTAATTATGAGAAATGTTGATTGTACCAGCGGAAACGGTGTCTAAGCAGAGTCTGGAGTACGCTAGAGTCCCTTTATACTATGAGAGTTGCGCTAAGTCTCTCGAAATGAAGAAGAAGAAGCGGATAAATTGAACCCACAAGCAGCAAATTGCAAATGGCGGATGATCATTTGCCTCTGCGCTGTTGCCGCTATTTCGCTATCTCTTATAGGTTAGGTTCCGATTTTTCGACAATAACGGTGGTAAATGAAAGAGATAATGTTCTCCACAGTAACGTTCGCAAGCAGAGGAAAAATTAACAATAATTACTGCGGTCACTGTTACTTCAAATGTGTAATGAAAACTAGTGCGCAAAAAGTAAACAGACTCTCCGCCATTTGCATTTGCCTCTTGGGGCTTTCGTGACGGCGCAAATCTGAGAGCCAATCAGAAATGGATTTAGCAATGGCGCAACTCTCATAGTATAAAGGGACTCTACAGTACGCAACACACCAAATACGTGTCTTGAGTGGAAAATTGCGAATGTGTGCGTTGAATTTTGCATACCCTGACCTGTGACCAGATACCTTTGTCCCCGCGAGTACAGTCTACAATCCTTTGATGTAAGTTTTCTGAAGGGAGTACCGACGCACAGTGGAGCGAGTCAATGGGAGAAGCCGGACACATCGTCGCAATTTCGAATGCATATATCTTCGTTATTACGCAACGTAAAAACACACGTAAACGACGTTTAAACACATGTAAAAAGTCGAATGCGAAGGTGTTCACAGAACACCCAATAGTTCGATCTTTTCCGAGGGTATAAATGGACAAACTGCAACGTCGCCAAATCTCACACTACGCCCGCGCCACGGACTCGCTCCGTTGTGCGACATCGCTTCATGCATTTGAAAAGTGCTGACCGCCCGAAGGAGTAAATTCGAAGCTCATAGTACATTATACTGACTCATTATAATGAGAGGACGTTCTTTTGCTGACTACCGTACATGAACGATTAATTTCGATGAGAGGAATTTCTTTTGCAGGTCATTGTACCATAACTTTCAAAAGAAAGTCCTTTCCATCGAAATTAATCTTGATGAATTTTTTTCTTTTATTTTCATCATTTTTAAAAATTTTGGGGCATCATGTCACAAGGAGCAATAGTGTGATACTCTAAAATACCTGAAAACCTTAAAAATTCGCAACTTGGTCGAGAAATTATACGCATTAAAAATTTCTATAAGGATACTTTCTTTTGGAAGCCATAGTACCTGCAGAAAGAAAAGATTCACAGAATCTTTGATATCCGAAAGAAGTGGACATTTCTCCCATTGTAAAAGGGGTTGTTTCGTAGAGTAACAGAAATGGAAGTGGTGATGGAGGGGAGGGAGGATGGGGCAGCTTATAACGCTCGCTTCGGTTTTGCAAAATCTCGCGTTCAGAATTGAATTTAATCTCGGGAGGATTATCCACCTGTAACAAGTGTGTTCGCACGCTGGCCGCTTCGCGCAGGTCGCCGCAAATTGGGTTCGATGCATGAATATTCCCGAACATCATCTATGACGAACAAAACTCAAAGATCATGAAACGAATAGTTAATAGGACAAATCATTAAATAATTTCAAGACAGCTCGGCAATGAATATTAATTTCACTGTGCAATTATTAAGATTTACTTGCGATTTCTTAAAAGAAAATACCGTGTGTCTAACGGAGTTTCTGTGGCAATAAAACCAATAGTTTTAAGTCCGGAAAAAACCCTAATTTTTCATCCACTGTGCGTTTGCCCTCTCACGCACGTGCCTTGCCTGTGATTGTCGACTACCTGTGTTACAAGCGTGGTGGACGGGTTGCGTTTCATCGGAAGCCGGTGTCTATAGATACATTGAGCTGACTTACCGCGGATTGCAACTTATTATGATCTGTTCAGTGTAACCAAAACAAAAGCAGCTTGTGAGATTCGATTTATCGATGCCTCTTTCATGAGTAGGCTTAGATTCGAGGGAAAAAAAGCAATCGATTGTTCGCTGCAGCGCCTGCAGCCATTGCTGAAACAAAAATTTCACATTAAAGTTAATTAAATTACTTTTTTATTCGCGATCTTCCCAATTATGCCATTGTTTACTTACATATGATTAAGAGTGAATTCATAGTGTAGCCATGTCCCCTGAAAAAATGATTCGTGCGGGTTCATAACTATTAAACAAACAATGCCCCATATTGAATGGTTATCACTTAAGGTTTTTAGCGTCTTCAGATAAATTTTATCATAATGTTATCTTTGGACCCCCACCATCGACAATTTTCGGACCCCCCCCCCCTCGAAAAACTCTTGGCTACTATACTGATATACATATATCTATACTGTATGCGTCATTCGTTATGAACATGTATGGACCATCTTTATCAAGCCAACTGCGACCTATGACGTTAGGATGAGATTTTAGGTTTGGTCAGGTTAGGTTCATAATTATCTGAGTTTCCAATGGACTGCTCGCTCTGTCATGCACCACTTTCTGTGATCGTCAAAAAGCGGCCAAAATTCAGAAATTAAACTCACCATTTTATTATTTATAAACTTTCAAATAATCAACGCACAAAAAAACACCCTTAGCAAGTACTTAATGCGAACACTGAGAGAATTATTTTTTTAATTGAAAGATGTATTTCGTTTGTGTTAAAGAAACTACACGGTGAAATATTGACTAAAGGGGGAATTCCTTTAACCCAAGGAAAATGTCTAGAAGTAAAAGATTCCTTTTGTTGTGACAGTGATTCTCCTTCATGCAATCAGAGCTTTACTTCGCGGAAGGAAAACTGTCACAAGTAAACGTATTTCCTTGTTTTTAAAGAATAAGTGTTTTCTCTCTGTGAAACTAGTAAAGTCACTGGAATGTTTTGAATGAAGCTTTAAAGGTAAAAAAATATAATTTTTGATGACTTTTTCCACTGATTTTTTTTTATCTCAGACCATATAGTGCCATGATTAGCGGCAAATAAACGCTTGTGCGACTGTTCATAATCCCCTACCATGCCGTAAAACTGAGGATGAAGTATAAGAGGAAAGAGGCGATGAAATGTCGTAAATATTTTGCATACAGGAAGTGAACTTTGATCGAAATAAAACAGTCGTGCATCCACCGTTTTTCCCCTTGTTCATCGTATCGTTTTGAACTTATTTGATCCAACGAAAATCTCCCGACCCTTCCTGGAAAAGTTATATGAATAAATCGCAGACCTTTCAAATTCGTTAAAGTTAAGTTTAACCATACGCACACACTCGCAAACACTTATGTACTTACATAGCACACGGACAAAAATCATTACAAAGGCAATGCATGAATGGAAGCAGTGGCGCACCGAGAGTTTCTTCATCTCCTTTAAAAAGCGTATGTTAGACAAGGATGGACAATGGAATAAACCCCCTCTTTCTGTCCTTTTCCTACTTATACATTTAAATGGGAAATGAGAGAGATGGAAGAGATCCTGGTCGCGCTACTGAATGGAAGCATTGGAGCAAAACGAGCTATCGGAGATTAATTTTAATTGTTAATTAGGCAACGCTAACTTGAAACACTTGCATCAATGTAAGCTAGACGCAACGCCAGACTCAGACCTGCTAAAACTCGTAATAAGCGATAAGCAATTTTCAAGCTGCGCCCAAGGGGATTGAAACGTGGATTTTTCCGGACGTGAAATTTGTTTATTCCACGCTTCAGAAACGTCTTTGTGTTTAAACCTGTGGGGGGAAAACCTTGTACTTATTTGTTTTTTTGAAATTTTTAAGAAAATGGTTTCCATTGAAACCAATGGGGAAAAGGGTGAAAATAGTGAAAAATTGAAACTTTACGGGGCTGGCTACCGCCACGCATAATATTTCAAATACAGCTGTTTAAATAATAAAAGGGGTCAGTCTCCCCGCAGATTATTTGCTGTGAGAAGGTGTTCCCAATATATTCCCTGTAAAGTTTTTTTTTTAACTCCGGAGAAGTGTAAATCATGACTATTCCTCTCTTTCGCACCATTTACACTTCGCAAATATTTTACTCCGAAAACTATGTGCAGGGAGAAATCATGGCTTTCTTGTGAACGAAGTCGGAGTAAACATCTCTGACAGCGTACGCTGTGGGAACAGTTTTTTTTTTTTTTTTTTTTTTTTTTTTTGGGTGGCTCAACTGAATAAATTCCCGGATGTACGAGGGTCGCTCAAAAAGTAAGTTTCATTGATCTACTTCTCCGGTCCTATTTAAACTAAGCAAAATCCACTTGCAGTGATGAATTTGTCATATCCATAGCTGTTTAACAAAATACAGTTTTTTTTTTGTTTTTTTTTTTGTTTAAATTTAGTTCATTTTTGGTGGAGATATGGCTATTTTTCTGCACCCACCTCAAAATATTTGCCGCCACCTCCCGCCAACTAATTAAGAACGAGTGCAGTGCAATCCTCAAATCAGCGACACAAAAAAATGGTTCATACTGAATATTTTCAGGATATTTTCTAAAGGTTTCTCACAGTTCAATAGAGAATTTTAGTGAAAAAATAACTTGAAGTGACATATTTTTCAAGAGTTTTTGACGTAATCGCCTCGAACATCGATGCACTTTTGAGATCGGCTGACCAGTATATCGCAATTCCTAAGGCCTAAAAACCACGATTGAAACTCTTGTAACACTGCACCACCTTTTTGAAACCATTTGGGAGACACATCTGTTTCACCATTTACCTCGGTTAATTTACTGTCGGTAACTTTCAGCGGGTGGAACTCCTTTTGCGTTGAGAACACGAATCACTCCGTGAGCTTCGACATCCGACGGATCCTCTATTGACGCACGCAATTTCGACAATGATAGAGCGAGTGCAAAGAAAGAGACAGAGACAGTACTGATTACTTGACATGTTTTGTTTATTATTTGCGATCGGTCAGCACCTTATTTTGACATCAGATAACATTTGATCCTAACACATCAAAATTATAAAATTTATTATTACGCTAGTCACGATTGTAGTTATAAACAACCAAACAAAAATATTTGTACTTTCAATAATTGCTTTAATATTAAACGTGTCTCTCCAAAGCTTTGAGTTTTCAAAAATTTCACTAGTATTCATGTCAGATCACCTTTCATTCTGGCTGAAACACATCTCGGGATTGAAAACAAATAATTTTTATCGCTCATTTGATGATCGCTCTTGTTCGTAAAAAGTTGGCAGGAGGTGGCGGGTAATTTTTTGAGGTGGGTGCAGGAATAGAGCCATATCTACACCAAACATGAACAGAATTTAAAAAAACCATGTGTTGTTGAAAAGCTTAGGATATGAAAAATTCAATGCGGTGTAATTGGATTTTTCTTTTATTAAATAGGCCCTGAGAAAATATCAATTAAACTTACTTCATTAACGATCCTCGTAGACTACTATTACTCAAGTATATTCCTTAAATAATTTGTCCTCGTCTTTTGATTTGATTGTTCCAGGTGAAAAGCCGTACAAATGTCATTGGCCAGGATGTGGGTGGAGCTTTGCAAGGTCCGACGAATTGACTCGCCATTACAGGAAGCACACGGGAGCCAAACCGTTCAAATGCGTCCACTGCGACCGAGGTTTCTCAAGATCGGATCATCTGGCATTGCACATGAAACGCCATAATTAAAAGTAAAAACCACCCTTTCCGTCCCCACCCCTACCTCCCCCCGTCCCAAACCACGCCACGCCGCAGTGGCCCAGTTATTTATGACCCCCCCCCTTTCCTCAGTTTATCTGCTTCTGTGCTATTGTTATTACTTTTTATTACCAATGATTCATTTCTTTCTGATGATATTTTTATTTTATTCCTCTTCTTTTTTTGAGAGCGCGATTGTCGACCTGCGTCGTTTCCTTTCCCATGCATTTGAATCTCTGCAAAAGTATCGATTCTTTTTCATGTGTTTATACAGAAGAGAGATTGATATATCGTAATTTGCGAGCTGCAAAGAGAGATTGAACAAAAGCATCGATGATTAATTCATCAGTAAAGGTCGTAAATCGCAGTCGAAAAAGAAGTGATAGCTTGTAAGAAAAATGAAGAAAAAAAAGAGAATAAATCTATGAATAAATAAATGAAACAAAAAAATGATGCTACGAAACCAAAAAGTATTTAGTTGAAAATTTATTGTAGAGATTATTTAATTGAATTGTTAAATCGTCGAATATCTTGTCCTTTCAGATATTTCGGTGAAAAAAATAGTAATTAAAAAAATTTGGTCAGTCTGTGTGCAAGTCAACAATATGTCTAAGTCTTCTTTCACTATTAAACATATTTACAAGGTATACACAAGTAACGATCATATTATTTTTGTAATTTTCTAAAGACAGATATTTTTAGGAAATATTTTACCTTTGATAGCAAATTTCCTCAGTAAAGACTTCACGTAGCACAATTGGAAACGTTTGAACGTACCTTCAAATTTATTTGTACTTTTATAAGAAAAAAATCTGTTCAATTTCAGATTATATGTTTTTCCTTGATTTTTTTCTTTTTTAAAACATTTCCTGAATCCGTTTACCAGATTTCAAGGAAAAAGTGTTTCAATCCACGATTTAAACTGAAGTAAAGTCTTCTGATTCTACCTTAAATCTAGCAACGATGTTTGATGGTATTTTTTTATTTCTTTTTTATTCTCCAACTATACAATACCTTTATGGTGATCGGAATCAGACTGCATAATAATGTAACAACCGTAGTATAGTAATGATCATTATCAAGTATGTAATAAGAACGAAAGTGAATCGAGGGATTTTGTTGCAAAATTACCAAGTCTAAACTTTTCAATCTCAAAGCTTCCAAGACATTTCTTCGAGTAACAATTTTGTATCCATAATTTTGGAATTATTAAGCATCGTGAATGCTCGAAATCTGCGGTCAAATTAATTTCGCAGCTGCAGTTAATGCAGGTTTTGTAATTGCTTGAACAATATCGAAGAAATGTTTTCAATTCATTTGTAGGTTAAAGTGGACCTGGACATTATGCTTCGACTCCTTCCTCCGATAATGCAGGCGCGCGTGTAACTAAGCAACAATGTTTCCCTTCCATTTGAATCTATGTTGAACAATCGATTGTTGGTGAAGCACTGTTTCAGTTTTAAATCGATTGTTTTACATAGATTAAAATGGAGGGAAAACACTGTTGCTAAATTGCACGAGCGCCTACTGTAATGCATTCAAAATTATTAATCATATTTCCTTTAAGCCTCTTAACTTTCAAATTTATTTACCAAATTAGAGCGTCGAAAATGTACACTCCATCGTTAAAATTCCGGAACCAAGCTGTGATCTACCCATTAATCTATTATTGTAAACCTATTGCCCACATTATTGACGTTTAAACGTTGGACTGACTACTGATGAGCAGCTCTAAGCTATTTTTTGTTTAGAATAACTCTTTAGTAAAATTTTAGTTAAAGTATCTACTTACTTATCAGCAGCTCTTTGAAGAATCGATCATCTTTTTCTCTCTCTGAAACTACTAAAAAGTATCGATTAGAAGACTCAATTGAACTATCTAAGAATCGATGTTTCTCCATAGGTTTAAATGGACGAGTGATTCATGCATCGTACTTCACTGAACACAAATTAAATGTATACTCTCCTGAGTTGCGGCTTGCGCGTTGTGGCAACAATGAATTTCCTCCACTTAAACCAATGTAAAATAATCGATTCTTGTGCCAATCTGCTTCTCCTAGAATCGATTTTGTACACGAGTTTAAATGGAAGCCGTGCTTTTTTGCTACACTAACCGCGGCTCTATCCTTCACGTTCAACTTTGAATTTAATGCATGGTTCTATGTTACATGTTTTGACACATAAACAGAACTAATACAGAATTTAATTAATTAAAATCTAAAATAACAAAGGAAAAAAAAAATCACGAAAGAAATCTTTTTTTTCCCCCACTGTCAAAGGTTGATTCTAACATTATATAACATTTCTGTGCGTGTTTTATACCTCAACACTATTTTCAAATGAATTATTTCGCTCGAGAAGTTGAACTCAATTTTGTGGGAGGGGAAAAGTAAGTATGTTTCGTTTCAAATTATACATTTTTAAAATTATTCAGGAGAATGAATAATAAAGGTGGAATATTATACAGCATCCGTATCGCTGTGGAAAATGTAGCAACATTTCTAGCCTATTTGAAAATAAAAAACAATTTTATGCCTTAATATTTTACATTCCATTTTTTCTGAGCAGTCTACTTCTTAGATCTACGGTTTCATGTCCAAAAGCGTAGGTCTTTTCAATTAGCGTTTGAAACTGCACGATTCAGGTCCGCTGCCACAATGTCACGGTGTTGCCAGAGTTTATGTTAAATTCCGTATATTTCACATTGTTATGGAAAATATAAGTGTATCCGGCACAGTGGCGTCGCGTGCAATCTGGCAACGCTGTAAGTTGTCCATTTAAACGCATGAAAAAGGTCGAGGTATTAGGAGTGCACAGTTCACCCCCTTAAATCGATATTTTGCATGGGTTTAAATGGGAGAATTGCAACATTGCCAGATTGCACACGATACCAGTGATCTGGCACCACTAGTTCCGACAGTGAGTGGTCGATCGTGAGTCGTGATGCATGAATCAAATCGTTCATAAATATACAGGGAAAATAATCGATCCTTAAGAGGCTCCATTGAATCAATATATAATCGATCTTTATACATACGTTCAAATGGGAGAATAACAATTAATGTCGATCGCTCACGAGTCAAGTTGCCTATTGATTACGACCACAACCACCGTTGCCAAAATTATCAAAATTAATCCGCCTTTTTTACATTCAACTGCAAGGAACGCTCTTAAACAAAAAAAATAAGGACCCAAAAAACAAAGTAATTCTTAAAAATTGCTACGATTTAAAATTTCCTCCCAAGTACAAACTTTATTCCCGTCACATTAAATTGAAAAGAAACAGTTCTCGTGCTATTTAACTTCATGGTTTTTGCCTTTAAAACCCATTAAAAAGTATCGATTTCGTAATCGATTCAGTGAATTCTCTGAAGATAGATTATTTCACGTGGGTCTAAATGGAGAAAATCCGTTTTTGCCTCATTGTATGAGAAGCCACTGAAAAGAAAAACTGCTTCAAAAGCAACCATCGCATGTATGTGCCTAAGTAATTGGGTGCCTAATCGTACAATGTGACAATAATGGACTCTCGCAACTTAAACCAATGTAAAATAATCGATCCTCCAAGTGATTTATTGAACTCTCAAGAAATCGATACATTTCCATAGGATTAAATGGCAAAAAGCATGGTTGCCAAAATGCAAGAGCCATCACTGATCTACGCATACCCTCTTATTTTTCGAATCCCTAAAAAAAATGCAACGCTCTCAAATGTTGCATACGTTTCTCTTTTACAATTGCTACTATCGTTGTTTCCTTAATTTGGAACCACGCAAAAGTAAAGATTTCATGAGAGTTCAAATAAACACCTCGAGAATCGATCTTTTTCTATTAATTTATATGGAGGAAATTTCGACTTTTTTCTTTCGATTCAAATCGATCCTTTTCTATTGATTTATATGAAGGAAATGTCGAGTTTATGAGCTATTTTCAGACGCACACCTCCGCCTCTCCCCCAACCCCTGTTTTCCTTGGACCAGTGGCGGCTCGTGAAATTTGGCAACAGTGTACTCCTCCCATTTAATCAATGCAAAATAATCGATTCTCCCGGAGGCTGTCAGCCTCCGCAAGAATCGATTCTTTTACCTAAGTTTAAATGTAAAACTTGCATGGTTGCCAAATCGCACGAGCCGCCACTGCCTTGGACATACCTCATTTTGTTTAACAGCGTTCCAATTAAGTAGCAGGTAAAAAGTATACCCTTTTAACCGGCAACCAGTTTCGTGGCGGCCCTTGCCATTAGGCGACGAAGGTTATTCTCCATTTGAATCAATGTATAATAATCGATTGTTGTAGTGAAGCAGCGCTTCTTTATCAAATCGATTGTTTCACGTAGAATCAAATGGAGGGGAAACATTGTTGCCAAATTGCACGAGTCGCTGCTAACCAGTGTTGTCATTTTTCGGATAGTTATCCCATTTGACATAAAATGTAAAATTTAGATAATTTTTGCCATACATGGCGAATTGGCAACACTGCCGACAACCCTCTTAAAGATAAAGACTTGAAGAGAATGAAGACTTTAATTAAGTACTTTTATCAGGTATGCTATGAAACATCAACCTCAAATTGGAGATTCTAACGGATGAAAGGGTTATAGGAGCAGTGGCGCGGCGTAGCGTGCAATTTGACAACGTTGCAGTTTGTTTTTTTTTTTTTTTTTTTTTTTAAACCCACGGAAAAGATCGAGGTGTCGGGTGTTCGGCGAACACCTTCAAATTCGACCCTTTACATGGGTTCAAATGGGCAAACTACAACGTTTTCAAATGGGGCAGTTGCAAGGGTCAGAAATTTTGTGTTCTTTATGAAGAAATTGTAAGTACTTGATGAGCTGAGAACAAAGATGCCTTTGGTTTCTAATTAAATCCCATTGTTCCGGAGATGAGATTTTGGCTCAAAATACATTGTTTTAAATGGGGATTCCGCGTAGTGACGTCACTACGCACACGGTTTTTTACAACTTTACACATGTGTATCTCCAAAACGAGGACACTCAAGAAACAGCCAAAGGCACCATTGTTCTCAGCTTATCTAGTACTATCATTTTCTTTATAAAAACCACAACATTTCAGACCCTTGCATCTGCCCCATTGTACGCAATGCTACGTGTTAGGAGAGAACATCAGTCATCAAAAGGAAAGATCTCTCCCTCACACAGATGCCGAGAGCTTTGAAATTCCTTCCTTCATTAAAGCGCGTAACGTACTGTGACGTAACAGAAATTGATTGCGTCGCTAATTGGTTTAATTGAGACCAATAATAATGAAATTAACCAAATTAAAAATTAATTATCCGAGCTTTTTTCATCCGAGATACATTCCAATCTTCATACAGAGCCACTAGAGTTTCAGAGTTGCGGTGGCGGCTTGGGTGGATTCTGCAAGTTACCATTCTTCTCATTTTAAAGTATGAAAAGCAATCGATTCTTGAGAGGGCCATGGCCCCTTTACTAATCGATTGTTTTTCATACACTCAAATGGGAATAATCCACAGTTGCCAGATTGCTGGATCCGCGCCTTTGAGTGGCGGCTCTTGAAATGCGATTATCCATCAACCCAGTAGCGCACCGAGAGTTTCTTCATCTCTCTCTTTTCTCCATTAAGAAACGTATATTAGACAAGGATGGACAAGGGGATAAAGCCCCCTCCTTCTGTCCTTTTCCTACTCATACATTCAAATGGGAAATGAGAGAGATGGAAAATATCCTGGTTGCGCCAGTGCATCAACCACGCGCCATCATAAAATCCCGTGAAGAAGAAACGATTTTTAGGGGATTCAATCGAGCCCCCAATAAATCGATACTTCATCGTAGGTTAGAATGGGCGAAGAACGATAAGCGATGTCTCACGAGCCGCCTCAGCAAAGGTGCCCCAATAAATTGTTTGTCCATCGAATGGATTGATCCAGAATCTTTAAAATTGGATGCGCTGAAGTAGGGATCGGTTTTCGTCACAATTATCGATTCAATCATCCACGCGGAAAAAAAATAGCTCGTGTTGTAGGCACGAATTTGGGTTCACCGGCCAGAATTTGATCAGTTCTGTGCATGGGACACAATCAAAGTGTGCCGCTGACACAATCTGATTGTGTCCCATGCACATGACTGATCCAAATTGTGGCCGGTGAACCCAAATTCGTGCCTACGTCACAAGCTACTTTTTTCAGTGCAGTGTTAACTCGTGCAATATGACAACAACGGATTCTCTTCATTTAAACCTACACAAAATAATCGAATCACTGATGATTGTGAATCTCAGAGAAATCGATACTTTTTTATAGGTCCAAATGACAAAACACATGATTGTCAAATAGCACGTGCCACCGCTGTAATCGATCCAACAGATGATCTGTCATAACACTGTATTGTGGTTAATCCGTGCAAAGTTTGTTCGTCCTTTTCCTAGAAAGAACATCGAAAGTAATATTTGGCGGGGAAATGAGTTATTTTGGTCAAATGTCAAAAAAGGTCGCAAAAAGGGATACTTCTAAAACTACAGAACTTTGAGGTGGTGATTGTGAGTTCTCACGTTCGCATAAAAATGCGTTTTTCGTGTATCCTAAAGAGTTTGCAACTTGCATGGCACTTACGACTTTCTACCAGGAAAAGGTAGGATGTATATAGGATTTCAATTTTACAATTTCTGGACAAAGTCCATGATGATAAGCGATTTTCAGTTCATAAATACAAACTTTGTATTAACTCTTCTAACTTCTCGAGTTTGGAACTTGCATACATTTTCTTGTTTTTTCCCTTTCATTCTTGTTAGTACTTTTGGTTATTTGTACTGAAGGGCAAGTACAATTTTCATAGACAGATCTGACGAACACAAAAATAAGTAGATCAATTCTTCATATTAAATCGATTCAAATTTATACTACGTAAAATGATGTATTACTAAAGCCTAAGCAATGAATTGTGCTCGACTGGTCTTAATAGTGTCAAGAATTTTAGACACCTGTTATTTAAGGCTCTGTGATATTAAGTATTCTTTTATTTGTATTTAAATCAAATGTAAAACTAAAATATGGTTTGTAGATAAATTCAAATCACTAGTTTTTATACTTAGATACTTCAATTTTACTATTGATGTCCTTGTAAAATCGTATTAATATGTCTTGTCGTTTTTTTAACTAGGTAAATGTATTGAATATTGTAAGTGAATTTTTTTAGTTATGCATTTTCGCGTTATTTATGCTTCTGCTCTTATTGTTAATAGTTAAATGAATTAGCTAAGTTTTTTTCTTCTTTTTTACCATTTGGCTACCTAGATAATAATGCCCCCGCTAATAATAATAATAATAATAATAATAATAATAAAAAAAAACTAAACAAAAATAAATAATTAAAACGTGTACACCAACCAAAAGAGGACAAATTTTACAATTTCATCATTGTGTTTCGAAGGGATCAAACAAAATTATTTTGAGCTGTTCACATGAATGGCCTAAAAAATAGTTGGAGCAGAAACGGAGGCTTGTGCAACTTTGCAACCATGCTTGTTTGCCATTTAAATCTATGCAAAAGTATCGATACGTTGAGGATACAATAGCACCTCCTGAATTCGATTATTTTTTATAGGTTTAAACAAAGAAAATACATTGTTGCCACGTAGTGTGAGCCCTCTCTGCTCTAGTGCAATTTGGCAACTATACTTTCCGCCAAATGGAAATTAAACTGTTTTCAGATGGTTCACTCACTTAAGCCTTCAAAAATCGATGATTTTGTACATATTTACGAAAAACATGGCTGAAAAATAGCAGGAGCCGGAGCCCGCCACTGACAGAATGTGCTTGTTAGTCGACTTTCTGCACCGTTTTCTGTGCATATGAGTCGGCGATTAAACTCTGATTCAGTGGCGTCGCGTGCCATCTGGCAACAATGCAACTGCTCCATTTAAACTTACTAAATATATCGAATTTTCCTTGTGCACTGTGCACCCCCTGAGTTCGATCTTTTACATGAGTTTAAATGGATAGAATACATTGTTGCCAAATTGCACGCGACGCCACTGCTCTGATTTAATTTATTTCGTTCATGAACCTCGTATTTTTCAAGTATGTCCCTTTGAATTCTCGGACTAGCCAATTCACTCCAGCCAATTTTGATGTTTGATTTTTTTCTTTTCTTTTTGTATAATGATGATATTGAAACTGAGATTATTCACATGACCTCTTTTTTTATGAGTGTTTTCTGGAGATATTTTTAAAATATTGAAATCAATAAGAGAGAGGGAGAGAGAGAGAGAGAGAGGGGGGGAGAGGAAATAAAAAATGAAACGAAAAATAACTACAAACGAATTTTCATTCATAGGATCACAGAATTTTTGAACCGACTCTGATATTAATTCCCGATGTATCGGTCATGTTTCAACTCTGAGGTTGGTATCAGTAGCGAGGCGTGAAATTTGACAACGATTCTCCATTTAAACTCACTGAAAGAATCGAATGCTTCGGTCATCGGCGATGACCAGATGTTTCGACCTTTCTTATGTGTTTAAAGGGGGAAAAAGACACGTTACCAAATGGCACGTCTCGCCACTGGTTGGTATCGTTTTAAATTCAGCCAAAAGTGGTAAAGAATGTTACTGCCTCCAAGAGATACCGTGCGTGGTTACCAATACTATCATTAGATCTTTTTAGATTATTTTGTAAAAAGTTAGAGTATCTTATGCTTTTTAGCCACGAATTATTATTTTGTACAGTTTTTACAAATTTGAATTGTAAATCGGGTTGATATTTTGAAAGTGTTTTCCATCAATTCAACCGCGATCGCCATTGTAAATGAAGTTTGTCCTTTTATACCATTGTTTTCCCAACAGCACTGTGTGAAAAATCTATTGTGAATTCCCAGTCTATTGAGCCAATGCGAAACTATCGATTATTTCACGGTTCTGATTGAACCTCCTCAAAAATCGATTTTTGAAAGAAAGGAAAAAAAAAATGTTTTTCTTAAAATATTTTCACTTTTTTTTTTCTGTAAAAAATCCATCAAAAAAAAGAAAACAATCAGACCTGGCCGAAGGGGATTCAAATTATGTAATTATTACTTGCAAAAAGCATACATGAAAGCAGTGGCGGCTCGTTCAATTTGGCAACCATGTTTTTCCTACATTTGATTTCATTATAATAATCGAACCGATAGTGAAGCAGCGCTTCATCAACAATCGATTGTTACGCATGTATTCAAATGGAGGAAGAGCATCATTGCCAAACTGCACGAGCCGCCACTGCATGAATGACTAGTTTTGAAAAAAGTAAAACGGCATAGGAAATCAATTAATAACCCCTAGCATGAATTATGATTATGACCGTGTGATACTGTCTTTTTTTAAAATTTATCTCTAAGACCAATATTTTATAATTCCGGTTAATTCTGACACGAAAATCATTAAATTACGTACGACCCTGTGCATAAAAACGATTTGGCCTCGTTTTTTTGCGATATTATCTTTCTTTAGAGATAGTCGATTTAAACAGAACTTGATTCAATCATTACGCTAAATAAATATAAAATCATGGAGTAAATGGAAAACACCGAAAAAGAGTTTGATATTTGCGTCTGATTTATGTGTGAAAGTAAGATTGTGCTTTCATGCTCCTTTGTTGTTTCATCGGCTCAGAGGTTAAATTTCGGACTGGGTCACGAGCACTTTGGAGCCCAATATTGCCAAATTTGGTATAAAATTTGATTTTTTACAGTAATAAAATTTTGAGTAAATTCCTCGAAACGGCAACATTGTTGAAACCGCAACCTGCTAACCACTGTCTGCTTCAAAACTCGTACGAGTAAATATTTTAAATTGCTGTTGGGAAGATGATGGATAAAACTTTCTCTCAAATCTATAGTTACTTTACTTCTCTCCTTCATTTTTGCTTGTTGGTTTTTATTATTACTATTAGACAATTATTATTATTATTTCTTTTATTTTATTTCTGTTTCATTTTTATTTGTTTGTTTTCTCTTTTGTTTAGAGCAACCAAAGAATGAGTATTATTAAGCAAGCGAACATACCAGTAAATAAGTAGGTGGAGTAGAGGTGTCACCATTTTGAACAATTTTAATAATCTATGTAAATCGCGATGCACCAAAAATATTATAAAGACGAGATGACGATTCGTGTCTGATTTGTACGCTAATGTATGGTTACTTCCTTCCTTTCTTTCTTATAGAGTCAGGATATGAGCTGTGGCGGCTCGTGAAATTTGGCAACAGCGCATTTTTTTCTCATGCAAATAAAGCCAAAAACATGGTAGCCAGATTGCACGAGCCGCTGCTGCTGAAAATAAAGATGGAGTCACAGTGGGTTCAAAAAAGTCATGGACAGTTTTTGGTCGGGTTTTAGGCGCTTTAAACGAAGTTATTTTTGTTGTTTTTTTGTTGTTTTTTTTGTTGTTTTTTTTTTTTTTTTTTTTTTTTTTTTTTTTTTTTTTTTTAAGTATAAGTCGATTAAGAACTGATTATAACTTATACACTAGAATGCGCGTTTTTGAAATCGGTATTCGTATCAAAAACATGGTAGTAGGTATCCTGATTTCTTGCTTTTTACTAAAGTAAACTAAAAACAATTAAAACCGTATTCCGTGGACTCTGTGGGGGGATTCCCCCCCCCCTCCTAAAACCGCCCAATCTATTAAGTTAACACCCGGAAGCAATGGCGTAGTGTACAAGCAACGTTTAATTTTGTCCATCTAAACCCATTATAAAGATCGATAACTAATAACTATTGGCGTTTGATGTCCACTCTCGAATTCGACCGTATCCGAGGGTTTAAATAGGCGTCACAGAAAAAGCAGAGAAAAACACTTTGGTAGCGCTGACAAAACCTTTGGTAGAAAGCTGACCCAGCAGAAGACTTTAGTTGAGTCAACCAAACATTTGGTTCACCTGGAGAAAAAAAAAATCGGTTATGAGAACGGAACTTCGGCTCATATGGAACACCGAGGTGTTCGGTTACAGTAACCAAAGTTTTCGGTTGTGAGTACCGAATTTTAGTTAGGAGTACCGAAGGTTTCGGTAAGTGTGACTAATACTATGACTCACATTTCGTTCCTACTGAACCACTTCGGCACTCCTAACTGAAGTTCGGTACCCACAACTGAAAACTTCGGTTACTGGAACCAAACACCCTCGATGTTCCATATGAGCCGAAGTGTCTTTCTCCGTGCACCCAGCAAACTCTTTTTAGTTCGGAGTATAAAACCTTTGGTTGGCTCAACTAAAGTCTTTAGCTGGGTTATTTTTCTACCAAAGGTTTCGTCAGCACTACCTAAGTGATTTTTCATTTTTTCTGTGCAATGTGCAACGTTGCCAAAACTCACACGACGCGACGCCACTTTCAGGTACCCATGATCATGACGATTTTTTGAACCAGATTAAAAGAACATTGGAATAAATCACATTGAACTTCATGAACATTCTATGGTTTGCTCGTCCGTCAAAAAATAAAAAACAACAACAACACCCAGTACGAAAAAAAAAATTGCAGTATTTAAGTTCGCACAAATGTCAGTTATGTAACTTGTAAAAGAGAGAGAGAACGAGAGCATAATATCGGTGGAGTAAAAAGAGAAAACTAAATATATATAAGAATGAAAAAAAGGGGAGTAAAATTAATTACAGCAAGAATGTGTCTACATTATTAAATAAGAGTGACACTTAAGCTAGATGGGTGAGGGGCTAGAGTTTGCTCGAAGTCGTGTTTAACCCGACGCGAGACGGATGTTACAAAGTGTCAACATTTGCGCTTGAGACAAAAGATTTTCCCGAAGGAAAGTCCCTTATTTCACAGAACGTCAAGAGTTTCTTTAACTCTCGCTTTTACTATCTGTCGTTCATTTGTCCTCTTTTATATCGATGTCTGTAATGAAAAACCCTCCGCATCGTAAATTGATAGCCCCGACATCTTTTGTCTATTCCTCGGAACAGCGTTAAAATGGTCAAAGTCTCATTTACATGCTTATCTCTCTAAACCCGTTTTGAAAAAAAAAATGTGTCGATGCTTTGTTTTGAACCCACCAGTAGCGTCCCGTGAGATTTGGCAACCATGTATTTTTCCCGCTTAAACTTAGGTAAAAAATCGATTCAAGCGGAGGCTGGCAGCCTCCTCGAGTTTCGATTGTTTTCTATGTATTTAAATGGGATAAAAACACTGTTGCCAAATCGCACGAGCCGCCACTGGAACCCACTCTTGTGACGAATTATTGGAAGTAGTCTCGTTTCAGGTGTGAAGTCAGGCAGTGGCGTAGCATATGCAATTTGGCAACCTTGTAGTGTGTCCATTTAAACCAATGTAAAAGGTCGAATGCGAAGATGTTCACCGAACACCCAATAGCTCGATTTTTTTCATGGGTTCAAATGGAAGAACTGCAACGTTGCCAAATTGCACGCGACGCCACTGGAGTCAGGGTTCATCATTAGTATTGAAAAAAATAATATTCCAATTCTGTTGGAAGAAAAAGACACTTGCGGTAAACTTGTCATTTGGATTTTAAAACTTGCTGAAATGGAAACTGAAACCTTTCAAATTCAAATTTGTTTCATTTCACCATTCTTGAAGAGAATAATATTATTGGGAATGGGAAAGTTCCAAAGATTACTTGTCGGCCCTCCGTTACTTCTGAAACGAGCAGTACCAAATGTTTATTGTCATTTGCGCGTGCGGAGGTAAATTTACCAACCTACAAAATAATACATTAAAATACATAATAGCGAAAATTTGTTTGTGATCTTTTTCAGCTATTTCGAGTGTCTGGCTCAAAGTCTAAAAAATTGAAGAACTACTTATCCGTGATGTGATCAAAATAGACGATACTTACACAATTACCACTGCTTTACGTATAACGTGTCAACAATTATCTTATGTATAACCACTCCAGTCCACTTTAACCCATGAAAAAGGTCTGATTCGAAGGTATTCACTGTCCACCAGATACCTCGATATTTTTCATGGGTTTAAATTGACAAAGTTCAACGTTGCCAGCTTGCAAGCGACGTCACTGAACTAATCAGTTGATACAGTCCAGTGCTTCAATGAAGTAGCCACTGAAAAGAAAAGTATGCACTAGAGTCCCTATATGTAGAGAGTTAAGACAAGAGAAATCATGGGCGCCGCCATTGGATGCGATTTTGCACATTTGTTTACATTCTGAGACCGTTGTTGTGTTTTGCTCCACAGCAAAGATTACAGTTCCGCTAAGTTTGAAACGATGTAATCTTTCCCTGCTTTTGTTGATCGACATGTATTAACGCTGTTTAATGATTCTTTTGAGATTTATGGACATTCTTGTGGTGCATTATGATTAAAATTAACAGATTCGTCGCAAATTAACTCTTTTATCTGTAAAAGACCGTTGGTAAACAAAACAAAAGTGCAAAATCGCATCCAATGGCGGCGTCCGTAGAGCCTGTAATTCATCGACCAATCAGAAGTTGACTACCCTCTTGTCTTAACTCTCTACATATAGGGACTCAATAGTATGCACCGCACAGGTCAAACTTGGGTTGTTGGCAAATCGCTGCAGAGAATCTGAGATTCAATCAATGGCGGCTTGTGCGATCTGGCAACAAAGTTTTCCCTCCATTTGATTCTATGTAAAACAATCGATTTGTCAGTGAAGCAGCGCTTCAACAGAATTAGATTATTATACATGGATTCAAATGGAGGGAAGACACTGCTGCCAAATTGCACGAGCTGTCAATGCTGAAGTTTCTTTTACTGAGGCATTCGTTTTCGTTTTTACTTCCCCGCTGGCAAGTAAATATCTTCACATCAAACCAATTAATTATTATTCGCTTGCAATCTGCAATCTATTATTACCAACCTATCTTTATCTTTTAATTTATTTACTTATTAGTTGCATCATGTTTTGAAGTTTATTTATTTGAGCGTTATATTAAGAAAAAAAGGAGTTTTTAAATTGAATTTGCTGCCAATAGTTTATTAATTTATATATTTAAATATTTTATTTATCAAGGAAAGTGTTGTAAAATATATTATTCTTTATTTTAAATTTTATTGTTATTGTTATATGTTTTTACTAGTTTTATAATTTATATATTAGTTTATTTCATCTTATTTTCACTCCTATTTTCAGTTTTATTGAAAAAACCATCTTTTTATTAATTTATTTATTTATTTATATTTTTATTTATTCATCTATCTATTCGCGTCTTTGAATTTTTCTCTTTCTTTGTTTGTAAATATCCTTCATTTTTTTTTCACATGCTATATATATATACTCATTTTTCTCCCCTTTTAAAATAATGTACAGTGATTTTAATGTTATCCTGTGTGTATAAGCATGTGCGAAATCTTTGTATCTACCTGTTTTCTTAAAATGAATGTGCATTCATTTTTTCTGTGTTCATACATTTGATGATCCGCTTGAAGGCATTTGGTCTCATAGGCAGATCCAGCAATCTAGCTACTGCGCAGTCTTCCCATTTGAATGTGCGACTGACAAATGATAATGATTGTGAATGACTAATCGATTATTTTTCATGCAATCAAATTGGAAGAACACGCTGTTGCCAGATTGCTGGATCCACCAATGTTTGATCTGCTACCTTTGAACCACTTTTTTTGCCGTTTAAAAAATAAAAAAAAAGAGTGACCAAAGTGTGAAACTTTTCGTATACCTACTTGTGAAAATAAAATTGCCAGTATTGCAAATTCGAATTATTAGGTACCACCTTTTGTAATTTTATTATTTTTTTTTCTTTAAATGTTTATCTGTAATGGCCTATGTTGCTTAAAACACTAATAAATATATTTTTTAAAAAGGAATGAAAACCGTATTATCATTTTTGCCCATCCTTCATTGAAAATGTGACATTGTTTTCAAATTGCATTTGAGAATAACAGAATCGCATTTTTAACTCTTTCAGTACCACACTCGAGGATCATTGGCGTAGCATACAATTTGACAACGTCGCAGCGGCCATTTAAACCTATGAAAAGTATCGAATTATTGGGTGTTCGGTGAACAGATTGGAATTCGACCTTAATTGACCAAACTCAACGTTGCCAAATTGCACGCTACACCGTGCCACTGTTGAGGATACGCGTTCTGTGACTAGATCTTCCTCACTCAATTTCAGTTTTGTATTCACAATAATTCGAACTCCAAATTGTTATAATTTGGAAAATAATATTTCCTCTCGAGCGCCTTCAATCCATTATAAATGCAAAATCAGCACCTTGGTGTAAGAGCATTTGACTATACCCACTCAATTTGAGCGAGCGAACATTCATTTGTCTTCGTAACCTGGTAGTGAAAGGGTTAATGGTATTATACTCAGTGGCGATGGCGTAGCGTTTAATATGGCAATGTTGTACTGTGTCCATTTGAACTCATGAAAAGGATCGAACTGTTGGGTGTTCTGTGAACACCTTCGCATTCGACCATGGACACATATCGCACGCCACGCCACTGATTTATACTTATAACGATACTATGGTACCTCATAGTATATCATAATGGTATCATATTGATCTCATGTTCATTTATATCAAAATGATACCATTCTAATAAAATTATGATATAGTTTTGATCCATGTGGTATTGTTACGATATCATGATGTGATTCGGTTCGTAGTAATCAGTATAGTTCTCAGTAGCTTTATTATAAAGAGCTTTGCGTAACTGATATTTTCCATGGGAGGCTCGGAATTTTTCCGGTTTGCTACCTACCATATACTCCTCATTTCCCTCTCCGAGTTAAACGATGATACCAAAAACAGCGTAGCTTAAATTTAAACATATTCACGGGGAACGGCTGATTCAATTTGTCATTAGTTATAAAAGTCAGCGTAGGGGGGAGGGAGGATTTGGGGTGCTCACCAAGGCTACAGATATGCCAGGTTTGCTCATTTGACTCCGCGCAATGCATTCAATGGCGTGCAGTTCAAAATCATTAACACAGTATACTTATCTTACACAGTAGCGAAACTCAATGTTAGAAAAACGGCAAATGCCCCCTGGTGGTCGGTGGATAACACTAACATCTTCCATTTGATTTGCATTAGACGCGACGGTGGCGCCCCCAAGTAGTGGGTGGCTAACAACTCAATTTTCCCTTTTGATCACATTGAAAAACGACATTCGCCAAAGCGCTCCTATAGAGGGTTTTAGTAATGGCGACTGCCGGTGATAAGCGTTTCAAACAAAGCCAGTTTGTCTCTCTCGTTCTCACGTGACCCCTATGTACTGGCATCTCACTCTAATTGTACAATGTACATGGGTGTCACGGGAGAGTGAGTGAGATAGTTTGGAACGCTACGCGAGTTTTATCACAACCGATTGCAACCGATGAGTGCATTGTTGTGGTTGTTGGCTAACCGTTGGGCTTTGACTTCGCACTAAAACCGTCTATAGAGTTTCGCTACTGTGTAGGATGAGTATACTGTGATCATTGTTGTCAAGATGGCCGTCACATTCAGGGGTGTCATTTAAATGGCTCTTCACATTCCTCATCCTTACAAATTATCCTCGCCTTCCTCCCCCAAAGAAAATATGAAATATTTTTTATATTCATTATTTTATATAAATATTTTTTACTTTCTCACTCTAATAAAATTAGAAAAATTGAGAAAGTATTGCGATGGCGCAGAGATTTTGGATGCATTTTGTTTCGATACTTGGCCCGCTGCGACTAAGTCAATCATGATAATTATGAAATAATTGGCTGTTATCATGCCTAATACTATCCTAAAGAACATCCATCCATGATATTTCAATATTTCTGAACCATAAGTGGTAAGGAGGAGTAAATGCACAAAATTTCTGTGGCGTCTGTCTGTCCGTCTGTCTGTCCTGTCTGTCTGTCCGTCTGTCTGTCCGTCTGTCTGTCTGTCTGTAATCATGAACGTGAAATCCAGCATAAATTTTGAACTACTGATCCATATGCATCCAAATTTTGCAGAGATGTTGCTTTTAACATTCCCCAGAGAGACTTTGTATGTTTTTTTTTTTTAAAAATTTTTAATTTTTAGGTTAGTTATGGAAGAAAAATGGTTTCCATTAAAATCAATGGAAAAATGGGTCAAAAAAGAGAAAAATTTAAATTGAAATTTATTGCACGAGCCGCCACTGAGAGTATCTTACATACTCTCTTACATCTATGGTTCTATTCTTACAGTTTTAACAGCCACTTTTTTCTCAGTGATAAAATATGAGCCCGCTACCACAAACTTTTTGAAACATCGCGCATCAATGCGCAATCACAGTTATATCGAAGAAAGTCCTATGTTTTGTCCTTGTCACACTCACAGTTTCTTATGAACACAAAATTCTAGGATATAGGCTCATCAGCACCATCACGACATGCGTTGTACCTCGAACAAGCTTCGATACTAAGAGAAGTTAGAATGATTGAGTGTCATGGCGGTGATACTCCCATAAGAGACCTTGAGTAAGACAAGGACAAAACGTAGAACATCTTTCGGTATAACTGTGATTGTAAATTCACTTGTGATCTTTTAGGAATTATGTTACAGTGAAAAGATACTTTAAGGCACGTGGAATCTAATGGTGCAATAAAATTTGAGAAAACTGTTTGTTAACTAGCATGAATTTGCGTTCGAAAATTTGGATCTGATTTCTTACGGGTAAATCCGCGAGAGTGAGCGAAATGGAACCAATTCTGATCGTGACGTCATCACTAAACAGGTGTACTTAAGGATATGAATGAGCCCCTGTCTTTTCTATACCCCTCCCACTCTTCATCAATACCTCACCGTCACTTCTTTTCGAAACCCTCGTCAAACAGATTTTGACACTTTTATGAGTCTTCAGACCCTGCGAGTCTCGACCACTTAATGCACCGTGAAGAAATCTTGTGACCGATGGAGCCCAAAGGCGAGGGGCAAAGAGGGTTTCTGCGGGAGATATTTCCACCCCCCTCCTGCCTTGGAATTTCGACTAGTAGGTTGGCACAAATGACTTAGGTTGCTGGACCTGTATAGAAATCCCGTTCAAAGGAATTTGACTTTGACGCTTAATAACTTAATGAAATTAACAGGAATACCAAAACTTTTACAATTTTAAGAAAATTGAAAAATATACCTCCTGGATTTCAGCAATAACTTAACGATTAATGAAACCAGTTTTAAGAAAATACGTTTTTAATTTTTCAAACCTTTCCCGCCAAGGTTTTGCCATAAGCAAGGCATGCAACCTATATATTAGATATGAAAATGAAAACAAGAAGCGTACCGTATATATACGGCACGCTTAATTAAATAGTAAAACTATGTCTACAAAATGGTTTGACGGTAAATCTAAAGCACCCTACCCATCAGTTATTGATTAAGGTCGTGCATCCATTCTTAACACGCCCGCGTGTTTTGAAGGCTGCTTGTATTTTTTTTATTTTTTTGAATTTCCAATTCACAAGCAGCTGAACAAACATGTGAATGTGGAGAGAGAGAGAGAGAGGGAGAGAGAGAGAGAGAGAGAGAGAGAGAGAGAGAGAGAAAGAGAGAGAGAGAGAGAGGGAGAGAGAGAGAGAGCTGAGTTTAGAGAGTAAAAGAGAGAGAAATTACCAGCAGTTATTTTTCTCTAGAGGCTGATGTTTCCACCCTTATTGCGCCTTAAACGTATGCAATATTTACAGACGGTGTTTTGGTGTATTGTTGGATGTCGAGCCGTCAATAGACGGCGCGGCACGACGACGACGCCGAGACGTTTCTCTCCATTTCACGCCCGTCGCACAGCAGAACCAAACAAATGTTTTTCTCCGGCCATCATTTGATTGCATGAACATATACATTATCAAGACCTGCGCGCACAAATAAATAGCAACGTAACTAAAAAACTAGTTTCGATGTAAACCTCACAACTCATGATGAGTTAGACTATGCTGTTATACTGAAAAAGATGAATGCTGAAACAAAAGCGTTGGTGATGGCAGTGATCGGAATAAAAACCCAAAAATTTTACTTGTCTAGAGAAAAATCAATTTCTGATCCATCGTGCGTCAAGCCAGAGGCGTAGCGTGCGAATTGGCACCGTCTCAGTTCGTCCATTAATACCCATGAAAAAGATTGAACTATCGGGTGTTCGATGAACATCATTAGACCTTTTACATGGTTTTAAATGGGCACAGCACAGCGTTGCCAAATTGCACGCTACGCCACTGGACTCAAAGCCTTTGATACTGTTTTTTTGTCCAGTAGCGGCTCGTGCAATCTGGCCACTATCAGAGGTGCACTGCACTCCTTCGAATCGATATTTTGCAAGGGATCAAATGATAGAGCGCTGCCAGATTGCACAATACACCCAAAGATTACTTATACTCCAGATATGGCACTAGCTAAAATCTTGTTGAGTGCCTTCATTGCTAAAACATATACACTGGCCCACGGTTTGTTTACATTTCGGCGTGGGAGAGACGTACAGGCGGGGTGGGGCCAGTCGGCTGGCCCACGACCCCCACCCCGCCCGCACGTCTCTCGCTTGCCGAAACGTAAACAAACCGTGGGCCAGTGTATATGTTTTAGCTCGGTTTTAGAAATGCAGGCGCTCAACGAAATTTAATATTGGCAAGATAGCTAGTGCCATATCTCGAGTATAAGTAATCTTTGAATACACACCACTGGGTAGGCTTCTCAGCAGAGAAATCCTACTTCGATTACAGAGCTAACTTCTTTAAGAGAGCACCAGTAGCTGCCGTTTTGGGATTCAACAATGCAGTGAAGCAATAAGAAGTTGTTAACCATGATGAATCGTGTTGAATATTATTATGACCATTATTGTAGTAAATAGGACTGTCCACTGGGAAAAATTTACTGTTGCCGTAACTAGACTTCTGTTTAATACTTAACTAACTGGAACTTCCAGTAGCTGTAACCGGAATCCCGTAACAAACTGGAACCTGTTCCATTCACCGGAGTTCCGGTTACGGTTACCTGGAATTCCAGTTACAGCTACCGGAGTTTACGGTTTCATAAGTATCAAACAGAAGTCTTGTAATGGCAACAGAAAATGTCTCTCAGTGGATAGTCCTTTGTACTTCAAAAATGGTCATAATGATGTTCAACACGATATTCATCGTGATATACCTACATAATACTTCTGTTAATTACTTAACTAACTGGAACTTCCGGTAGCTGTAACCGGAATTCCGTAACAAACCGGAACCTTTTACAGTTACTGGAATTTCAGTTCCGGCAACCAGAATTTTCGGTTTCATAAGTATTAAACAGAGGTATTGTAATGGCAACAGGAATTTTTCCACCGTGGATAGTCCTTCTTACTTCAATAAACGGTTATAATTATGCTCAACACGATATTCATTTCGATGTGGAAAAGATTTCTGTGTAATACTTATATACCTAACTGGAACTTGAACTGGTATTCCACAGCTAACTGCAGGCTGATTCTGCTCATTTGGACGAGACGAGACGAGATAGCAAGTAACGATCGATCCCATTGGTTTAAATGGCGTCACGTGACAGATTTGAAGTCATTGTAGGTCCGTGGGAATGAGCTCCGAGTCATGAATTTGAAATGAATGACTCAGAGCTCGTTCCCGCGGACCTTCATTAGTCCATCACTGATTCAAATCTGTCACGTGACGCCATTTAAACCAATGGGATCGATTGTTACTTGCTATCTCGTCTCGTCTCGTCCAAATGAGCAGAATCAGCCTGCTGGAGCCCGTTACAGTCACCGGAATTTAAGTTACGGCTACCAGAAGGTCCGGTTTCATAATTGTTAAACAGAAGTCTTGTAACGGCAACAGGAAATGTCTCTCAGTGTCCATATTTTTGATGACGAAGGTAAATAAGTTGATGATAATAACAACAGCGATAAAAATCGATCATTAGAAACTCTCATAATCATAAGAATAATAATTATTAAAACTAGGGAGGAAAGAAGAGGCGCCCGCCCGAAATTAATGGAATGAACGAGTGAAGGAGAAGGGAATTAATTGGCACCCAAAAGAAAAGCAGAGAGGGAAGTGGAGTGAGTGAGAGAGAGAGAGAGAGAGAGAGAGAGAGAGAGAAAAAATCGGGGAAGAGAAAAAGAGAGACCGAGTGCGAATTATCGGTTGGCGGCAAGGAGGGGTTGAGAGAGCGACCCCCTCCCCTTCCCCTCTTCAACACCATGTACCCCCTCACCGCAATACCGGATGCTGGCGGCCGCAGTATCAGAAAGAGCCACCGTTGATGACGTAAGGGGGGGGGGGGGTGCTAAAAAGGGGCTGAGAGGAGGTGATAGAAGTATCTGAGCAACACTTAACAAACAATTTGCGTAATGGCGCAGCACACCATTTCCATGTTTGTTCACCGCTCCTCCTATCATTCTATCCTCCTTCTCCTCCTCCTGCCCCACACTCCTTTCTCACTCTCGTCGTCTGGTTGGCTGGAAATTAATACGAAACCGCAAGATCAGCGTTGCCAGTTTCTCCTCTGCTTCATCCTTGTACTTCTCCTTTCTCTTTTCCTTATTATCTTCCTCTTATTCTACTTCTCTGCCTCTTATTATTTGCTTTCTTTCTTTCTTTCTTTCTTTCTTTCTTTCTTTCTTTCTTTCTTTCTTTCTTTCTTTCTTTCTTTCTTTGAAAATTACTACTACTACTTTCTTTCTTTCTTTCTTTCTTTCTTTCTTTCTTTCTTTCTTTCTTTCTTTCTTTCTTTCTTTCTTTCTTTCTTTCTTTCTTTCTTTTCTTTCTTTCTTTCTTTCTTTCTTTCGAAGGGGCCGGGTCACACTGCCCCCTCCGGAGCTTTTGAGGCTTCCCTCGTAGGTAAGGCGGATACAATTAATGGAAATCCTATTATTGATGGAGAAATTGAAGTACAGCAAAATATAAAAACCACTCCTGGAACTAAAGACCCACCTCCCACCACAGATGAGGAGAAAAGTGAGCAAAAAAGAAAACGCGGATCTTTATCTCCTCCTGTAGATCATCCCCGGAACAAAGAGGCGAAGAAAGAAAAAAGGGAGAAAATGAAACTCAAAGAAGAAGAAGAAAAACTTTCAGAGGCAGTGAAAAACACGCTGATTGATTTCAAAATAGACTTAAGTGCGACTGACATCCTTTCTCTCCTTTCAAAAACCAAAAATTCGAAGAAGCCACTTGAATTAATCGAGCCCTTAGTTCATGATGATCAAATATTTGGCAAATTTATCAAAGAGGCTAGCCTATGCCCTCTCCCAAAAAACACGAAAGCTAGATTAGATCGTTTAGCACGTGCCTTGAGGGAGAGCATAAGTTCCTCCGATGATGACACAGTTTCAGATTCTGACCCCTCAAGTTGTACAGATTCACCATGAGCATTCTTCAATGGAATATTAATGGGTATTATGCCCATTTTGAAGAAACCAAGTTACTAATCAAACAGTTTAATCCAGTGGCCATAGCGCTGCAAGAAACCAAACTCAAACCATCTCAATGCCCTACCGTTAGAAACTACACGCTTTTCAAGAAGGACAATCCCAATGGTCTCGCGGCATGTGGGGGCGTGGCCCTTTTTGTTAAGAGTGCTCATTCACCCCGCCTTCTAAACCTTCAATCGGACCTTCAAGCTGTCGCTGTCCAAATAACTGTAAAAAACCTCCAAATCACCCTTTGTAATATCTATATGCCACCGAATGATAAGATCTCTTTTGACCAATTTGAACATGTCATAAATCAGCTGCCTTCTCCGTACCTGATTTGTGGTGACTTTAACGCTCACAACCCTATTTGGGGTGGACAAAAAACAAATACAAAAGGCAAATTAATCGAAAAATTACTGTTTGATAAAAATCTGTCGCTCCTGAATGGTCAAGATTATACACATTTCTCTCAAAGTACTCAATCTTTCTCAACTATAGATTTGACGATTTGTAGCCCGATATTAATCCCTCAATTGAAATGGTTTGTTCATCCGGACCTATGCTCAAGCGATCATTTTCCTATTATAGTCACTCTGGCGAGTGACAAAAATCGTACTTCCGGTGAAATAAAGTAGCAAATAGATAAAGCTGACTGGCCTCTTTTCAAAGATTTATGCCGAAATCACGAGCAACTTCCTCAAGATCCTCAAAAAAGTTTCCAAATAATCCATAAAACCATCATTGAAGCTGCAACAAAATCCATTCCTCAGACCACTCGGTGCCAGCATAAACATCCACCAGTCCCGTGGTGGAATGAAAATTGCCGCCTCGCCATCTCAGCGAGAGTAAAAGCCTTTAAAATATATAAAAAAAACCCATCAATCCAAAACCTAATAGAATTCAAAAAACAAAGGGCTGTTGCTAAAAGATACATTAGGGATGCAAAAACAAACTCATGGAATCAATTTGTCAGCAACTTTAACGCGAATACTCCACCAGCGGTTATATGGAAAAATATCCGAAGAATTTCTGGACAAAACTCATTATGTGATATCCCTAACCTTGTTAAGAATAAAGAAGTGATTTCCGATCCATAAAAAATCTCAAATCTACTAGCCCAGAACTTTCAGTACTGTGCGAGTGACAATAATTACTCCCCTATGTTCCTCTCTCACAAAATAAAAGAGGAAATTAAGAAAATTGATTTTTCTTCCAATAATTCGGAGATTTACAATGAGCATTTCACAAAAAAAGAACTTCTAGAAACTTTAAAAAAATTAAAAAAATCAGCTCCTGGACCAGATCGAATGCACAACCTAATGCTCAAAAATCTACCAGATTGTATGATAAATAATTTACTCGATTTGTTCAATTCCTTTTGGACAAGTGGATTTTTCCCTGAAGAATGGAGAGTTGCAACCCTAATACCAGTCCCAAAAAATGGATCAAACCGATTAGACCCTTCCGAATTTCGTCCGATTTCCTTGACATCGGCGATGTGCAAAGTCTACGAACAGTTAGTCGCTGCCCGCCTAAAGTGGTTTTTGGATAAAAGTAATCTTTTATCCGAGATCCAATGTGGAGCCCGCAAGAACAGATCTACTTTGGATCATTTATTCAAACTCCAATCACAAATCCGTCAAGGATTTGAAAGTAAAAAATTGACCTTCGCAATCTTTTTTGATATCGAAAAAGCCTACGATTCTACTTGGAGGGAAAAAGTTCTACGAACCCTCTTTGACTGGAATCTGCGTGGCAATCTTCCAATTTTCATTCAGAAATTTTTGACTGATCGAAAATTTCGCGTAAAAGCAAACTTAACCTTCTCCGACTTATTTACCCAAGAAAATGGGATTCCTCAAGGCAGCGTCTTGAGTGTAATCCTTTTCCTAATTGCCATAAACGATATCACAAAGTGCCTTGAAAAGAATGTAAATGGTTCCCTTTTTGTAGATGACTTTTGCATTTACACAACCACAAAAGACATTGAAACTGCAAAGATTAAACTCCGCAAGACCATTAAAAATTTGGAAAAATGGTCTGATTTGACTGGATTCAGATTTTCCTTGAACAAGACCAAAGGATTAATTTTCACCAGGAAACTGAGAGTCCCGAAAATCAATCTTTATCTGTATAAAAAGAAAATTAATTTTGTTGAAACTGCCAAATTTTTAGGCTTAATTTTTGACAGAAAGTTAAGCTGGAAACAACATGTACAAAATGTAAAAAGTGAATGTGTTAAAAGATTACGAATATTGCAGCACCTATCTTACTCATCCTGGGGGGCGGATAGATCAACATTAATAATGCTCTACAGATCAACTGTTCGCTCAAAATTAGACTACGGCTGCATCATCTATGGATATGCAAGCAAATCCACTCTGCAAACCTTGGACTCAATCCATCACACGGGTCTCCGGTTGGCCACTGGAGCATTTCGAACAAGCCCAGCTTCTAGCCTCTGTACGGAAGCTTTTGAACCACCCCTTTATTTCAGACGACAACTACTCCTTGCTAATAATTTAGCTAAAGTGAAAAGCCTTCCCGGACACCCTGTGAACTAATACCTCTCTAAAAACCTTCTAGAAACCCCCCTCTTATCATCAGATTTGACCTTTAACGACTTTGAAAACATCGTAGCATCAAAAAATCTTCAATTTCCGTTTTGGACCATTTTTGACATTAAACTACACATCGAATCTTCGCTTCGTCCAAAATCTCAGCAATTTGACGCCGAACTCCGCTCAAAGCTTTTGTCCATCCTTGAACAGTACCCTAACTTCACACAGATTTACTGTGATGGTTCTAAAATGGAAAAAAATGTTGGATGTGCCTTTATCATCAAAGACAACTGTCACCGGAAGCATCTATTTTCTCCGCCGAAGCTTTCGCCATCCTAAATGCCATGCAACAAATAAAAAATTCAAAGTTCACCCGATTCCTTATTTGCTCCGATTCTCTTAGTGTCCTAAAATCTCTCCAAACTTTACCCAACCCTCACCCTTTTATTACTCAAATCCAGAACATGCATCACAACCTAACATCTATTGGCTATTCCTTGATATTCTGTTGGTCTCCGGGTCATGTCGGTATCAAAGGAAATGAACGAGCCGATGAAGCAGCAAGGAAGTCAGCCCTTTCAATCGGGCCATTTAACAGAAACACAGTTACCGCTCCTGACTGCCTAAAAAGCCTTCGAAATAAGATTCTGTCACCCTGGATCAATGAGCTTCGAGCCTCCCTTTTTATGAGTAGCAATTCTGGAAAAAAAGAAGGTTCCTCAAATCACCACCCCCTCACTCGAAGACAGCAAGTGGTCCTTACTCGACTGAGGATAGGCCACACTTCCTTCTCTCATGGATACCTAATGCAAAGAACTGACCGACCAACATGCGGAAAGTGCAACACCCCCATTACTGTGAAACACGTCCTGATAGACTGCCCTCTTTTTGAGGGAAACAGGAAAAATCAAAATCTGAATCAAACCTCTGACCTCCCCTGGACCTCTTGGGTCTCTGAGGAAAAATACCAAGTGAAAATGTTGAACTTTATTCAATCGACGGGTCTAACCGTGTAATGATCAATTGTAACTGTTCTATAAATCTACCATGTATTTATACAGGGGAGTGAATGGCCTGAGATGCTGAGGCTCCCCTTCAATAAAAACGTATTTAACTAACTAACTTTCTTTCTTTCTTTCTCCTCTTCTCGTTTCCTTTTTCCCTCCCACTTATTCTACATCTCTGCCTCTTATTCTTCTCTTTCTTTTCCACACTCTCTTTCTTTTGTCTTTCTTACTCCTCCACTTCTCTTTTCCTTCCACTTATTATACATCGCTGCCTCTGAATCTTCTCTTTATTTTCCACACAATCTTCCTTTTCATCCTTCTTCTTCTTCTCTTTTTTCTTTCTCCTCTTCTTTTTTCCTTCTTTCTTTCCACTTATTCTACTTCTCTGCCGCTTATTCTTCTCTTTCTTATCCACACTCTCTTCCTTTTGTCTTTCTTACTCATCCACTTCTATTTTCCTTCCACTTACTATACATCGCTGCCTCTGACTCTTCTCTTTATTTTCCACACTATCTTCCTTTTCATCCTTCTTCTTCTTCTCTTTTTTTCTTTCTCCTCTTCTTTTTTCCTTCTTTCTTTCCACTTATTTTACTTCTCTGCCGCTTATTCTTCTTTTTATTTTTCGCATTCTCTTACCTTTATCCTTCTTCTTCTTCTTCTTCTTATTCTCTTTCTTTCTTCTTTTTTTCTTCTTCTTCTTCTCTTTCTTTCTTTTTCTTCTTCTTCTCTTCCTCCTTTCCTTCATTTCTTCCTCACATTCTAATTCTCTGCCTCTTATTCTTCTCTTTCTTTTTAGTACTCCCTTCTTTTTATCCTTCTTCTTCTTTTTTTCTTTCTTTCTCCTCCTCTTTTTCCTTCTTTCCTTCCACATACTCTACATCTCTGCCCCTTATTCTTTGCTTTCTTTCTTTTTCTTTCTTTCTTTGTTTCTTTAAAATAAACGAAAATTACTACAACTACTTTTTAGAGCATGAGTGTCATGCTCTATTGAAATCGTTTCTACAAGGTCAATAATGCTTTTCTTATAGGAACGGCATGGTTCGGGGGTCCGCTGGGGGGATCGCTTTGTTTCAGTATCGAGAACGGTTCCTCGAGGACCGATTGACCCATGTGATTCCGCCAATCCGGTGTCCTCCCAATTTGTCGCTTTTTCTTTGTGGCGGGAGTTTTTGGCCAAGATTGAGGTTAAGCTTTTTTTGGAATGTAATTACGTTACTAATTTGGATCAGACTTCAACGAAATTTTCTGTATGAGATATTGGGGTTTTATATCAGAGGATTGTGTCCATGTTTCGTGTATTCTGCGATTTAAAATGCATTTAGATGATTTCAAATTTCCAATCCTGTTATTGTTGATGTTTCGGTCCGCTAAAAGAGTTCGTTTGGGGAACGCGATCGGCGTTGCGTTTTAAGGTGAATCCTCAGCGACCTGTAGTAAGATTCTCATCCGCTAGATAACGCCACTGTTCCGCGGTCCAGAAACCATGCTTTTTCCGCCTTTAATCGTTAATTGCGAGAGCTAGAGTTAACTTTTCGAAAATGTAAGAACGTTGCGTTCTAGATCAAATCCTAAGGAAAATTTTAAGACCATTCCGAGCCATGGACGAAGATATAACTAAGGACTGCCGACTTCCTATCTCCGCCCGTGTTAAAACCTGTTAGCGGGTTTTCGAGCGCGACCGCAGCGCTCCAAGCAGCAGTAAGGGTCAACTAAAAGCGAACCGCTGCAGCGGTGGCCGCTCCGGCTCCCTTTCTCCCATGCCTTCCCGCAAATGTATACCGTGTAGGTAATTTGAATCACGATTGAACGAAGGGAACAAATGATCAGCGAATTAAAAGGAAGCAAAATCCGCTAAAAAGCAAACGTCTGGAGTATTTCTTGAAAGATTCCTGAATTGTCGAAAATGATTAATCAAGGACTGAAATACTATACATCACAGTTAACCTCAAAACGGAATCAAACAAGAAAGAGTACATAGACATTTGTTTTATTAGTAGAGATCAGGCGACTCTTTTAATTTGCTGATGATTTCTGTTACCTTGTCCAAAGTTGATTCTGAATTTCCCTTGCTTTCGATCTTCCATTGAGATACTGAGTTATCTGATCCTCTTGGGTCGCCGACAACAGTTGACAGCCATGCCATAACAGACCAACTCCAACAACGGTTTTAGCAGTAGCACAGCATGTGAGCATGGACACATCGCCAGGATCGCTCACTTGAAAGAGTAGTTCAGCTGACCGCTGCTTGGAGCGCTGGGGTCGAGAGCAAAACAGGACTAACAACAGTCGGCAGTCCTTAGTTATATCTTCGTCCATGGTTTTGCGACGACCTCCCGTCCCCTTTGCCCTCCCCACGAACTACTGCACCTACGCCTACAACAGTTGCTTGCCGCGTTGTGCAGATTGCATGAATGATGTGTGTCCATCTACTTCATCCCAATTTCACAGCCATCACGGATGCCACGCCCGCCACGGGTCTTCTACCTGGTTTTATGCGACATCGGTCATCGTGGCCCAGTGTTACATGGTAATCAGCGGCGGATTCGGGAAAGGCACGCCCCCCCCCCAACTCACGGTAGCCTTTGCCTTTTTTCAGCAGAAAAAATCCCAAAAATTTCCTCCCTGCAAATTTGAAAATTCATAGGCGTGAAGCTCCCCCCCCCCCCTAAAAGAATTTTCTGGATCCGCCATTGGTAGTAATTTTTGCGGCACACTACGCCGGATTCCCGTGCAAATTCCTACACTTACCTTTCTCCCTTATCTGTCAATGGGCGCCCCCCGGGGGCGGCGCGGCGCCCCCCCCCTAATTCAGAAAAATCAAAACTTTACAATAAAAAAGAATCGGAACATTCGAAGATCAAATAATAACGAAAGGAGTAAGAGTTAACAAACTTTATTCTTAGTTTACTTTACAATTTTAATTAGGGGCGTAATTTAGGGGGGGGGGGGGGGCAGGGCGGGAAGTAGCCCCCCCCCCCCCCCTAAGCAGTGGTGTCCAACCACCCCTTGCCACTATACAGCTCGCCCCCCAGTTTCAGGATTCCTCTCCCCCCAGATCTAGATCCTGATTCAGACGACATCATACTTCCCACCCGTCATCTCCCTCGCCGAAAGAAGTTTTAAAATCTACTAGTATGAACGTGTCTACATTGGCAACTACCGTTGGCAACGAGAATTTTGCGAACTTCCTTGAAAATTCAGAATCCTCTGGTCGATAATTACATGATTAGAGAATGTATAGGCAAGAGTTTTGGTTTTGTTAATTTAAATAGGTTAACTCTTAGAATTCATCAGGACAATGAAAATAAAGAAGGAATAGTTGTACTTAGTTTTTTACTATTTCTATCATCTGATGCTGTCACTTTATTCATAACTAGCCGTAAACCCGTGCTTCGCACGGCCCACTCACTCCCCACCCCCCATCCCCCCCCCCTCCCCCCACCCCCCAACCTTCCCCCCCCAAACCCCCAGCCGCCCAAACCTCCTCCCTCCGCACCCCGAATACCTGAAAGCAAATTTTTTTTAGTAACCAGGTTACGTTTTCGCAGTGACCAGGTTACGTTTTCGCAGTAACCAGGTTCCGAAAATCAGTTGGTGACCGACATTTTATTACTTCGGTCACCCAAAAAAAAAAAAAAAATATACACCCCAATAAAAATACCACTTTTTTTTTTTTACTAAAATACTACTTTTTATATTAAAATATATACACCCGCAGTTTGGCACATAAGTTGAAAAATTAATTTTTCTCTCCGAGGAGAGGGGGAGGGTCCGGGTCCCTCTTGACCTTTCATTGGGGTTCAACAATTTTGCCCCCCATCCGCAGTGGCGTAGATAAGGATTCCGAAACCCCACCGCCAAATATTTTATGGGGCCCTTCTTTAGTCACTTCAAGTGGTGGTCGGTGGGCTGGGGACCCCCTCCCCCCACCACCACACGAAAGACCATCAGGGGCCCTGATGTTGGAAATTTTGCTTTACTAAGACGTAATTTTAGACAATATTCATCCAAACCCCCACCGAGGGGCCTCGAAATTCGGAAACCCCCCGCAAAATATGTCCCCCTCAATATACAGGAACTCGTGATTCAGCGCTTTTCGAAATTCGAACCCAAACTCGAGTTATTCGGAGCGGCTCTTTTTTTTTCACATCCTGTATTTTTAAGGCCGAAAATGACTTCTTTGTGCAAGAAAATTGGGTCCTCAAATCCTTCTTCCCGCCTTGGAGTAGGAACCCCCCCCCCCAAAAAAAGGTTTGGAAAGTCTTGGGGGGGGGGGGGGGGGGGGGGTTTAATCGCAGTCAAAGTTCGTGAGCGTTCGCAAAAAAAGGCCAAAGTGAGGCAAAATTCTTGAACCCCAATGAGAGGAGACCCGTCTTCTAGAAAGGAAAAATACATTCTTCAACTTATGGGCCAAACTGCGCATGTATACATATATGTGGAACTGATTTATGACTTTTTTGTGTATGGAAATGGGTCCGAAAATCCTTCCTCCCCCCTTCTTTGAATTCCCCCTCAAAAATGCCAGGGACAACTGAAAATCCCCACTCCAAAATGCCAAGGCCAAACAAAAATTCCCCGTTCAAATAAGGGTGGAGGAAGGAATTTCGGTGACCTAAAAAACCCAGGAAAAAAAGGGGGGCAATAAACCCCTTCTACGTCATAAAGATTGAACCAATTTTCCTCTGGAAATTTTCAGTGAGCGCCCATAAACTACTTCGTCATAGGGGTTGAACAATTTTTCCTCTAGAAATTTTCAGCGAGCGCCCATAAACTATGAACTTAAACAGCAACAGGGGGGGGGGGGGGGGGGGGGGGGAAGGAGGGTTAAATAAAACCCTAAAGCAAACTGCTAGTGACCAAAAATCTTCCTACAAATTTATTCCTTCTGCTTTTACAAACATTCCACCCGGACAACAATTTCCGTTGAACATTAGAAAATTGGGTCCAAAAATGCTTCTTCCAGCATTGGGGGTGGTCCTACCCCCCAAAAAAACCTTAGAAGTTTTCGAGGGGGGGGCTGCCTCCCTCCCCAGGATCTCGAGCAAAAAAAACCAAAGGAAGGCAAAATTTTTGAACCCCAATGTAAAGTCAAAAGAGACCCGAACATTAGAAAATTGGGTCCAAAAATGCTTCTTCCAGCATTGGGGTTGGTCCCACCCCCCCCCAAAAAACTTTAGTAGTTTTCGAGGGGGGACCTCCCTCCCCAGAATCTCGAGGTCAAAGTTCGTAAGCGTTCACAAAAAAAAAAAAAACCAAAGGGAGGGCAAAATTTTTGAACCCCAATGTAGGATCAAAAGAGAGCCGAACATTAGAAAATTGGATCCAAAAATGCTTTTCCAGCACTGGGATTGTGGTCCCACCCCCAAAAAACTTTAGAAATTTTCGAGGGGGGGGCCTCCCCCCCCAGCATCTCGAGGTCAAAGTTATTAAGCGTTCGCAAAAAAAAAAAAAACCAAAGGGGGGCAAAATTTTTGAACCCCAATGTAGAATCAAAAGAGACCCGTCCTTTCTCGGGGAAAAAAAAAATACATTTTTCAACTTATGTGCCAAACTGCGAATGTATAGTGCAAATAGCCTTGAAGCTCGAGCTTGACAATTCGACAACGGCGAGAGGCGAGGAACTATTGCATCATCCGAACGGTCGCCCGGTAACGACATGCGAGCGGCGTTGAGAATTCTCCCGCAGACGCCCGACCGGACGCGGCAGGAGGACCGCTACGGCACCGAAGTCCGGCAACACCGACGGGCGAAACTATCGCCGTCTCGCTCGCACTCTCTCTCGCACCCGTTGTCCTTACGGGAAAAACGCGACTTTCAAACCGCGATATCTCGGGCCCGGACGGGCGGATCGCGATAAGCTTTCTTAGCTGACATGAGACCGCCAGGGCGGTCGTCCAGCGAAAATCCCGGCCCGATCGGTCCGGCCACATCCGAGATCTGCTGATGAATGAGTGAGTGAGTCAGTGACTGAATCATTTTTCCCTTTTATTATATTAGATATCAAACACGTCAAAAATAGAATTACTTTTGATACAACTACATGCTACAATCACTTACAATTTCTACCATTTTGGGAAAGGGTAATTGATTTATTTTCTATTTTGGGCGGAAGTGGGGGGGGGGGGGGTTCTCTAGACTTGCCCGTCTCTAGGTGGTGTCCCCTAGACCTTCCATTGACATTCAAAAAGTTGCCCCTCCGGGCAATTGTTTTGCGGGTGCCCATGTCTTTGTCCATGGTCTCTGAACCAGAAATTGAACGTTCTTCCGGTCTGTGGTTGCCTTCTTTTCTCATAAGTTTAGACACGGCCACCCTGTAAACCCCACAACAAGTTAAAAGTCCGCAATCCGCACCCTCGACCCGCAGCCACTATCAAAAGTAAATTGCCGGTTGACTTGCAGGTACTCTCCTCCTCCTCCCCCATCTTAGATTAGACACAAATATAAAATTAAAAAAAAAAAAAAAAAAAAAAAAAGTGAAAAATAGAATGTATGCCCCAGCAAAGGGCCCCCTCCACAGTTTTTCAAGAGAGGGAGCGACCCCCTTGCCAGCGTAACTCCGAAAAAATAATTCCAACTGGGGTCCAAGTAACTCAAGTAAGGTCTCAAAATGAAATCAGATGGATCCAAAATTTTAACGGCGAGTACCGGTAAGCTTACTCTTTTGATCGGTCCAAACCGAATTGCGATACATCGATTTACTCTCGAGATATCGATTTTTCAAAGGCGCGCGGTATAGGGTCAGAAATCTAAGATTCTCTAAAATCCGCGAATTTCGACTCTCATGGACCTAGCATGCGCCGTGAGAAGTCATATGTGAGTTTTTTGAGTTCACATGAAGTTCATTAAGGGCCCTGACAAATGTCGGACCGATAAAGTCTATATCGGGGGGGGGGGGGCGTGGCCCCAACTCCAGCGTAAGTCTCACGTACAATGTCTAACTGCGGCCGCGGGAGGTCCCATAAGATCCGTTTAAAAACTTGGATGGATCTGAATTTTTTTCAAGAATTATCTAAAAGCTGAAGCTACCGCCCAATCCAAACCGCAGTGCGCAATCCATCGATTCGTTCTCGAGATATCGATTTTTCAAAGGCGCGCGGTCTTGTCAGATCGACCTTAGAGGGGCGCTGGAGGCTGGAAAAAGGCGAATTTCGTCTCTCACGAACCAGTCGTGTGCCGTAGTATATCGGTTCCGCTTTTTTCGGGTCCCAATGATGTCCCGAGAGGGCCCAATGCAGTTTCGAGCCAAAAAATATCATCTTAGGGGGGGAACTACTCCCCGTTTCAGCGTAACTCTGACAAGAAATGTCTAACTGCGGCCGCGAGAGGTCCTGTAAGGTCATTAAATAAACTCGGATGGATCTGAAATTTTCGAGGTTGTCAGTCGCAAGCAAGCGCTTTCGACCGGTGCAAACCGAATTGCAATACATCGATTCACTATCGAGATATCGATTTTTCAAAGGCGCACGGTCTTGTCAGATCGAACATTGAAATAAGCTGTGGATACTCTGTATCCGCGAATTTCGTCTCTCATGGACCGTTTAAGCTCCCTTAAAAATCGAATGAGCTTTTTTCAAGTTCATATTACGTTCCTTAAGGGCCTTGATGAGTGTCGGATGACATTTGATCAATATTAACATTCATTTTTTAATCTGAGACAAAAAGAGCTGAAACCATAAAGACGAAGAATTTCCATCGTGATGACTTTGGTTCAAGCGAGGAAAATTCTATAGAAGTCCCAAATAACTAGACTAGACTTTCCGGCTTGCTAGGATTGGTATTAAGAATTTCCTTCCTGATGACTTTGGTTCAGGCGAGAGAAATCTAAAAAAGTCCCAAATAACTAAACTAGACTTTACGGCTTGCTAGGATTGGTATTGCGTCATCCGATTTTAAAGGAACTATCACTATCGAAATCGATTTTCAAAACCACAGTATTCACCTCGCCTCGTGAACAACTGTTTCAACACGCTATAAGTAAATTTTCATTCCCACTTTGACCTATCAAGTTATTTTTACAGCGATCACTGTTATACAAACACAAATGCAGCGTTGCGATTGACTTTGTCGCAGTTTTGTACTATCAATATGGAACTCCACACTTACAATGATTTACGGCCGACACTCATGCTCTCTTTGCTAACACTGTTCCAGTGTAGCAAGTTCCAACTTGTTTTTCTTTCTTTCTTTCTTTATTTCCCTCATTACGGAGGTGTGAATAACCTAGATGTTTAGTCACCTCCAACAAAAAATAAACGAAAATTACTACTACTACTTTCTTTCTTTCTTTCTTTCTTTCTTTCTTTCTTTCTTTCTTTCTTTCTTTCTTTAGCTCTCTCTATCATTCCATCCGCACCCAAAAGTCCGTTGTCCAGGCAGCAACAAGTAACCATCACGAGACTCAAAATTAGCCACACCATGTTCTCTCATGGTTACCTGATGAAGCAAGAAAACAGACCAGTTTGCGAAAAATGCCGTACCTCCTTCATAACAGTTGAACACGTTTTATCACAGTGCCCTTTGTACGATGGATTAAGAAAAACGCATCTACCACACCCTTTGCCACCACTCAAAGACCTTTTGCTAACAGACTGTTATATTTCCTCAATTCTTTCATTCATTAAATCCACCAAATTACTTGTATAATCTCCCTCATTACGGAGGTGTGAATAACCTAGATGTTTAGTCACCTCTTAAAAATAAAAGAAAATTACTACTACTACTTTCTTTCTTTCTTTCTTTCTTTCTTTCTTTCTTTCTTTCGGTTCGTTCTGAGGGTTTGAACCGCCTGTACGCGAAATTTTGTGTGCGTTTCGGTTGGGTTTTTCCCAAATAATTAGTGCAAAGTTAAGTGCGCTTTTCGTACCAAAATGTGCCGGAAGTGAAGCCCTTTCTTTCGAGACCCTTTTTTTCTCTCATCTCTCTTGTTTTATCATTCAATTGTCCCTTTTCATCAGCCAACCTGCCTTGGATAATCAAAGAAACTCTCTCCTCCCTCCAGAAGTGCAATCGTTTGGCCATCATTTCCATGGATACCAAGGCGTCGTAAGCTAAACTGTGCTTTTTTATCCGTCTCTCTTTCTCTTCCCCCTTCTTTCTCTTACCATGAAGCGTGAAAGGAAAAATGGAATCGCTTCCAAGAGCGACTCGTCAGATGACGGTGAGCGGAAAACAAAACGAGTGATCGCTGAAAAACAGCTGATTGATGACCCAGTAACCAATCCGTCTGTTCCCCCCTCTACCTCCGTTGTTACTTCCTCTGTCAAACCTACCACAACTCCTCATGACTCTTCCTCCACTCCCTCCCCGCCTAACTCTCCCGCCGCCCGTCCTATGTCTGATCAACACGGAATTTCTAACCCTACCTCATCCACGACTTTACCTCTTTCCTATGCTTCTGCCACCCAGCCTTCCAACCCTCACTCCTCGCAAGCGGAACCTCATAAACCTTTCCCCGATGATTCATCCTCTCTCTCTTCGCAACAATGTGACCCGTATTTTCCAAAAGAAAACGCAATCATCCTACCAAGTCACAAAGACCTCGTCCTTCATGACTTCTTAGATGAAATTTCCAAGATCGTCCCTCCCTCTGAAATCCACTATGCCTCTAAAATATCCAATAATCGAATCTGTATTTATTTTTCTTCACAAAGATATGTTGACCAGGCGGTAAAAGCTAAATTCATTTTCACCAAAGTCGGTTCTATTCCTATCCGACGCTTAGTAAATTCGGCTTTTCGACTAATTATTTCTAACGTCATGCCCAGTATTTCAAACGATAAACTTATTGAAATAATCTCTGAATACGGAAAAATCGTTTCGCCTGTCTCAATTTTAACCGCAGGTCTAAAGGACCCCAGATTCCAGCATATCAAATCCTTTAGAAGAGAAGTTTTCATTGTCAAAGAAAAAGAAACTGTTACATTGCCCCCTTCTATCCTACTGCCCCACAATACAGAATCAGTCAGAATATTCTTGTCAATTGATGATAACAGATGTTACCAATGCCTTTCTTACACTCATAAAACCATCGATTGCAAACAAAAACCTGCTAGTTCATGCGAAAAACTCATGAAAAAAATGTTGACCTTCCCGATATATTACGTAGATGCCAAATCACTCCAGAACTATCTGTCAATAAACCATCTGACTCATCACAACCCGTATCACCTGAGATCCCCATATCGACAGAAAACCCTGTTATGGAATATGATTAATTTACCTTGGAAGCTCCTGATCTTGTAAACACCGATGAAAGCCCCCCTCCCTCGCACGATAACCCAGCAGAGCCCCCACCCACAGATTTAACCTCAGATCCTTTGATTAAATATAGCCGGGCCTGTGTTAAACAATACAAACAAGCCCGCTTGTCCTAACAGCAAGGGAAATGTTGACTCCTTTCCTAAAAAGATTCAAAAAGCTCAAATCAAACTGCTTAAAGAAAACAAAGAACTTTCTGAAGCAATCAAAACCACCCTCGAAAATTTTCAACGTTCACCTTTTAGCGAGACAGACATCACAACAATCCTGGCAAAAACCAAAAATTCCAAAAAACCCTCTGACGTCGTACAATCTCATACAAGTGACGTTAGCGGCCTAATTTTACACCTTCAAACTCTTTCTTCAAATCTATCCTCCAAAAATTTAAAAACTAGAATCGACCGTCTCATCCGTACACTGCAAGAAGACCTCCTCACGTCTACTGATAGTGAAACTTCCCTTTCAGCAATTTCGCTAGCTGAAACTCTCCCATAAATCCTCCTTTTTATCTTCACATTCTACCTTTTATCTTTTTTTTTGTCTCATCCTTCAACATGGATAATTGCATATTACAATGGAATATCGATGGGTTTTACTCTCATCTTGAAGAACTTAAACAACTCTTAAGCCGATTTCAACCGATCGTTATCGCTCTACAGGAAACCAAATTCAAACGCTCCAACAACCCATCTCTCAAAAATTATTCGATTTTCAGAAAGGACTTCTCTCATGGCCTTTCTGCTTGTGGAGGGGTCGTGTTACTTGCTAAGAGCAACTATTCTCCTCGCTCTGTCCAACTACAATCTGAACTTCAAGCAATCGCTACCACGCTAACAGTAGCCAATCTAGAACTAACTTTCTGCAGTATTTACTTACCCCCCGACCAAAAAGTCTCTGAAAACCAACTAAAAAATGTTACGCGCCAGTTGCCGAAACCGTTTCTACTCTGCGGTGATTTTAATTCGCACAACCCGTTATGGGGCAGTGATAAGATGAACGGGTCAGGCAGGATCATCGAAAAAATTTTACTTGACGAAGACCTCATACTCTTGAATAGTCACGAGCACACCCACTTCTCTATACCTCACCGCTCTTTTTCAAGTATTGATCTCACAATCTGCTCCCCTAATCTCACTCCTCGGTTAAAATGGTATGTTCATGCAGATCTATGCTCCAGCGACCATTTTCCGATTATCACCACTCTTAATGGTCAATCGACCCTACCCAAAACTTCTATTCCCTCTTGGAATATGCGAAACGACAAGCCAAACTGGGACCTCTTTAAGCAGCTCTGTGACTTAAGCGACAAGCCAACCGGATCTCCCCAACAGAAATTCCAACAAATCACCAGTGCTATTCTAGAATCAGCTGAAAAGTCAATCCCCAGATCTCTTCCAAATCTCCAAAAAGGCCGTTGCCCTGTCCCATGGTGGTCTGATGCGTGCAAAATCTCAATCGCCAAAAGGATTAAAGCATATAAACTATATAAAAAAGACCCATCCCTAGAAAACTTCATTAATTTTAAAAAATTTAGAGCACAGGCAAAAAGAACTATCAAAGACGCAAAATTGAAATCATGGAAGGAATTCGTGACCAAGTTCAACTGCTATACTCCATGCGCTGAAGTGTGGTCTAGCATACGAAGAATTGCGGGCAAAAATACCTCACTTACTATACCAAATTTGATTCAACATAATAAGATCATCTCTGATCCCAAAACCATTGCCAACACCCTAGCTCAAAATTTTTATAATTATTCCAGCTCTGATAACTATCCCCGTGATTTTATAATGCACAAAAACCAAGCTGAGTCCCAAACCATTGACTTTTCCTCAGAAAATGACGAAAATTATAACTCTTTATTTACTGAAACTGAACTTAAAAATGTTTTGAATCATTTAAAATGCTCAGCCCCGGGCCCTGACAACATTCACAATTTTAAAGCTGAAAAATTTACCAGAAAAAATGATTTCCAACTTGCTAGATATGTTCAACTCCTTTTGGTCACATAACTTTTTCCCGAAGAATGGAGAACAGCAACGATCATTCCCATCCCCAAAGACAACAAAAATCGCCTCGACCCATCTAAATTTAGACCCATCTCGCTCACATCATCCCTCTGTAAAGTTTACGAACAGCTTGTTGCCGCCCGCCTTTGGTGGTTCATAAACTCGCATAACTTACTATCTAATATCCAATGTGGTGCTAGAAAAAATAGGTCAACTATCGATCACCTATTAAATCTCCAGTCTAGAATATTGCGAGGCTTTCAGCGCAAAAACTTCACCGTCGCACTTTTTTTCGACATCGAAAAAGCCTATGACACTACTTGGCGCCACAATATACTAAAAACTCTCTTCAGCTGGAATTTACGCGGCAACCTTCCACTTTTCATCCAACAATTGCTGACTAACCGATCTTTCCGAGTGAAAGCGAATTTTACGCTATCTGACGAATTCCACCAGGAAAATGGAGTCCCGCAAGGCAGTGTCCTCAGCGTTCTCCTTTTCCTGATCGCAATTAATGACATCGAAAAATGTTTACCAAAAAATGTTAATGCTTCACTTTTTGTCGATGATTTCAGCGTCTCAATCACAACTTCTAATAAAGTATACGCAAAAAGGATACTCAGTGAAACTCTGCGAAACCTCGAAAAGTGGTGTGACCGCACAGGTTTTAAATTCTCGACATCCAAAAACCCAAAGGGGAATCATTTTCACCAGAAAATACAGAGTCCCAAAGATATCCCTACGTCTTCACAATGATAAAATCCAATTTTCTCAATCAACCAAATTTCTAGGCCTGATTTTTGATCAGAAATTAAATTGAAGCCAACATATTTCATATCTTAAAAATGCATGCATGGCCAAAATAAGAGTCCTACAATATCTATCACATACATCATGGGGCGCTGATAGAGACACCTTACTCACGCTTTATCGATCGCTAATTAGATCTAAATTAGATTATGGCTGTTTTATTTACGGAAGCGCAAGTGCCTCTACTTTAAAAACCCTTGATGTTGTCCATAATCTTGGTATTCGCCTCGCAATTGGCGCCTTCAAATCCAGCCCGGCTTCAAGTTTATACATTGAAGCAAATGAACCACCTCTACACTATAGAAGGCAGCTGCTGCTTGCCAAATACCTGACGAAAATCAAGAGTTTGCCGCAACACCCTGTCAACTTTAACATTTTAACCTCTCTACAAATCCCTCTCTACTCATCCGTTTTCCAAAACTTCGCTTTTAATGATATTTTACCGCTCCAAAAGCTTACATTTCCTTTCTGGACACATTCAGAAAATAAAATTATCCTCAACCGCTCTTCTACTCCAAAGTCACTTTCATCTACCTCAGAATTAAGAAATAACTTCTACTCTATCCTCGAAACGTACCCTAATCACGTGCCCGTCTATTCTGATGGATCCAAATTTGAATCTTCCGCCGGTTGCGCCTATTACTCGAACAATCACTCCTCATCATTCAAACTATCGCCAAATACATCGATTTTTACTGCTGAAGCCTATGCAATTCAAAAATCAATAGAATTTATTGAAAAATCGAACTGCAGACAAGCAATTGTTTGCTCTGATTCTTCAAGTGTGCTATCCGCACTCGTTAACCAATGCAATCCTCACCCTATCCTCACTCGTATCCAAAATTCTCTAGAAAACCTCAAGGCTAACGGTTTCTCTGTAATCCTGTGTTGGTGCCCTGGGCACGTGGAAATTTCCGGAAACTCGCGCGCAGATGAGGAAGCAAAAACAGCGAGCCTCTCAATCGGTCCCTTCAACGACGGGTCAGTAACAGCGGCTGACCTTTCTCTCCAATTAAAAAGAAAAATCCGCCTTCAGTGGACATCAGAATGGCGAACCCTAATTGGCAACAGATGTCCCCCAGCTCTCTCTATCATTCCATCCGCACCCAAAAGTCCGTTGTCCAGGCAGCAACAAGTAACCATCACGAGACTTAAAATTGGCCACACCATGTTCTCGCACGGTTACCTGATGAAGCAAGAAAACAGACCAGTTTGCGAAAAATGCCGTACCTCCTTCATAACAGTTGAACACGTTTTATTACAGTGCCCTTTGTACGATGGATTAAGAAAAACGCATCTACCACACCCTTTGCCACCGCTCAAAGACCTTTTGCTAACAGACTGTTATATTTCCTCAATTCTTTCATTCATTAAATCCACCAAATTACTTGTATAATCTCCCTCATTACGGAGGTGTGAATAACCTAGATGTTTAGTCACCTCTTAAAAATAAAAGAAAATTACTACTTTCTTTCTTTCTTTCTTTCTTTCTTTCTTTCTTTCCTTCTTTCTTTCTTTCTTTCTTTCTTTCTTTGAAGTTCGTTCTGAGGGTTTGAACCGCCTGTACGCGAAATTTTGTGTGCGTTTTGGTTGGAATTTTCCCCAACAATTAGTGCAAAGTTAAGTGCGCTTTTAGTACCAAAATGTGCCGGAAGTGAAGCCCTTTCTTTTGAGACCCTTTTTTTCTCTTATCTCTCTTTTACTATCATCCAATTGTCCCTTTTCATCAGTCAACCTGCCTTGGATAATCGAAGAAACTCTCTCCTCCCTCCGGAAGTGCAATCGTTTGGCCATCATTTCCATGGATACCAAGGCGTCGTAAGCTAAACTGTGCATTTTCATCTGTCTCTCTCTCTCTCTCTCTCTCTCTCTCTCTCTCTCTCTCTCTCTCTCTCCCTCTCTCTCTCTTCCCCCTTCTTTCTCTTACCATGAAGCGTGAAAGAAAAAATGGAACCTCTTCCAAGAGCGACTCGTCAGATGACGGTGAGCGGAAAACAAAACGAGTGATCGCTGAAAAACAGCTGATTGATGACCCAGTAACCGATCCGTCTGTTCCCCCCTCTACCTCCGTTGTTACTTCCTCTGTCAAACCTACCACAACTCCTCATGACTCTTCCTTCATTCCCCCCCCCTGCCTAACTCTCCCGCCGCCTGCTCTATGTCTGATCAACACGGAATTTCTAACCCTACCTCATCCACGACTTTACCTCTTTCCTATGCTTCTGCCACCCAGCCTTCCAACCCTCACTCCTCGCAAGCGGAACCTCATAAACCTTTCCCCGATGATTCATCCTCTCTCTCTTCGCAACAATGTGACCCGTATTTTCTAAAAGAAAACGCAATCATCCTACCAAGTCACAAAGACCTCGTCCTTCATGACTTCTTAGATGAAATTTCCAAGATCGTCCCTCCCTCTGAAATCCACTATGCCTCTAAAATATCCAATAATCGAATCTGTATTTATTTTTCTTCACAAAGATATGTTGACCAGGCGGTAAAAGCCAAATTCATTTTCACCAAAGTCGGTTCTATTCCTATCCGACGCTTAATAAATTCGGCTTTCCGACTAATTATTTCTAACGTCATGCCCAGTATTTCAAACGATAAACTTATTGAAATAATCTCTGAATACGGAAAAATCGTTTCGCCTGTCTCAATTTCAACCGCAGGTCTAAAGGACCCCAGATTCCAGCATATCAAATCCTTTAGAAGAGAAGTTTTCATTGTCAAAGAAAAAGAAACTGTTACATTGCCCCCTTCTATCCTACTGCTCCCTCATTACGGAGGTGTGAATAACCTAGATGTTTAGTCACCTCCAACAAAAAATAAACGAAAATTACTATTACTACTTTCTTTCTTTCTTTCTTTATTTATTTGGCGCGCTTGAGTTAATACTAGCACAAGAGCAACACGTGTTTTTCTTTGCTCCGTCAGAATCTTAGTAAATTGTGGGTAAAAGTTGTCCCTTTTTTGAGAAACTTGTACCAAAATGTGCTGTTTTTTACCTAGTTTTAAAATTGCTAAAAATTTTGGTGAAAGTGCAAAAACCGATGTAAATATCTGTTAAAAAGTTCAGTGCTCCTTTGTTCTAAGTGTACATATTGAAATATTGGTGTGAAGTTTAACTGCGTCGAGAGTTCGAGGGTGCGAACTCGAACCGTGAACTCGGCTGTGTCAAGTGCGCACTCCGGTGCATTTTTTACGAGCTGATGACATCTGGGCAGTAAAATCCTTCGCCCAGCCTGACTGTCTCTCCTCATTGCTGCATCGCCTTGTAAGTTGCAGTCCATAATGACGAGACATTCAAAAACAAAACCACTCGTTCTAAATCAACCCAAACTGCGGAACCGAGGTATGTCAAACGTTCCTCATACCAACATGCTCGCCAACAAAGATGTAAAGGAGTCTATTAAACAAACTCCTGAACTGACTCCTCCAAATGAACCGTCTTCCAGTGAATCTACCCGTTCCACCCCCGTTCAGCCCCCTTCCTCAGTCATCGCTGTGACCTGCCCAACAGCCCCTCCTGCCCTCCCCCCATCTGTTTCTTACAGTGTTGCCACAAGTGGCTCTCATCCTAACTCAGCCCCCACTCAACCTGCATCCGCACCACCCCCACTAAAAGGCCCGTCTCCCTTGTCCCCTCCCTCCCTACCCGCTCTCAACCCTGATATTGCGGGTAGAACTTTTGCAAATATAACATCACAAGACGCTCCTCTCCAGCCCAAAAAGTATAAGGAGCTGGGAGTGATTTTTGAATCAGTTAACGGTCTAAGTATCTTAGATTATGTGCTGGCTGTTCGCGAACTCGTCCCCGCAAATGAAATTCAATTTGCGTCTCGCATATCCCAAAACCGGGTTTGCTTCTTCTTTACTAACATAGAGTGCGTTGACAAATTTGTAGACGAGATTGGAGGTGTAAAAATAAAAACGCACTTTGTTTCAGTTCGACGGATGATTTTACGCACCGAAAAGTTGATTTTATCGAACGTTATGCCTTTCATTCCAAACTCCATGATTGAGAGGGAACTTTCATCCCTAGTAAAAATTGCATCTCCAATTACATTCAGTTCTATTGGATTCAAGGACCCAACTTTGGCTCACATCAAGTCCTTTAGGCGACAAGTCCTGATTGAAAAACAAGCCACCCCTTTGCCCTCCTCCATCTTAATTTTTTATGATGGTGAGGAGCATAGAATATTTATATCCTCTGAAGTGCAGAATAATAAGTGCTTCAAATGTCAGTCGGAAGACCACATATCTCGTAACTGTCCCAGCCAACTTCAAAATAGGCTGAAAAATATAAATATCAACGCCCCAAAAAATGATCAGTTGGAAAACTTAACCAATCAACCCTTGGAAATATTACAAAAAAATTCGAGTGGGCCCTCTGAACCTTCGAAGGGGCCGGGTCACACTGCCCCCTCCGGAGCTTTTGAGGCTTCCCTTGTAGGTAAGGCGGATATAATTAATGTAAATCCTATTATTGATGGAGAAATTGAAGTACAGCAAAATATAAAAACCACTCCTGGAACTAAAGACCCACCTCCCACCACAGATGAGGAGAAAAGTGAGCAAAAAAGAAAACGCGGATCTTTATCTCCTCCTGTAGATCATCCCCGGAACAAAGAGGCGAAGAAAGAAAAAAGGGAGAAAATGAAACTCAAAGAAGAAGAAGAAAAACTTTCAGAGGCAGTGAAAAACACGCTGATTGATTTCAAAATAGACTTAAGTGCGACTGACATCCTTTCTCTCCTTTCAAAAACCAAAAATTCGAAGAAGCCACTTGAATTAATCGAGCCCTTAGTTGATGATGATCAAATATTTGGCAAATTTATCAAAGAGGCTAGCCTATGCCCTCTCCCAAAAAACACGAAAGCTAGATTAGATCGTTTAGCACGTGCCTTGAGGGAGAGCATAAGTTCCTCCGATGATGACACAGTTTCAGATTCTGACCCCTCAAGTTGTACAGATTCACCATGAGCCTTCTTCAATGGAATATAAACGGGTATTATGCCCATTGTGAAGAAATCAAGTTACTAATCAAACAGTTTAATCCAGTGGCCATAGCGCTGCAAGAAACCAAACTCAAACCATCTCAATGCCCTACCGTGAGAAACTACACGCCTTTCAAGAAGGAAAACCCCAATGGTCTCGCGGCATGTGGGGGCGTGGCCCTTTTTGTTAAGAGTGCTCATTCACCCCTCCTTCTAAACCTTCAATCGGACCTTCAAGCTGTCGCTGTCCAAATAACTGTAAATAACCTCCAAATCACCCTTTGTAATATCTATATGCCACCGAATGATAAGATCTCTTTTGACCAATTTGAACATGTCATAAATCAGCTGCCTTCTCCGTACCTGATTTGTGGTGACTTTAACGCTCACTACCCTATTTGGGGTGGACAAAAAACAAATACGAAAGGCAAATTAATCGAAAAATTACTGTTTGATAGAAATCTGTCGCTCCTGAATGGTCAAGATTATACACATTTCTCTCAAAGTACTCAATTTTTCTCAACTATAGATTTGAAGATTTGTAGCCCGATATTAATCCCTCAATTGAAATGGTTTGTTCATCCGGACCTATGCACAAGCGATCATTTTCCTATAATAATCACTCTGGCGAGTGACAAAAATCATACTTCCGGTGAAATAAAGTGGCAAATAGATAAAGCTGACTGGCCTCTTTTCAAACATTTATGCCGAATTCACGAGCAACTTCCTCAAGATCCTCAAAAAAGTTTCCAAATAATCCATAAAACCATCATTGAAGCCGCAACAAAATCCATTCCTCAGACCACTCGGTGCCAGCATAAACATCCACCAGTCCCGTGGTGGAATGAAAATTGCCGCCTCGCCATCTCAGCGAGAGTAAAAGCCTTTAAAATATATAAAAAAAACCATTCAATCCAAAACCTAATAGAATTCAAAAAACAAAGGGCTGTTGCTAAAAGATACATTAGGGATGCAAAAACAAACTCATGGATTCAATTTGTCAGCAACTTTAACGCGAATACTCCACCAGCGGTTATATGGAAAAATATCCGAAGAATTTCTGGACAAAACTCATTAAGTGATATCCCTAACCTTGTTAAGAATAAGGAAGTGATTTCCGATCCAAAAAAAATCTCAAATCTACTAGCCCAAAACTTTCAGTACTGTGCGAGTGACAATAATTACTCCCCTATGTTCCTCTCTCACAAAATAAAAGAGGAAATTAAGAAAATTGATTTTTCTTCCAATAATTCGGAGATTTACAATGAGCATTTCACAAAAAAAGAACTTCTAGAAACTTTAAAAAAATTAAAAAAATCAGCTCCTGGACCAGATCGAATGCACAACCTAATGCTCAAAAATCTACCAGATTGTATGATAAATAATTTACTCGATTTGTTCAATTCCTTTTGGACAAGTGGATTTTTCCCTGAAGAATGGAGAGTTGCAACCATAATACCGGTCCCAAAAAATGGATCAAACCGATTAGACCCTTCCGAATTCCGTCCGATTTCCTTGACATCGGCGATGTGCAAAGTCTACGAACAGTTAGTCACTGCCCGCCTAACGTGGGGTTTGGATAAAAATAATCTTTTATCCGAGATCCAATGTGGAGCCCGCAAGAACAGATCTACTCTGGATCATTTATTCAAACTCCAATCTCAAATCCGTCAAGGATTTGAAAGTAAAAAATTGATCTTCGCAATCTTTTTTGATATCGAAAAATCCTACGATTCTACTTGGAGGGAAAAGGTTCTACGAACCCTCTTTGACTGGAATCTGCGTGGCAATCTTCCAATTTTTATTCAGAAATTTTTGGCTGATTGAAAATTTCGCGTAAAAGCAAACTCAACCTTCTCCGACTTATTTACCCAAGAAAATGGGATTCCCCAAGGCAGCGTCTTGAGTGTAATCCTTTTCCTAATTGCCATAAACGATATCACAAAGTGCCTTGAAAAGAATGTAAATGGTTCCCTTCTTGTAGATGACTTTTGCATTTACACAACCACAAAAGACATTGAAACTGCAAAGATTAAACTCCGCAAGACCATTAAAAATTTGGAAAAATGGTCTGATTTGACTGGATTCAGATTTTTCTTGAACAAGACCAAAGGATTAATTTTCACCAGGAAACTGAGAGTCCCGAAAATCAATCTTCATCTGTATAAAAAGAAAATTAATTTTGTTGAAACTGCCAAATTTTTAGGCTTAATTTTTGACAGAAAGTTAAGCTGGAAACAACATGTACAAAATGTAAAAAGTGAATGTGTTAAAAGATTACGAATATTGCAGCACCTATCTTACTCATCCTGGGGGGCGGATAGATCAACATTAATAATGCTCCACAGATCAACTGTTCACTCAAAATTAGACTACGGCTGCATCATCTATGGATATGCAAGCAAATCCACTCTGCAAACCCTGGACTCAATCCATCACACGGGTCTCCGGTTGGCCACTGGAGCATTTTGAACAAGCCCAGCTTCTAGCCTCTGTATGGAAGCTTTTGAACCACCCCTTTATTTCAGACGACAACTACTCCTTGCTAATTATTTAGCTAAAGTGAAACGCTTTCCCGGACACCCTGTGAACTCATACCTCTTTAACAACCTTCTAGAAACCCCCCTCTTATAATCAGATTTGACCTTTAACGACTTTGAAAACATCGTAGCATCAAAAAATCTTCAATTTCCGTTTTGGACCATTTTTGACATTAAACTACACATCGAATCTTCGCTTCGTCCAAAATCTCAGCAATTTGACGCCGAACTCCGCTCAAAGTTTTTGTCCATCCTTGAACAGTACCCCAACTTCACACAGATTTACTGTGATGGTTCTAAAATGGAAAAAAATGTTGGATGTGCCTTTATCATCAAAGACGAAATTTTCTCTTTTAAACTGTCACCGGAAGCATCTATTTTCTCCGCCGAAGCTTTCGCCATCCTAAAAGCCATGCAACAAATAAAAAATTCAAAGTTCACCCGATTCCTTATTTGCTCCGATTCTCTTAGTGTCCTAAAATCTCTCCAAACTTTACCCAACCCTCACCCTTTCATTACTCAAATCCAGAACATGCATCGCAACCTAACATCTATTGGCTATTCCTTGATATTCTGTTGGTCTCCGGGTCATGTCGGTATCAAAGGAAATGAACGAGCCGATGAAGCAGCAAGGAAGTCAGCCCTTTCAATCGGGCCATTTAACAGAAACACAGTTACCGCTCCTGACTGCCTAAAAAGCCTTCGAAATAAGATTCTGTCACCCTGGATCAATGAGCTCCGAGCCTCTCTTTTTATGAGTAGCAATTCAGGAAAAAAAGAAAGTTCCTCAAATCACCACCCCCTCACTCGAAGACAGCAAGTGGTCCTTACTCGACTGAGGATATTCTTCTCTCATGGCTACCTAATGCAAAGAACTGACCGTCCAGCGGGCCGATCCTTGAAATTCACGACTTTTGGGTAGACTGGATAAGAATGGAAAACGGTGATTGGTGGAGACGAGTCACGTGGTTGCCCAGTCTAATCAAAGTACGGAATTGATTAGATAAGTTATCGGGTACTCCAAGACTGCCCGATAAATTATCTAATCCATTCCGTATTTTGATTAGACTGGGCAACCACGTGACTCGTCTCCACCAATCACCGTTTTCCATTCTTATCCAGTCTACCCAAAAGTCGTGAATTTCAAGGATCGGCCCGCTGTATGTGGAAAGTGCAACACCCCCATTACTGTGAAACACGTCCTGATAGACTGTCCTCTTTTTGAGGGAAACAGGAAAAATCAAAATCTGAATCAAACCTCTGACCTCCCCTGGACCGCTTGGGTCTCTGAGGAAAAATACCAAGTGAAAATGTTAAACTTTATTCAATCAACGGGTCTAACCGTGTAATGATCAATCGTAACTTGTTCTAGAAATCTACCATGTATTTATACAGGGGAGTGAATGGCCTGAGATGCTAAGGCTCCCCTTCAATAAAAACGTATTTAACTAACTAACTTTCTTTCTTTCTTTCTCCTCTTCTCGTTTCCTTCTTCCCTCCCACTTATTCTACATCTCTGCCTCTTATTCTTCTCTTTCTTTTCCACACTCTCTTCCTATTGTCCTTCCTACTCCTCCACTTCTCGTTTCCTTTTTTCCTTCCACTTATTATGCATCGCTGCCTCTGAATCTTCTCTTTATTTTCCACGCTATCTTCCTTTTTATCCTTCTTCTTCTTCTCTTTTTCTTTCTCCTCTTCCTTTTTCCTTCTTTCTTTTTTCCACTTATTCTACTTCTCTGCCGCTTATTCTTCTTTTTATTTTTCGCATTCTCTTACTTTTATCCTTCTTCTTCTTCTTATTCTCTTTCTATCTTCTTTTTTCTTCTTCTTCTCTTTCTTTCTTTTTTTTCTTCTTCTTTTTCTCCTTTCCTTCTTTTCTTCCTCACATTCTAATTCTCTGCCTCTTATTCTTCTCTTTCTTTCTTTCTCCTCCTCTCTTTCCCTTCTCTCCTTCCACATACTCTACTTCTCTGCCTTTTATTCTTCTCTTTCTCTTTTGCACTCTCTTCCTTTTATCCTTCTGCTTCTCTTTCTTTCTTCTTTTTTACTTTCTCACTACTAACGAAGTTAGAAATAGAGAAAGTATTGCAATGGCGCAGAGATTTGTAAGGTATTTTGTTTTGATACTTACTTGGCCCACTACATCTAAGTGAATCATGATAATTACAAAATAATTGGCTCTCATTATGCCTAGTACTATCCTAGAGAATATTCATCCATGCAGTATCAATATTAACCATATGTGGCTTGGAGGTGTAAATGCACAAACTTTCCGTGGTGTCTGTCTGTCCGTCTGTCTGTCTGCCTGGCTGTATGTAGCCATAAAACGAGAAACCCAGCATAACTTTTGAACTATGGATTCATGTGCATCCAAATTTTGCAGAGATGTTGCTTCTAACATTCCCCAGAGGGACTTTTTTTTTGCTTTTTTGAAATTTTAATTTTTAGGTTAGTTACGGATGAAAAATGGTTTCCATTATTAAAATCAATGAGAAAATGGGTCAGAAAAAGGACAAATTTAAATATCTCAAAAATGAATCTTTTGATCCGGATAAAAATATCAAAGAGGGGTTGGGAGTCTCCCCCGGAATATTGAAGGGGGGTCTGGGGGTCACCCCCAGGATATTGCAGGGGGGTCTTCAGGGTAACCTACGGGGTAATCTTCTTTTTCTTCTTCTTCGCTTCTCCTTTGCCCTTTCTCCTTCGCACTCTCTTCCTTTTATCCTTCTTTTTCTTCTCATACTTTCTTCATTTTCTTCTTCTTCTCTTCCTCTTTTCCCTTTTTTCTGCCTCTTATTCTTCTCTTTCTTTTTCGCACTTCTCTTCTCTTTTTTTTCTTCTTCTCTTCATCTCTTCCTCTATATCCCCTTTTTCCTTTTTCTTATTCTACGTTTCTGCCTCTTATTCTCTTCTATTTCTTAAAGAAATAGGATAAAAGGAAAAGAATACGAAAAAGACAATTTCTTTTTCGTATTCTCTTCTTTTTATCTTTCCTCTTCATCTTTTTCTTTCTTTCTACTCTTTCTCTTCCTCTTATTCTACTTACTGTATAGGTTAAAGGAGACCACGATGCTTCGTATATTTCCTCTATCTCGCCTCATTACTCTCTCTGCCAATTTACCGCAGTCTTTTTCAAATTGGCACATTAATGTTCAAACAAAGATTACATTTACTATATCGGTTTGATCCGCGATATTTATTAGTCGCAAAAGACTTGGTCAACAGAATGCGTGAGTCTTGCCGAGAGGATTACAGATAGGCGGATGTTTCGGAAGGTCAAAAGAAATGGAGCCATTAGATCATTAGAAGAATCCGAGTTGTTCTTCATTATTGACAAATCATGGGATTATCTGTGCGGCTGAACTCGTTGGCTTACGACCGTTTCACAGAAAATTGTCCCTTCTATCACAGACCTCCTTCGGTTTCGTTTTTTTTTTCATCCAGTGAAGAAAAAACCGAAAAAAATATACCGTTTTCAATTTCATTTTATTCATTGCAGTGTCTGCTCGTGCAATGTGGCAACAACGTGGCTTCACTCAGTGGCGTCGCGTGCAATTTGGCAACAATGTATTCTATCCATTTAAACTCATGTAAAAGATCGAATTCAGGGGGTGCACAGTGCACACGGAAAATTCGATACATTTAATGAGTTTAAATGGAGCAGTTGCATTTGTTGTCAGATGGCACGCGACGCCACTGGCTTCACTCCAATAAAAAGTACGCAAAATAATGGATCTTCAGAGGATCAACTAGAGTCCCTATAGATGAAAAATTCTCGCCATACGAGGTTCCATCTCTGATTGGCTGCTGAAAACTGAAGAAGAAGAAGAAGAAGAAGAAGAAGAAGAAGAAGAAGAAGAAGAAGAAGAAGAAGAAGAAGAAGAAGAAGAAGAAGAAGAAGAAGGAGTCTATGAAGGCTGGAGGCGTGCCTCTTGTTTACATCTTCATGCCCTTCATGGAACCATCTTTCCAGCCGCCCAGCTTTTAGAAAACTTTCGGCATTTTTAGCTTATACTGATGAAATTTTCTGTTAAAGTTGACGTAAGTATGTTCAGAACAGAATAAATTACACATTAGTCTTCACTGTAAATTAAAACAGGTAGTGAAGCTAACGGTAATTGGAGGTTAGGTTGACCTCACAAAGATTACTTACACATTACACACGAATATACATGTTTAAGTAATCTTTGGCGGGAAGATCGTCGGACAAAAATGTAATCAATAGGCGCGCCTCCAGGCTCCTCAGACCCCCCATCTTCTTCTTCACTTCTGTTCACGTGTCTTGACTCTTTCATGTACAGAGACTCTAGAATCAACTGAATCCCTGAGAAATCGATAGTTTTGCATCAGGGCTGCCGTTTTGCGTATAATCAATGCTATTTTTCTATTCACCGATGATTCCACCGGTTGAGAAAAGATTACACAGTTCAGTTCAGTGTATGACTGCAATGCACGAAAATACTCTGATCTGTAATCTTTCCTTAATCAGTGGAAACTCCGTTGATTAATTAAAATATCCGCAAGTTTTTTAAAGTCATCGACGACTCCACCGGTTGAGGAAAGATTACAGATGCGAGTATTTTAGTTTATTACAGTCATGCTCTGAACTGAACTGTGTAATCTTTTTTCAACCGGTGGAATCATCGGTGAATTGAAAAATAGCATTGATTATACGCAAAACGGCAGCCCTGTTTTGCATAGGCTCAACTGGCAAAAAACATGGTTCCAAAATAGCTCGAGCCTCCACTGATTCACCGCATTTTTCCGATGAACCAAACCCCTTTGAAGTTGAAAGATAATCTGTCTCCTTAAATAGGAGGGAATGTGACGAACCCAACAGGTTTAAGGAAAAACGGAAAAGAGAAATGTTCTACGTTTGGATTGATATATGCATTAATAAACCCCCCCCCCCCCCCCCCATGCTCCGAAGACTGCAGTGCACAAGCTAAGAAAACTGAGTGAGAAAACATCGAGATATAGAAAATTAGAAAAACGATCCAAGAGAGTAGGTAACAGGGCTGCCGTTTTGCGTAGAATCAATGCTATTTTTTAATTCACCGATGATTCCACCGGTTGAGAAAAGATTGCACTGTTCAGTTCAGTGCATGACTATGATAAACTGAAATACTCGCATCTGTAATCTTTTCTCAACCGGTGGAGTCGTCGATGACTTTAAAAAAACTTGCGGATATTTTAATTGATCAACGAAGTTTCCACCGATTAAGGAAAGATTACAGATCAGAGTATTTTCGTGCATTACAGTCATACACTCAACTGAGCTGTGTAATCTTTTCTCAACCGGTGGAATCATCGGTGACTAGAAAAATAGCATTGATTCTACGCAAAACGGCAGCCCTGGTAGGTAAAGAGATCGTCAAGAGAGACGCGTCGACAGAGGAATATGTGTTTAGCTAAACAATAATTTTTAAATTTTATACACACTGGCAATCGTCAAAATGGAGGTTTCTTCTTGTTTAACAATTAAGATGTTTACAATTAAGTTATCTTCTTTAGTAAGATCAATGTAATGTCTTTTTATTTTTCTAAAGGAGTATAATTATTTATGAAACCCATGAGTTCAGAAATAGGGGGTGAATATTTATTCGAAATCAGCACCCCCCCCATCTAAAAAATCGTTTTTAGTGGGGCTCTTGCAAACTTTTGCTACAGGGGATTGAAGAGTTGATTCTTGCATAAAAACCTGTAAAAATGACGATAAGTACACTGAAAAATCACGAAATTCACACTCAGAATCGGGCATAATGGCGGAAAGACGCAGGTATCATGGGAGATTCCTATCTGAATTGAGACATATCTCTGTGTTTTCGTACAGAGAAAGTGACAAATTAGACAGGAATCTCCCATGATATACCTGCGTCGAAGCGCCAATATACGATCATGCCGTTAGAGCAGTTTTGTGAGTTTATTACTGAATTTTAGACTTTTTCGGTGTGTTTTTCTTAACTTTCGCTGGTTTTTACATCAGAATGGACTATTCATTTCCTTACAGCGAAAGCTTGCAAGTGTCCCTTTCGTTACATTTCTCAGAACTCTCACTGTTTCGAAAAATAGCCATAGCCATATACATATTCAAAAACGGGTGGCATATTATAATGAGAAATTATTTAAAAACATTCAGTACAATGTATTCGGTTACTTAAAATACTTTAAGTTTTATAAAGTGATAAAAAGAGAGTCCAAAAAAAAAACCAAGCGCATCTAAGGTGAAATATCGTTTGGAGTCTTTTCAGAACCCCCCCCCCCTCCCCTTTGGTACCACATGTTGATCAAATACCTTCGGCTTACATAGGTTACATACAGTAAAGGATCGAACCCAGCTAAGTAAAATTCAGTCCAAAACGTATAGGGCAATTACCTAGATAGTAGCATAGCAAGCAAAAGCGCCTTCATTTCCAAAAGATGCAATACCATATGCGGGGAGAATGAAGAGTTTTATGGTGCATCAATGAAGCAAAATTGGTTTTTTTTTTTTAACGATCAGAGAGGGTGATGAGAGAACAGCAAGGAGCCAAGGGGTGGATGTGTTCAATTTTTTTAGAGTCGCTATCTGGGATACAAAATTCTGATACAACTATACAGGTCAGAAAATGTTGATTGTTTCTGTGTTGAGTCCGTTTCTTTTTCGGGCTAATCGGGTCAGATAAACATTTCTTCTTCATTTTAAACCAATGGGTCTGTTGCAAACTTTTGCTACAACAATTAAGAGTGTTTAATCTCATGTAAAATCGCCTGAAAAGTCCATTGGTGACATCAGAAAGTCATAAAATGCACTAATAAACTCACAAGAGGCGTTTAATGAAATCCAAGATGGCGGAGAAATATCGAGCAATTTGTATGCATGCACCCCAAACATCCAAGGATAGCCAACCTCACAATATCGATCACAACCAATCACAACGTAAACAAACACTTAACCTCTACCTCCAGTGAGGTTGTCAAAGTTGGCCATCCTTGGATGTTCACGGTGCATGCATACAGATTGCTCGATATTTCTCCGCCATATTGGATTTCATTAAACGCCTCTTATGAGTTTATTATTGCATTTTATGATTTTCTGATGCCACCAATAGACTTTTCAGGTGATTTTACATTAGATTATACACTCTTAATCGTTGTAGCAAAAGTTTGCAACAGACCCATTTCAAACGAATTTGTCGCATTTTTACACTGAAACTTTTAAGATTCAAAAATAAAAGGCAAACAAAACCGAGCCTGAGTGAAAACATCCATGAGTGATTTTCACACTGGCGGATCCAAAAAATTGTCTTTCTCTCTCTTTAGCCATTTAAACGCGTGGGTTAGAAAAGGGTGGAAGAGGGGGCAAAAACCACCCCTGATCTATCCTTTTCTAACGCACGCATTCGAATTGGGAAAAGATAGAGAAGGCTAAAATTTCTCGATCCGCCAGTGATTATTCCCAAGTTATTCAAACGAGCACTTTACACTTGGAATTACATACTCATCAATAAATTATATTAGGCAAACCCGTTTTGATGACCAATTTTTCCGAAGACAATTTGCTAGGATTCCACCGAGAACCCAAAAGCATAATTGGTATGAACTTAGCTTTTTTGTTTTTCCTCCCCCTCCAATTCCCCCCCTCTTTAACTCCCTTTCCCCTTCTATCCCTGAACATGATAAATAGATGTTTCCTTAGCTTTCTTTTATGCAAACTCTGAGGGGGAAAAAAGGCAACCAAGAAAAGATCTCCGTTCAAAGGACGCGGGTCGCGGTTGCGAGATTTAATAATAATCATTTAGAAACAACACAAAGTCATGTGATCAGCGGTCAGCGTTGCCAGATTGAAGACTTAGGCAGTACCGTCTCTAAACATACCAAGCTGCTTCTTTGAGGTTAGGGTCGTCTTGGTTTACGATTTTTATACGCATTAACGACATAGATGTCCGCCCCCAATGAATACAAAACAAGGGTCCCTGGACACAAACATGAGATTTTTTTCTTATAATTGGACTTGTAATCGCGTGAATGGCAAGCAATGCATAGCTGAAATTGACCTGCCAAGTTCGATTTCGGCCTTAGTTTTGATCGAAATATTCTAGATTTTCCACAATTTAAACTTTATCGTGAAAAATGTTTAAAAATAGAATATGCGTAAAATCAGGACGAGTTATAAGTAGAAAATAATATACTTTTTGACATCATAACCCCCTATATACCCTCGATAACGCCATAAGCATTAAAGCATTAAAGCATTCCATAAGCTTACATGTACTAAGACGAACCCTAACCCCACTTTTCCAAAAGAAGCAGCCCGGTATGTATAGAGACGGTATTGACTTAGGCCGTACATCATTTCCTAGAAGAATGAATTTAAAATGAACGCGGATTTTATCCCTCATATATGTGTGAGCTGCCAATTTTAAGCTGTTTCTATCAGATTAAAGAGCTGTAAACAATTTAATCACTGAAACAACCCACAAGGTCATATTGTATTAGATCCGATTGCGATAAAAATGTTGATGGTATCTTCCTTGATCATATCCCTTACCTTCTTGCTTCAAAGATGTCGGCACTACTATAGACTGTTTTAGGTAGGTACACTCGTATGCTAATAACGTCACGGTCACTTTCCACAGGTACTTCCCTACAAAGAGTGCAGCTATCTCGCAGATCAAGTGTCTCGCTACCTATGCAGGGGCGGATTTACATTTCTTGAGGCCCTACGCAATTTTGAATTTGGACCCCCGAGAAAAAGGGTAGATGCATGGGGGTCTGAGGGCATCCACTAGAAAAAAGGAGGGTTTGTGGATTCTCCCCCTACATTTTCTTCAGAAAGAAGGCATTGAAATTCAGTTTTAAACTGGTTTCCCCCCCCCCTTTTTCTTTCTTTTCCTTTTTTCAGAAAAGTTGAAAAAATGTAATCCTTTTGCCGTTTTAAAGTCTCCTGTTTCTCTCTTTTTCTTTCTTTTCCTCTATTCTTCTCACTTTTCCTCTCTTTGTCTCTCTTTTTCTTTCTTTTCTCACTTTTTCTACATTTTCCTCCTTTTTTCTCTCCTTTTCCTCTCCTTTCCTCTCTTTCTCGCTCTTTTTCTCCCTTTTTCTCTCTTTTTCTTTCTTTTCCTCCATTCTTCTCACTTTTCCTCTCTTCTCCTCTCTTTGTCTCTCTTTTTTCTCTCCTTTTCTCTTTTTTTTCCTTCTCTTTTTTCTCTTTCCTCCTTTTTTCCTTCTTCCTTTCCTTTCTCTTTTTCTCTCTTTCTCTCTCTTTTTCTCCCTTTTTCTCTCTTTTTCTTTCTTTTTTCTTTCTTTTTTTCCTCTTTCTCTTTTTCTCTTTTCCTCTCTTTTTTCCTCTCTTTCTTCTCCCTCTTTTTTCCCTACATTTTCCTCTCTTTTTCTCTCCTTTCCTCTCTTTTTCCTCTCTTTCTCTCTTTTCCTTCCCTCTTTTTTTCCCCCTCTCTTTTCCCTTTTTTCTTCTTTTTCCCTCCTCTTTTTCTTTCTTTTCCTCTATTCTTCTCTTCTCCTCTCTTTTTCTCTCTTTTCTCACTTTTTCTACATTTTCCTCCTTTTTTCTCTCCTTTCCTCTCTTTTTCTCTTCTTTTTTCTTTTCTCTCTTTCCTCTCTTTTTCCTCTTCTCCTTTTTCTCTCTTTTTCTTTCTTTTCCTTTATTCTTCTCCCTTTTCTTCTCTTCTCCTCTCTTTGTCTCTCTTTTTCTCTCTTTTCTCACTTTTTCTACATTTTCCTCCTTTTTTCTCTCCTTTTTTCTCCGTTCCTCCTCTTCTCCCTTTTTCTATCTTTTACTCTTTTCCTCTCTATACCTCTACTTTCCTCTCTTTACCTCACTTTTTTCTCTATTTTCTTCCTTCTTCCTTCTTTTGTGAAGTGAGGCCCCCTCAGGTCTGAGGCCCTACGCAGTTGCGTATTTTGTGTAATGGTCAAACCGCCCCTGTACCTATGTGATAAGAGCTGCTTTATATTCAACCTTTACGCGGTAGTTAGAGGTTGTTTCATATCACAGATCAGTAGGCATCAGCCATAGATCACCGAGCTATGGTGCAACAGTGGCAGCTCGTGCGATTTGGCAACAGTGTTTTTATCCCATTTAAATACATGGAAAACAATCGAAACTCCAGGAGGCTGCCAGCCTCCGCTTGAATCGATTTTTTACCTAAGTTTAAGGGGGAAAAATGCATGGTTGCCAAATCTCACGGGCCGCTACTGTGGTGCAACAGACGTGCGGCCGAGGGGATTTTATTTCCTTTTACAAAGGCCGGAACAGTACTTCTATAGTCTGTTGTTGATGTTCAAACCCTGGGTGAAGAATTGAAGATCTCATGGGGGTTCACGCAAACCAGTAGCGCAACTAGATTTTCTTTATGTCTCGCTTTTCACCACTAAGAAACGTATGTTAGACAAGGATGGACAAGGGGATAAAACCCCCTCTTTCTGTCCTTTTCCTACTTATACATTCAATAATGGGAAATGAGAGAGATGGAAGAGATCCTGGTTGCGCCAGTGACGCAAACTATGCCGACGCTTTCGACTCGGAGAATAACCCTGGTAAAAATGTTTCGTGACCAATTTTACATGAAAATAGATATCCATGGAAATTGCCCAAATTTCCATGGAAACCACGCATATTTCCACGAAAATCGGAGGTTTTCCATGGAAATTGATGTAGTTTCCATAGAAAAATACTTGGTTTCCATGGAAAGTGGTGTAATTATCATGGAAATCGATTTCCATGTAAAATTGGTCATGGAACATTTTAACCAGGGAAAGAGGTACTACAAGATGCCTTTGCGTATCATGGAAAATTGTCAGAGATTAGAAGCAGCAAAAGAAGCTGTCTCCAAGGTGATTGAAGAAAAGTCAAAACAAATGCAAGGTGAAGGGGGGGAGGGATTACAGATCGTATCGATTGCCGTTCGAGGGCCTCTGGTTCCAAACAAACTCTGGTTCAATGTAATTTCTCAATAAGCGAACTTTTGAACGGAAAAGGCTATTAAATCAAACAATCATTGCAAACTTTTTGCGATTATGCATTCTACGTCCTCGAAAATGCTTAATTGTGCCTGGTTCCTTGACTAAAACTGCCGAAATCAATAAGATATTACAGATTGAAGGTTGCATTCGTAGGTTAGAATCGCCCGAAATCCCGCTAATTCCACAACAACGACAGTGACATTTGGGTAGTTTCAACTTCCAAATGCATTGTTTGATCTGTAATATCTTGTTGATTTCGGAGTTTTAGCCGTGAAACCAGGCATAATTAAGCATTTTTGAGGATGGAGAATTCAAAAAGTTTGTGCGATGAACACATTCGAATTCAACTTTTTATAATTGGTTTAAATAGATACAATACAATGTTGCCAAATTGCACGCTACGCAACTGGTTGATTTTGAAATGTTTCGGTTCTTTTCTTACCCTCCTAGTTTAATTTGACATACGGAGCACTATTTTATTTGTTTACAGCAAAAGTTTTCGACGCACCCATAAAAAATATATTTTTGTTTCGTCCCCCCCCCGTTTTTTTCCCCCACGACATCTACCAACCCTTACCACTGAGTTACCGTTTTACCGCTCAGAAGAAATAGCTGGAAAAATGTTTATATTCAGTTTAAAACGTCGTGATATTTTATTTTATTTGTTTCACGAAGAATGAAAAGAAACGAAGGATGGAGCAGCAAAAAAAAAAAAAAAAAAAAAAAAAAAAAAGTCCATTCTTTTGACTCCTTATTTTTGCTTGCCCTCTCCCGCCTCTTCTTTCGCATTTTTCCGTCTTGTTCCTGACCCCCCCCTTCCCTTCGGGTGCCTCTCCTCGAGGGAAAACGTCCCCCCACCCCGAGGCTGTTCTGTCTTGACATTGACAAATGAAATGAGCTACTTATCAGGGTTGCCATGTTTCGGAGGAGACGGATCTAGAAAGTTGTCCTCTCTCTCTCTCCCTCTCACTTTCTCTCCTTTCTCTCTAATCTTTCTTATTATATTTCTCAGTCTCCCCCCCCCCCCCTCTCTCTCTCTCTCTCTCTCTCTCTCTCTCTCTCTCTCTCTCTCTCTCTCTCTCTCTCTAATTCTCTCTCGCCCTCTCTGTCTGCCTAAAAGAGGAAGTGGCGAAATCACGTGACTACATTTGTTTCCATCCTCTCGCGGGAAGATAGGAACACCAAGGTCCTATACTATCGTCAGTATAATAAAATTCAATTCAATTCAATCTAATTCAATTCAATTTCTCTTTCTCTCCTCTTTCTTATTATATTTCTCAGTCTTCCCCTCTCTCTCTCTCTCTCCCTCCTCTTTCTCCCTCTCTAATCTTCCTCTATCTCCTCTTTCTCCCTCTCTCTGTCTCTTTCTCTTCTTTCTTATTCTCTCTCTCTCTCTCTCTCTCTCTCTCTCTCTCTCTCTCTCTCTCTCTCTCTCTCTCTCTCTCTCTCTCTCTCTCTCTCTTCTCTCTCTCCTCTCTCTCTCTCTAATTTTCCCTCATTATTTTTATCCTTTTTCTGTCTTGTCTCTCTCTCTCTCTCTCTCTCTCTCTCTCTCCTCTCTCTCTCTCTCTCTCTCTCCTCTCTCTCTCTCTCCAATCTTCCTCTATATCTCCTCTTCCTCCTTCTCTCTGTCTCTCCTCTCTCTTATTCTCTCTCTCTCTCTCCTCGTATTCCCCACTTTCTCTCATCTTTCTTATTCTATTTCTCTCCTTCTCTCCTCTTATTCTCCTCTTTCTCACCTCTTTTTCATTCTATTTCTCTCTCTCTCTCTCTCTCTCTCTCCCTCTCTCTCTCGCTCTCTCGCTCTCTCTCTCTCTTTTTCGCCCTCTCTGTCTGCCTAAAAGAGGAAGTGGCAAAATCACATGACTACATTTCTTTCTATCCTTCTCTACCACACGCAGAGAAATGAGCAAAGAGATAGAAAAATACAACACGCGTATCCAGAAAGGCTTTATCTGTCTCTAGCTGATTGAATATTCATGAAAATTTAGAAAAACATTTTGCAACCAGCCTACTGTAAAATTAACCCCTCAAGATGATTCAAAGGGTTGATTAGTTCCAACCGTAGACACCACGTCGCGCTGCTCAAAAAGTCAACAGTTTTTGGCTAAAATTGACGAATTTACGCTAAAAACACAACTTTAAGGAACGTCAGCACCTGCGAGCATACTTCGGGAAGATACCTAGGACGTTTCAAGCTGAAACACTCAAAAATAAAGTCGGAAATTATGAAAGACATATTATCACTCGCTCTCACTCTCACACACTAAGCTTACGGCGAAATGAATTTCATAATTTACGGCTTGCATTCTGACCCACTTTTCCGAAAAGCGACTAGTGACGCTATTCGTCGGATTGAAATCTGGGAAACGGTCTCCTGGAATTACCTTATAAAGATGGATTTGGAGGTCTCCCCCAGAATATTAAAGGGGGGTCCCCCTGGATTAAATTTGATGCAAGAAAACGTTCGTGCATGGGGTATTCCCTACAGTTTATTTTTGCTTCTACTAAATCATGAGTGATCAATGATCATATATATTGTTATTTTATTGGATGCATGAGTTGAAAAAATTGAGAATATCCGCCACCCCCTCCCTCAACCTGTTTTTTCTTCCTTCCTTACTCATTCCTACATTTACAAGGTTGCGTTGTAAAGGATGTGAATTAACAATTTAGCCAGCTTTATCGTTATAAATGCGCGTATTATTAATATACTAAGGTATTTCTTTCTACGTGTTGGTTAGAGAGGAGGGCGGAGGAGGAGGGGGAGGAAATCCCTACTGACTTCTATGGTGTATAGAGCTCGAACTCATTTTTCATGCTTTGAATTCAGCTTTCTGCTCCTTCTCTCTAAGTCTCTACAGTCTACCTGAATGTTAGATCGACAAAGTCATTTATTTTCATGGCAAGGGGGAATCTAATATGTATACGTATACGTACATGCAGCAGACTCACATTCTCGTGTACATGCTGACATTTTCTGCTCACTTTTTTTTTTTTTTTTTTTTTTTTTTTTTTTTGCAATTTAATTTTTGTTATTCATTTTACCTCGCAGTTCCTTTTTCAGGTTCCTTCCGTGTGAAGAATCACACCCAGGTATGAAGCAAATATTCTTCAAATTATGATAAAATCATGGTGATTCTTCAGCGTTTAGTGCCAATTTCTGCCACCAGAGCGCTACCGTTCGATTAATGTCAAATTTCAGGCCGAAAGTAATTTATATTTAAGAAAACGGAGTGTCAGTTACTAGATAATCATCTGAAAAAGTCTCTGATGCTGAATATCTCGCTAATAACTTCAAAAATAAGGCTAAAAGTACCAAAAAATCAAATAGAGCATCTAGATACAAGAATTACTTTGCGATATTCCATTTTTGGTGTAGTTTTAGCCTTAATTTTGAAGTTATTGACGAGATACTTTGCAGATACGTTTTTCAGATGATTATCTAGTAACTGACCCTACGTGTGTTCTTAAATATAAATTACTTTCGGCCTGCAATTTGACAATAATCGAACAGTAGCGCTCTGGTGGCAGAAATCGGCACCAAACGCTGAAGAATCACCTTAAATCATCTCCAACGAAACATTTTTAAGACATAGTTTTTTTTCTGAAGTTTTGAGAAATAGTTCTGAAAGATATGTAGTATAAACGTTCTGCCGATGCTCATGCACATTGTTACTGGACAGTGACGGACGTGCAAATTGGCAACGATACATTTCGCCATTTGATCCTATGTACAAGTATCGAGTTTCTGGGGTTGAAATGGAGGAGGTGTCCTGAATAACGATTATTTTACATAGGTTTCAATGGAGTGGATCCGATGTTGTCAATTTACACGAGCCTCCAGCATGGCATTACACTGTTAAAAAAAAAAAAAAAAAAAAAAAAAAAAAAAAAAAAAAAAAAAAAAAAACGGAGTGAGGACGAAATAATCGAGGCATTTCGTCCGCCTTAGAATTCGGTGGAGTGAGAATGGAGCTGTTGCAAACTTTTGCTACATGCTTGTTAGTAGTTGCTTATGGGGAAATACCCTGTAAAAATAACGATTAGCGCACTAAAAAATCACGAAATCCACTCCTAAACTCACTAAATGCTTTTACACGCGAGACCGTAATGGCGGCCGGGGCCGCGGTTTTCATTGGGGTTCCCTATCTTCAATCAGCGCCATCTACACGAGGTGTTCTCGCAACACCACACAAGAAGAAGAAGAAGCATACAATTGCCATAAGAAAACCTCGGCCGCCATTACGGTCTCGCATTTGAAAGCATTTTGTGAGCTTAGGAGTAGATTTCGTGATTTTTTAATGCGCTAATCGTTATTTTCACAGGGTAGTACTCCAGAATCAACTATTATTAAGCCTGTAGCAAAAGTTTGCAACAGCTCCATTACCGGAGTCGGAACAGAAGGGAGTAAAATTTAACGGAGTGGGAATGGGTGGAGTGAGAATGAACGGGGTGAGAGTAGAGTCCCTATATGTAGAGAGTTAAGACAAGAGGGTAGTCAACTTCTGATTGGTCGATGAATTTTAGGCTCTACGGACGCCGCGCCGCCATTGGATGCGATTTTGCACTTTCGTTTTGTTTACCAACGGTCTTTTACAGATAAAAGAGTTAATTTGCGATGAATCTGTTAATTTTAATCATGATGCACCACAAGAATGTCTATAAATCTCAAAAGAATCATTAAAAGCGTTAATGCATGTCGATCAACAAAAGCAGGGAAAGATTACATCGTTACAAACTTAGTGGAACTGTAATCTTTGCAGTGGAGCAAAACACAACAACGGCCTCAGAATGTAAACAAATGTGCAAAATCGCATCCAATGGCGGCGCCCATGATTTCACTTGTTTTTAACTCTCTACATATAGGGACTCTGGGTGAGAGGAACTCCGCACGGGATGAGAGAACTCCGCATGGGATGAGAGGCACTCCGCACGGGATGAGGGGACTCCGCATGGGAATGAGAGACACTTCATCTATTCTCACTCCCACTTCGTCAAATTTTACTCCTTACTCCTTTTGTCACTCCTTTACTGTTCTGACTCCAGTAATTCTCACTCCGCCGAATTCTAAGGCGAACGAAATGCTTCGATTATTTCGTCCTCAATCCGTTTTTTTAACAGTGTATTTAGGGGGGGGGGCGTGGGGGTCACAAAATTTCCTTTAAGAGTCAATGCAATTTACATGAATAGCAAGAAAAATTACAGTCATCACGCAGTCACGTCAATTGGTATTCGAGCAAACTACAAGGTGAAAAAGTTTTTTTTTTTTTTTTTTTTTTTTTATAAAAAGTCGTCGTTTTTCATGATAAGTATCGAAAGTTTCGAACTTTCCAGATTTGTGTCGTTTTGAAGCTAATTTCTCTGGTTCCGAATGACGGCGGGGATCGCGAAATTTATACCTGTCATCGCGTGTCATCCCAACGAACGAAAGTAACACCGGCTGTCTCCACGCGCTAAGAATTTTTAATATCAACTTTTTTTTTCTTTTTTTCTTTCTCTCTTTCTTTTTTTGGACGACTTTTAAGCTTCCGGTTCGCTTTTCACCACGGTTCTCCCTCCCCCCTCCCTTTACCTCGTTTACTTCATTTTCCTCTCACTCCGCGCACATTGGTCTTAGATCGACAAAAAAATGGCCAAAAATCGGTGGGGGGAAAAAAGAAAATCATCGTTTTGGACCTTTGAAAGTTAATTTAAAACTTTCCAGTAAAATTTCTAGGTTTAAATTACTTGTTAAAAATGTTCTCTGTTATTAAAATTGAGCTTGAAAGTTTACACATGATACATTGATGTCATTGATGTGAAATTTATACTTTCTGATTTTTTGCTATTTTTTTTTAACTATCTCAGACCAATGTGCTGCGTCTACGTTTGTTCACTTATTGCGCGACAATAGGAATAAAGGAGAAGAAGAAAAAAGATGATCACTCCAGAAGTTATGATGACACGGTCGATGGGGCGGTTGGACGTTCGGGTGATTATCGGAAACGATTTCCCGAACTCGCGAAAAGTTGAAAACAATCGCACCCAGGACTAGGGGTGTTGGGCGATGAGCGGCGCTGATCCCATGTCATTATTTCCGCAAGTTTTTATTGCAGTTTTGCCAACAGAATGTCCTCAAATCGGAGTTGCCAAGTGTTTTTAGTACCTTTTCAATGAAAGGACAGTCCCAAACTTTTGCTCAATCGTTTTTGGAAAGTGTGAGATTTTTTTTTTTTTTTTTTCTTTTTTTCCAGTGCGAGATCAATCCGAAATCGACTGAAAAAAAGAAACAAGAAAATTGCCATTTATAGTTTTGGTGCGATGACCCTTCTTTAGGGTGTTTCTTATTTACCGACGAGCTGTAACCATAGAGAGCAGAGCTGCCGTTTTGCGTAAATATTAATGGTATTTTTTTCAATTCACCGATGATTCCACCGGTCGATAAAAGATTAATTTTTACGCTTTAACGACATAGGTGTCCGCCCCCAATTTACACAAAACAAGGGTCCCTAGACACAGACATGCGGGTTTTTTTCTCATAATTAGACCTTATTTAGCGCGATTAGCGGTTGTTCCCTCGTCAATGGAGCTGTTGCAAATTTTTGCTACAGGCTTATTAATAGTTAATAATGGGGTAATACCCAGTAAAACTAACGATAAGCGCACTAAAAAATCATGAAATCCACTCCCAAACTCACAAAATGCTTTTAAACGCGAGACCGTAATGGCGGCCGGGGCCGCGGTTTTCATTGGGGTTCCCTATCTTCAATCAGCGCCATCTACAAGAGGTGTTCTCGCAACACCACACAAGAAGAAGAAGAAGCATACGATTGCCATAAGAAAACCGCGGCCTCGGCCGCCATTACGGTCTCACATATAAAAGCATTTTGTGAGTTTAGGAGTGGATTTCGTGATTTTTTAGTGCGCTAATCGTTAATTTTACAGGGTATTACCTTATAATCAACCATCATTAAGCCTGTAGCAAAAGTTTGCAACAGCTCCATTGACCTGCCGAGTTCGAATTTGGCCTTAGTTATTATCGAAATATTCTAGATTTTCCACAATTTAAACTTTATTGCGAAAAATGTTTGAAAGTAGAATATGCGTAAAATCGGGACGAGTTAAGTAGAAAATGATAAAAATTTTGATATCAGCGTCCCAAATACTATATATTAGCACTATTTTAATGTATAATTAACAAGAAAATTCATTGAAATACATTAAAATTTAGTTAAAAAGAACACTGATGTTAGGTGCGTTTCGCGGACAGTTATGTCGTTAAAGAGGCCTACTTGAAAAGATTACACAGTTCCGTTCAGTGTATGACTGTATTGCATGGCCTTGACATTGGCAAACATTCGCTCTGATTGGCTGCTGACATCAACATCTTTGCTCAACAGTCCACATAGGAGCCATTGGACGTTGCTTTGTTGTGACCTCCAAATAAAAGTTGCTACTATGAGTGCGAGATAGCTATACTCTGTTAACGATAAGAAGGCGGGTGAGAATTCAGGTAGTAATGCACTATTAGTAGCCGGCTACTCCAATTAACCCTTCACAGTGGCCGTTGTTCTCCCGACCTCTTTCTTGGAACGGAGGATTTCCAAGAACCGACGGACTATAAAATTTACACACGTCCGGTAAAAATTGTAAACGGAAAAAAAAAAAAAACCGAAAAAACGGACGAAATTTTCGCCCTAAGGGCCCAAAACTCGACGATAATAGTCGAGTTTGGATATTGATGACTCTTAGAAATTCGGTATTCGACAAAATATCGTGACTGTAATTTGGACTGAAAAACACGAATTTCCAAGAGTCATCATATCCAAACTCGACTATTTTCGTCGAGTTTTGAAATTTCGTCCGTTTTTTCGTTTTTTTTGACCGTTTACAATTTTTACTGGACGTGTGTAAATTTAATAGTCTGTCGGTTCTTGGAAATCCTCCGTGCCAAGAGAGAGGTCGGGAGAACAACGGTCACTGCGAAGGGTTGGAGTAGCCAGCTTGACCGCACTGTTGCTAAATAGTGCATTACTACCTGAATTCTCGCACCTTCTTATCGCGAACAGAGTATAGTGCGTGGTCTCTGATCCACCACTGACCCTAACCTAAAATTTCTCAATGCATGTCATTTTATACGCAGGTTACCAATTATTCAGCCACTCTAGATATTAAACGTATAGCTTGAAGCAGCCAACAAAGTAAAGGGATGAACGCATTGAGCCCGAGCCCGCGGCCATCAGAAGTTTAAAAAGGTTAGGTTAGGTTGGATGCAGATGACGTTGGAGCCCCCTCTAAGTCCCCGCAGCACGTAAATGTGAAAATGGAACACGTGTAATTGGTTTAAAAGCTTTTTAAGTCAGTTGCGACCCCCTCCATCTCCCAATCCACCTCTCACCCTTTACTCTTCCTCCTTCCCTTCCTCTCTCATCTAACGCACTATAGTTTGAAATCGAAAAAAAAAAGTGGCCAAAAGTCAGTAACAAAAAATCCATTAAAAATCATCGTTTTGCGACCTTTTAAGCTTGATTTAAAAACTTTCAAATGACATTTCTAGGTTCAAATGCGGGTCTGTTGCACTCTTCGGCTAGAGCGTTTTAAAGTATCAATTCTTATGTAAAAAGCCGTAAAAATGACAATGGCAGCATCAGAAAACACAAAAATTTATTAATAAACTCACAAATTGCGAAAAACACTAGATACACTATTCACCCCTGTATCTTTCCACCACGTGCACGATATTTTGCGAAATTAGCGCGGCACATTCAAATAAACACGGCTGACTGTCATCACAGCTGACTTCATAAACATAAATAAACAGTAAACACTGACGGCGTCTGCTCGAATTCTTATGTTTCAATATCCTCAATTCCCCACAAAAGGTTGTGAAAGGTACGGAAACCGATATTTGTGTCGAAAACTTATCAAAATGAAACAATGACACACAAGGAGTTCCAAAGATGATGATTGAAGTTGGAATCATCTTTGGAACTCCTGTGTGTTATTGTTTCATTTTGATAAGTTTTCTACACATCTGTCGGTTTCCGTACCTTTCTTAATCTTTTGTGAGGAATTGAGGATATTGAGACGTAAGAATTCAAACAGACGCCGTCAGTGTTTACTGTTTATTTATGTTTATGAAGTCAGCTGTGATGAAAACGGCCGTGATTATTTGAATGTGCCGCGCTAATTTCGCGAAATATCGTGCACGTGGTGGAAAGATACAGGGGTGAATAGTGTCTAATGTTTTTCGCAATTTGTGAGTTTATTAATGAATTTTGGAGTTTTCTGCGATGCTGCCATTGTTATTTTTACAGCTTTTTAAATATGAATTGACTTTAAAACACTCTATCCGAAGTGTGCAACAGACCCATTACTTGTTAAAAGTATTCCCTGTGATTTAAATTGGACTTACAAGTTTTATAAATGATGGATTTTCGAAAAATTTTACCTCCTGATTTTTGGCCACTTTTTGCAACGATTTCAGATCACGGTGTGCATCGGAACCGCGCCGATCTAATAGAGTAAGAGAATTTGGGGGGGGGGGGGTGGTTTAGTCGGGAGTTATTAGTGTGACAAGCTGAGAGGGACAGTGGTTTGATAGTGGTGCAAGGGGGTTCGGTTTTGCGGAAAAGGGGGGAGGAGGAGACAGGGCTGAGGGCTGGTTGAAGTTTGCAAAAAGGGCGGAGTTATGTTGTGTAATAGCAATAAAATTGAATTTGGCGTTCAGCACAGCTATAGGCGAACCCAGCCAGTGAGCCAGACAGACTCTGCAGCACTCTCATAAGAGAACCAACTAAAAAGGTTTAGAAACTATCCGCCCGAGAGCCAATTTTGTCCCTGCTCAAAAAATTTTCCGCTTTTTTTGTTTTTACTTTCTCACTCTAATGAAATTAGAAAAATTGAGAAAGTATTGCGATGGCGCAGAGATTTTTGATGAATTTTGTTTCGATACTTGGCCCGCTGTGACTAAGTCAATCATGATAATTATAAAATAATTGGCTCTTATCATGCCTAATACTATCCTAAAGAACATCCATCCATGATATTTCAATATTTCTGAACCATATGTGGTAGGGAGGAGTAAATGCACAAAATTTCTTTGGCGTCTGTCTGTCCGTCTGTCTGTCTGTCTGTCTGTCCGTCTGTCTGTCTGTAGTCAAGAACGTGAAATCCAGCATAACTTTTAAACTATTGATCCATACGCATCCAAATTTTGCAGAGATATTGCTTTTAACATTCCCCAGAAGGACTTTTTTTGTTTTTTTAAAATTTTAATTTTTTGGTTAGTTATGGATGAAAAATGGTTTCCATTAAAATCAATGGGAAAATGGGTCAAAAAAGAGAAAAATTTAAATATTTCAATATTGGATCTTTGGATTTGGAAGGAAATTTGTAAAAACATTCTACAACCAGCCCACAGTAAAATTAACCCCTTATAGTTCAGTAAAATAACCCTTAAGACCGTTTAAAAAATCAATTTAGGGCGTTCGAGCCAAAAAATGGAATAAAAGTGAGAAATTAATCTTGTATATCAGTGCCAATTACTAAAAGCTGGATGAATTTTGATGAAACTTTGTATACACAATGTACTACCACAGTACTAAAATATTTTCTTCTCACTATCATCATAATAAATCCTTTGGACCGTTTCAAGGGACCATATAGGTGCGATTGAGAAAAAATAAGACCAATTAAGCAAATAAAAACATAATCCTACTTATTGAGATAATTCGGGTTCGGTCCAATTAATTTTAATTAAATCCGGCACAAACAATCTACCTACCTACATTTACTCTACTTTATATAGAATTTCTTATCATTACAATATACAGCCCTTAAGACTGTTTAAAAAATCAAAATCGGTGCGCTCCAGCCAAAAAATGGAATTATCGTGAGAAATTAATCTTTAAACTTGGAGTCAATCAATTATCACTCGATGAATTTTGATAAAAACTTTTGTACACACAATCCACTATCAAAATACTAAGATATTTTCCTTTCTAAGTCACTATACACAACTGATAAAACCTTTTCAAGACGCAATGTAGGTGGGATTGAGAAAAAAATATGGGAATATAAGCAAATAAAAACATAATATCCTATTAATTGGGATAATTCAGGTTTGGTTCAATGAATTTTTATAAAAACTGGCAAATACAATCTACAATTAGTCTATAAAAGAAAGTATTCCTTACAGATACAATATACAACACTTAAGAGAGTTTAAAAATCAAAAAAGGGTGTTCGACCCAAAAACATGAATTAAAGCGGGGAATTAATGTTAAAACTTGGAGTCAATCATTCATGGGATGAATTTTGATGGAACTTTGCACAAACATACTATGTTACTGACCCACTAAACTATTCCTATCATACAGTCATCATCAAAAACCTTTAAGACCGTTTCAAGGGCCAATATAGGTGCGATCGAGCAAAAATCTTTGAAACCAAGCAAATAAAAAAATAATCGTAATACTTGGAATAAGAAATTCAATTATGACTCAATTATGTTTGATGAAAAATGCAACAAAAAGTTTGCAACCAACTTACGCAGGGATTTCTTTTCAATGTAAAACTATAATATACAACTCTTCCTAAGTCTGAGACTGTTTAAAGGCAAAATAGCTGTTCCATCAATAAACCCAAAAAATAGAATATCCAAAGAAAATTAAACTTATGAAGAAAATGGATGGATGAATTTTGTTGACAGTTGGTGCACACAATCTACAAACAAAGAACATCTTTAAAGGGAGGTTTAATCTACCAAACTAAAAAATTCTTTTGAAGATCCACATTTCAAAACCCATCCTTCAAAGGATGAAGTAGGCAACTATTCGTACAGCTTCTCTGCAAAATCGCAAACACTTCGAATTGAAGGCGGAATTATGTCCAGAGATGAAAATATTTTAAATTTGATGGGAGTCTAGGAGTCTCTCCCAGAATTCTAAAGGGGGTTGGGGGTCTCCCCCAGATATCTAAAGGGGGATCTGGGGGTCTCTCCCAGAATCCTAAAGGGGGGGGTCTGGAGGTCTCCCCCAGAATACTAGAGGGGGGTCTGGGGGTCTCCTCCAGAATACTAGAGGGGGGTCTGGGGGTCCTTCGACCCCCCCAGATAAAAATGGAGGGAGAAAGTGTTCGTAGGGTGTTCCCTACAGTTTATTTGTACTTGTAAAGCTCCGTGCGGAAATAAATGATAGATAATTTTTTTTTTTTTTTTTTTTTTACAGATCGGTGGAGCTGAAAGTGATATAAGTAATGGGTCGGAGGTAGAGGTCGTTACACGTAGAGTCCCTATATACTATGAAAGTTGCGCCATTGCTGAATCTATTTTTGATTGGCTCTCAGATTTAGGATGTCAAGAAAGCTCCAAGAGGCAAAAGCAAATGGCGGAGGGTTTGTTTACTTTTCGCGTACTAGCTTTCATTACACATTTGAAGTAACAGTGACCGCAGTAATTATTGTTAATTTGTCCTCTGCTTGAATGTTATTCTGGAGAACATTATCTCTTTCAATAACGACCGTTATTGTAGAGAATCTGAACCTAACCTACAAGAGATAGCGAAATAGCGGCAACAGCGCAGAGGCAAATGGTCATCCGTCATTTGCAATTTGCCTCTTGGGGGCTCCATTGATCCGCTTCTTCTCAATGAGCTATAACTTTAGAATGGCAGCGGATTGGTCCACCTTGTGCCATACAGGGTGGAAGGAATCCCGGGAAAAAGCGGAATTTGGACGGCAGATTCCAAGGATTGAGGTTAAGTTTTGTAGGTCGTTTCCAAGTCGTTTCCGGCGATGCCCGAGTTTGTTTACGGAACGACCGGAAACTACCTACAAAATTTAACCTAAAAATCGATTTTTACGGCAAGATGGCGGCGCCCTAGGTGACAACAATGAACCAGCGGAACATTCCTTGATGTGCCACTCTAAAGTTATAGCGCATTGCTTCTTCTTCTTCATTTTCAGAGACTTGGCGCAACTCTCATAGTATATGTATAGGGACTCTAGTTGCAGAAAGTGTGAATTACCAGAATTCTTGTGGTTGTACCATAGTTCTTGAAAATTTTTAGGAAATTTCTAGTTCTAGGACCATATTCTGGTATTAACACTAGGATTTGCTGGTCAAAGTACCTACTAGACTTTCTATCGTTCACATATCGTTGTGCTTCTGGTCAGTGGCGTAGCGTACAATTTGGCAACGTTGCAGTTCGTCCATTTAAACTCATGAAAAATATCGAAGTCTTGGGCGTTCGTTGAACACCTTCGCGGTCGACCTATTACATGGGTTTAAATGGACAACTAAGATGTTGCCAAATTGCACGCTACGCCACTGCTTCTAGTAATATGAATAGAATCGCTGGTATTATGACTCGCATTTTTTTCTGCGTGGGCGCACTTAGACCGATAATCTTTGGAATTTTTCAACATTATTTCTCATGTTACAAAATAAAAATGAATAAAAGCATTGGATTTTTATTGAGGAGCGCTTTGAAATCAAAAATCGGAAGCTATAGTTTTTTTTTGATTTGAAGGAATGAAACTTGAAAATACACAGAAGATTATGGTGTAGGTGCGCCTATACACTCTGCTGAAACGAGTTCTTTAGTAAGATGACCCACTGTCTATGCTATGCTATGAGAGGGGCTATTCGAAGGCGTGTATTTTCCCACCAGTATATAAAATGAAGAGCCTGAGGATTCTATCCCAAAATCTGTTTTAATTTTTTATACATCAAGTTTTATAGACTTCAAAGCGGTATCCTACAATGCTCTTGCAAACTTTTGCTGTGAGAAAATTATGAGTCCAATTCTATGTGAAAACCAGCAAAAATCACAAAAATCACACTGAGAAACTTTAAAATTTAGTAATAAACCTACATAACTACTTAAATGGCAAGATCGTAATGGCGGTTCGGCGCAGGTATCATGGGAGATTCCTATCTAATATGCCACTTTCTCTTTGGAAATACAGAGTTATGTCTCAATTTAGATATAGAAATCTCCCACAATACCTGCGTCGAACCGCCATTTAGCTCGATTTTGAGAGTGAATTTCGTGATTTTTTAGTATACTCATCGTCATTTTTACAGGTTTTTATGCAAGAATCAACTCTTCAATCCCGTGTAGCAAAAGTTCGCAGGAGCCCTATTTTATGTAAGTACGATAGTTATATTTTCTTGCATTTTTTTTTTTTTTTTTTTTTTTTTTTTAAGAAGAAGAAAACAAGAAAGCAAAAAATGGACCTTCAAATGGCTTCTTTATACATACATCTTCAAGTTCATGCATGTTCAAATGGAAGAAGGGTGGTCGTGAAAATTATTCTCGAGCCGAAAATAAAAATATTGCTGATAACATCACACGTGGAGTTGTGGTGTATCTCTTAGTCACTTTAAAACAAAAACAATTAGGTGACGTTTCGGTGCCCCAAGGTCGCGACCCGACACGTGGACAACTGAAAGTACGTGCTGGAATATATAGCGTACTTTGAATGTTTTAATCGTTTATTAAGGAAAATTCTAACTTTAAGGATTTTGATTCCGCAACAAAGAGTAAGCAAGAGCAGAATCAATTTTTCGCCATAAAACTGACGGATCCAGGAAATGGGGCACTTACAAACTTTTGCTACAGGTGATTAAAGAGTTGGTTCTTGCATAAAAACCTACACAAATTACAATGAGTACAGTAAAAAGTCACAAAATCCACTCACAGAATCGGGCTTAACGGCGAAGCTACGCAGGTATCTATCATGAGGGATTCCGATCTAATTTGAAATAAATCTGTTATTCCGTAGAGAAAGTAAGAAATTAGACAAGAATCTCCCATGAAAACAGCGTAGCTCTGCCATTACGATCTTGCCGTTACATAGCTGTTTTCTGAGCTTATTACAGAATTTAAGACTTTTTCAGTGCGTTATTCGTGATTTCTTTACTGGTATTCTACATCATATTGAACTATTTACGTACTTACGGCAAACGTCTGCAGAGCCTCATTCTCTCTCTCTCTCTCTCTCTCTCTCTCTCTCTCTCTCTCTCTCTCTCTCTCTCTCTCTCTCTCTCTCTCTCTCTCTCGCTCGCTCTCTCCTCGTATTCTCCACTTTCTCTCATCTTTGTAATTCTGTCTCTCTCCCTCTCTCCTCTTATTCTCCCCTTTCTCACCTCTTTTTTATTCTATTTCTCTCTCTCTCTCTCTCTCTCTCTCTCTCTCTCTCTCTCTCTCTCTCTCTCTCTCTCTCTCTCTCGCTCGCTCTCTCCTCGTATTCTCCACTTTCTCTCATCTTTGTAATTCTGTCTCTCTCCCTCTCTCCTCTTATTCTCCCCTTTCTCACCTCTTTTTATTCTATTCTCTCTCTCTCTCTCTCTCTCTCTCTCTCTCTCTCTCTCTCTCTCTCTCTCTCTCTCTCGCCAATTAGGTTAGTAATAACAATGGAGAATTGATCTATATAGTTTATTTAACCAATCTATATGTATATGTTAATGACTTACATCAGTAAGCATAAATAACTATGAGTATTTTACTTTAGAGAGATTCATAGAAAACTTAAGAAGTCCTCTGCTCTTGAGTCGTGAATCGTGATATGACATACATTGATTAATTTCAAAAAGAGGTTGATAAATAGAGAGGTTGTTTTAAAAACACAAGATGAAATAAGTGGAAAATCTGCTTGACACACCCTGTAGGTATAAGCCCTTTATGTATGTGACTTCCATTTCTTTTGGCAGTGGCATTGATCACGATAAACTCGTGTCTTGCACTGTTGCTTGCATCAATGAAAAATGGCGGTGGTCATTTCGCAGAACCACCAACGATGACTGATGAGTAACTCGTTGGCCTTGACTCACGCGATGTCCCCGGCTGCGGCCCTTCAGAGTTCATCCTTTCATTATTATTATTCATGACAAATTTGAATATTCCTGTGCGAAGGGGAAATTTCTTTCAGTTGACAATTGAGTTTTCTTCGCAAACTATGTTATACTAGCGTTGAGATTTTTCGTCTTCAAAAAAATAAATAAATAAATAAATAAATAAATAAATAAATAAATAAATAAATAAATAAATAAAATAAGTAAAAGTAAAGTAAAAATAGTGAAGAAATAAATTATAGTTTCAATTATTGTATAGTACTTTTTACCTGAAGTTTTGAAAAAAAAAAATAAAAATAAATACTTAAATAAAAGAATCTAAAGTGCGTGTTTATATTCTAGTGTATTTCACTAATTTTTAAAATACTCAAATTAATTATATGACCGTTTAACTTACTATAAGATTATGACAAGTTGAGTTCTTAGGATACAGTGCTTCTAGGTTGTGCCTCAATAAATTGCCTTCTTTGAACTGTGGATTATCAATAGCGTCAGGTATCAGTAAAACCATTTTTAATACATGCATTATAGGTAACAATGAGCCTGCGTTGCAAACTTCTGCTACAGCGTTATGGACGCGGTCGACATTGAGATAAAACTGCGTGAGAATCACATTGAATCAGTGGCGTCGCGTGCCATCTGGCAACAATGCAACTGCTCCATTTAAACTCATTAAATATATCGAATTTTCCTTGTGCACTGTGCACCCCCTGAGTTCGACCTTTTACATGAGTTTAAATGGATGGAATACATTGTTGCCAAAACGCACGCGACGCCACTGCATTGAATGCATCGAAAAGTCTCAAAATTCACGAAAATTCAAATGGCGGTCGAATGAGCGGGTTCCAAAGGTGGGAGTAGTGGCACCGCGTAAACTGCGATCAATCGATGCTTCTTCCGTTTGAATCTACAAAAACAATCGATTTTAGGGGGTGCACAGTGATCCTTCTGAAAATCGATTGTTTTCATGGGTTTAAATGGAGGAGAATCGATACATTGCTGCTCACGCGACGCTACTGGGTGGGAGTACCATCTAATTGCAGCTTTCTCTAATGACGAATCAATTTTCTCAGCATAGAAAGTTGGTTTTAGATGGGACTCCACCTATTGTGCTGCGCTCAATCGAGTTATTGAGTATTGAGTTTTTCAGAGGATTTTAAAAAATTTCGATGCTTTTAATGCAATTTTATATAAGAACTGACCCGCCATATATTGATCACTCCATAGTTTTAAACCAAAGTGTCAAGGAAATACTGGTAAACACTTTGTATGGGCGCCCGCAGAAAAATTTTCAAGGGGGGGGGGGCAAAATTGTTGAACCGAAATGGAAGGTCTAACCCCCCCCCCCCTCCCTAAGAAAAAGGTTTTTTTTTTCTTCATCCAAACAGTAAACAATTACTTACTAAGCCATTGTTGTAGGTGTACCAAATAATAATGATAATTTTGAAAGTGTTTGATATTATGAATGAAGGGACAACAGTCAGATGATAATGATATCAGAAAAATGTATAATTCAACCGTTCCTTGCAAAAAGTGAGTTAAAGTTACAAAATAAACTATTCATGAAAGTTCGTCAACTATTATTCCTTTGATTAACATTTCATTTATTTTTGTTCCTTTCATTTTTTATCGAGAAATTTTGAATGTTTTGAATTCCAGGGGGGAGTTCCCCCTCTTGCCCCCCGCCGCGGTCGCCCATGTCACTTTGATTTCATTTTGTCCGTGTTTTGGGATCTGCATATACCAGAGTATGCTGATATGGTCTCATTACGTTTTACTTACGCTTGATTCTCGAGTTTATATTTCCCGAGGCAATGCTCGCTTCATATTGTGTTTGCTCTCATAAACTTTGCCGCCAATAAAAAATGTGTTGAGAAAAAAATAATAATAATAACAATTATACGTAAATGAAACATTATATATATGAAAGGAAACTCATTTTTTCCCGTTAGACCAATTAAAGAAAAAATGACCTTTAATTGCCTTTGCGTTTAATAATAACAATCCAGAGAGAGTAATCATTACGACAGAGCTGCCGTTTTGCATATAATAAATAATTACATTTTTCAATTTACCGATGATTCCACCGGCTGAGGAAAGATTACACGATTCAGTTCAGCAGGTGACTATTAATCCAAGGAAATACTCCGATCTGTAATCTTTTCGAAATCAGTGGAAAACGTCGTTAATTACTTAAAATATCCGCAAGTTTTCTGAAGTTATCGACGATTCCACCGATTGAGAAAAGATTACAGATGCGAGTATTTTTGTTTATTACAAGAATACACTGAACAGAACAGTGTAATCTTTTCTCAACCGGTGGAATCATCGATGAATTGAAAAACGTCATTGATTATACGCAAAACGGAAGCACTGCATTACGATGATAAGTGGCAAGAAGAGCCAACAGGACTTTGTACTCGTGGGGGGGGGGGGGTCGTGACTAAAAAGAAGGAAATGAAAGTTTTGAGTTTAAAATTTAGGAGAGTTATTCAATTATTCACTGTCATCAGAAGCAATGGTTCGGAAAATTTTAAGGTCAATGTCACATGATATTTTATTGATAATGCTGCGATAAAACAGCAAGGTAGCGTGATTTTAGCATAGCTTCCGATTGGTTGAAGGTTTTAATATTATATCATAAGGTTGTTCAGTTGATGTATACCCGTCTAATTATTCGTTATTTTTTTAAAAGTGCAGGTATTTGCTTTTTCGAGAGTCGCTCACTAAAGTAAAAATAATCCGTTAAATCCTGCATACCCAAATCAGTGGCGAGGCGTGCGATTTGGCAACGTTTCTTTTTCCCATTTAAACACATTAGAAAGGTCGAGATGCCTGGTCATCGCCGATGACTGAAGCGTTCGACTTTTTTGGTGAATTTAAATGGAGAAAATACGCAGAGTTGCCAAATTACACGCTTCGCCACTGATTCAAATTAGATTCACGGATGTTGACTGTAGAGGCAGTCCATCACTTTTAAAGGTAATGTCACCGTGATGATAGAACTTCGCCAACACCAAATAATGTCATAAAAATTGAACCATAAAAATGTCTAAAGCTAAACCAATACTTAATCAGTGAATATTTATGTTAAGGCATTCGTTTTAACAAGTTCTTCAATGATAAACCATAAATTTAAGGAGTGCATGTTTGAAACAAGACGTAAAGCTTTTTAAGAGTCAAAATAGGTGAAATAGTGGCTACCAACCAAAAGCGCCAATCCCCAAAAATGTTACGCCAAAAGTGCCAAAAACATACACCAAAAGCGCCAATTTGTCGCGAAATCGATTGTTCAAAAGCGCTAAAAGAATATCTCCAAAAGCGCCAAGAAAATATAAAGAGAGAGAGAGAGAGAGAGAGAGAGAGAGAGAGAGAGAGAGAGAGAGAGAGAGAGAGAGAGAGAAAGAGAGGGGGAGATAGTTAATCAATGTACTCACCAGTGATTTGTCGCTAGGACGTCAATGCAATAAATCGATGGAGAGGGGATTGGTTGACGAAATGTTCCCAAACTTTGCTTCATACATGCAGCAGTAAAGTTTGGGAACTTTTTACTCCCCTGTGCCCTTTTCGATAGTGAAAATTTGGGTCGGTATGATGAATGTCCAAGGAAAATCATAAATGTTTTTATCCACACTTAGGGGGTGTAAATCCCCCCCCCCACGTCAAAAAAATTTAAATGTTAGATTAAAATGTAATGGAAAAATAATTGATAAAAAAAAAAAAAAAAAATTGGTCGTGTTTCTTCGCACCTATGCGTATGGGGTGTAAACGCTAAACGGCCCCTCGTCAAAAACATTTAAACATTGAAAAAGAAGTAAAATAAGCAAGGTATAAATAATTGGTGATTACAGAGAGGGAAACGTGCTGCGCAATGTCACTTCGACGATAAGGTGATTTTGATCGTAGGTATGCGATCTCGATCATGAGTATTTGTTTGCTTATCCCGAACCTCGCTCTCTCTATCTCTTTCTCTCGCCTCTTTCTTCTTTCTGTGGCTCTAATCATATACTCCAAAAGCGCTAAAATGGTGCATCCAAATCAGGGTTTTGAACCGCGACCAAAAATCGGTTCGGTTCGCGGTTCACGGACAGTTGATGAACCGCTTAAGCGGTTCGGTTTGCGGTTCAAGAAATTTTGAAAATGCGGTTCGGGTTCGGTTCGGGTTTTTGAAATTTGCTGAACCGGTTTAAACCAAACATTCGACTAGCGAACCGCTCCGAACCGGTTCAGGTGAGTCGTAGAAAACTGCTCCGAACCGGTTCAGATGGATATGTTTTCTTTCGACGTGCCTTTGCAGATTGGACGCTTGCTTTCCATCTATTTCTACACCACATATTTTACACTTGCTGCTATTCTTTTTTTTGTCAACATTAAATAATACTGAATTCGGTGAGCCATTTATTTTTAGAGTCTAAAATTGAGACGGAAGATGGAAATTAACCTTTAATATGAAAATGTCTAACTCATATAAACGAATGTAGAAAAAAGAATGTCTTTCTTCGCGTGTCCAAGGCAACGATCGCATGCATCGCAATCTAAAAGAAGAATCTCAGGTGATCGACAATTTTAAGCAGGCCAGAGACCTCCTGTTTAAAGATCACACATCTCCACTTTACTCCAAGTGTTGAACCGCTTTCGAACCGGTTCAACTGCCGGTTCGGCGATTTTCAAAATATCGGTTCGGTTCGGTTCGCGGTTCGCAAAAATTTCTAAACCGCCCAAGCAGTTCGGTTCGCGGTTCATGAAATTTACCAAACGCGGTTCGGGTTCGGTTCGCGGTTCATGAAAATGGCCGGTTCGGAGCGGTTTACGGTTCGCGGTTCGGTTCGGTTCAAACCCCTGCTCCAAATGCACCAATTAAACTGGCGGTTTTTGATCGGACCCTTTTGAGAATTGGCGCTTTTGGATGTTTACCGAAATAGTCTGGCAGAACGACTTTTTAACTCCTCATATAAGCAGTGTGATTTCAAATATAATTTTAACTGTTTGTTTTCGTTAAACTTCCTAATAGAGACATGTTTGTCGTTTGACCAAGGTACTAATTCGTTTGCTAGGCCCTGTCACAAGCTTTGCACTGGGTCTCTATATATGTGTCTCTAAATATTGAGAACGAAACAATGCCAAAAATGTCTTTGCAAATTTTTTAAACAATTCAATGACCTAAAGTAAGGACCAGGCCAATATCAAACCTTGTCAAAATAACAGAAATAATAGCTTGATTCTATTTTTTATTTATTTTTTTGTACCCGCCGTTTATTTATATATTAATCTAACCTTCTCAGCCTTACATTCTTAACACACGTTTAGATAAGAGGTTTTTCTCTTCCTCCTTTTTGTCTCTCAATTAAAGTGATCAGCGAATTCGCTCCTTACTGATTTGTTCTTATCAAAAGTTTCAGTAAAATCGTGGACTCTGCAATTCGTCTTTTTTTCGTTTTTATGAAAGTCTTCGCGTGGGTTCAATTGAGTTGATAAACTAAAACTCATCACGGCGCGGCGCGAACACTGATTGAGGAAAAATGTTTGAAAAAAAAGAAAAAAAAAAAAGAAAAAAAAAAAAATCCGACTAGTTAATTTTGAAAACAAACAAACAACCAACTTCCTGCTCCCAGGCTTGAGCAGCGTTCTTTTCAGTGGCGGATCCAGCATTTTGGCAAAAATGTTTTTTCTCAACTTGATTCTACATATGTAAAACAATCGATTCGACTGTGAAGCACCGCTTCACCAGCTTTCGATTATTGTTCACAGAATCAAATTGAGGGTAAACATTGTCGCCAAATGGCACGAGCCAACACTGGTTCTTTGTTTACATTTTATTCTTTAATTTAAAATTTCAAGCTTTGCGATGACAAGACTTCTAAATTTCAAAGAACCTCCTGATTACACATTCATTTAAAAAAAAAAAAAAAAAAAAAAAAAAAAAAAAAAAAAAAAAAAAAAAAAAAAAAAAAAAAAAAAATAGAAAATATCCGCGGGTGTCTTCAGTGGCGAAGCGTGCGATTTGGCAACGCTTCTTTTCCCCATTTAAACACATGAGAAAGATCGAAATGCCTGGTCATCGCCGATGACTGAAGCGTTCGACTTTTTTTTTGTATTTAAATTGAGAACATACACTGTTGCCAAATTTCACGCCTCGTCACTGGGTGTCTCCAGTATCAACAATTTTGAGTTAATTAAGGCCTGAAATGGGGACGTATCTTGAGTCAAAAATTGTTTTGCTCACAAAACGCGTTACCTCAGTACCAAAATACTTTTATCGAACATAGAAGAATTTTGACCATCATGGTTGATTCTAGGTCAGAGGTGGTTCGTGCAATTTGGCAAGATTATATGTGTCTCATCTAAATAAAGGTATAGCAATCGATTCTTGATTAGGCTGAGAGTCGATTGTTTTACTCAAGTTTAAATGGTAAAATTGCATGGGTGCTAAATTACACGAGCCATCACGGATCTATAGATATGCATTTCTCATCTAAATTCATACGCATATCGAATTTATGCATTCCAAAAAGGACGATGTGAACGGACTGTTCTATACGTGGTGAACTCCACGAGCGAAATGGTTAGACTATATAAGACCCCATAAGGGCTGTTAAGCCCTCATTTTACGCTTTTAGACCTTACTGGCGGCTCGTGGAGGTGAGGCGACGAAAATGAGAGGTGCACAGGGGATTTTTTAAAACGCTTTTCACCTAAACTTTCTTGAAAATTCTGTGTTTCATTCGCACTTTTTGAATTATTGAAACAATAAAGAAAGATGGAATAATAGCCATTCAACCTTTTTACGTTATTTTTTTAATTTTTTTTCTCTCTCCTCCCCCAAAAAAGTGAGGCGATGGTTCCCTGTCGCCTCACTTGCCTCACCTGGCGAGCCATTACTGTTAGACCTTCAACGTTTGAATTTTTGTTTTTTTTATTTTGTTCTGGAAACTTGCAAACCGCAGTTATAGTTGATGTCATGTAGTAGCTAAGAGCGATTCATATCTCCCGCCACTACAGCAGAATGTAGGACTCGGGGACTTGCCGAGTCAGGTGTGAATCCCGGAAAGGGAACATTGTTCATTACTGAATATACGCGGGCTGCTGCCCTACCGCTTCTATACTTGCCGTTATCATTTCCTTTTATTCTAGTCAATCCTTTTATTCCATAAGTCCATTTTTAAATCGTAACAATTGGCGACGAGTGTGAAAATTATATGTATAAGTGCGTGTATAAGTCTTTTAATTAATTCGAATGATTCTTCAACGTTGAAACTCCGGATCCATCAGCGGCAAGATCAACGCGGTAACGTGCGGGAAATGGTCGGTAATAAGCCTATTTTATCATTATACGGGTGTTCAATTCTACTTTTCGACTCATCTCTAGAAAATGGATCAAACCCAATTTCAGCTTTTACTTCAAGAATTCAGCAAGAGCCAGACAAACCTGATCAAATCACTCACTGAATCTCTCCAGTCTAGGAATGATGATCAGCAGCAACGTGGTATCAACCCATCTTTTATTCAACCCTTTGACGAATTCAATCCTTTGAAAGAAAATTTTAATCTGTACCAGCAGCGTTTCGAAAATTATGCCTCAATCAAAGGCATTCAAGAGAACAAAGAAATTTGTGCTCAGCTACTTTTAAACTCTATTGGGCCAACCCATTACAAATTATTAACCTCACTTGTTGCTCCTGACAGTCCAACAACTAAAACTTATGATCAGCTGATCAAAGCCTTGAAAGATTACCTATATCCAAAAACTAACCTTTTAGTCGCTCAACATAGATTTTTGTCACTTTATCAGGGCGATAAGTCTATTGGTGAATATGTCGCTGCCTTGAAAACTAACATCAGTGACTGCGAATTCAACTGTGAATGCAGGAAAAGTGTGTCCAATTTGTTTCTGCGTGCTCAATTTATTAGGGGCATCAACGACAGTTCTACTCGAGAGCAACTTTTGCAATCTGACAAACTAAGCTTTGATGATCTTGTTTCGAAGGCCTTAGTGCTTGAAGTTTCACGGACCACCAGTCGTGAAATGACTGCATCTATTTCTAATACTAATTCTAGTCATGTTAATCGTATTTCTCGATCTCGTCAAGTTTCCAGGCATCGCAGCAGAAGGAGTTCCAGGTCTAATTCTCATCGACACTTATCAGTGAATTCACGTCACTCAAGATCAAAATCAAGAGACAACTTCAAATCCAGGCATAATAGTAGGTCCAAAGGTATCGATTACAAGCAACTAGGACTCGAAGGTATGTGCATCAAATGTGGGCGCAGCAATCATTCAACTCAAGATTGTCGATGCAAACGTGAGTCACTGTTTTGTAAATTTTGTTCTGTTAGTGGGCATATTTCTAAAGTCTGCATTAAAAGGCTACTTCAAGATAAAGCAGATCCAAAGTATGGTGCTGGTTCAACTAATTCTATTCAAGATTTTTCAAATTATGACGATTCCTTTCAAAATTATGGAATAAATAATCTCTTTGATGTTTTCGGATCTTCGGCCGAAACTGCAACTGCAGATGCTTGTAAATTTATGGCTACTCTGTACATAGAAAACCAGCCTTTTAAATTTGAAATTGACTCCGGAGCAGGTTTTACTCTCATGCCTTTTTCTATGTATCGTAAGTTGCAATTACAAAAACCTCTTTCGAAAGCTAATGTTACTTTTAGATCATACACAAATGACACATTCAGCCCTCATGGTAAAATTACTGTCAAAGTTAAGTACAAAAATGTTGAGTCTGAAGAGGAAATTTACATTGTCTCAGATGAATTTGCACCTTTAGTTGGTAGAATTTGGATTCGACGCCTAGGAATTCAACTTCAAGAACTTGACCCACATAATTCCAGCAAAGCTCCAGCCAACTTTTTCTCAGTTAATCGAATTGTGCACCTTACTGAACATCTTTCGCAAAAATTTGCACCCATTTATGAAAAATCAGTGGGATGCGTTCCAGAAGTTACTAGTCATTTACATTTAAGAGACGGAGCGAAACCAATGTTTATTCCGGATAGAGATGTTGCGTATGCATTAAGAGATAAAGTTGACGAGGAGTTAGATTCATTGGAGGCAAGTGATATTATTGAACCCGTAAACCACAGTGATTGGGGATCACCGCTTGTAGTAATTCCAAAAGCAGATGGAGGTGTCAGGCTTTGCATTGATTACAAGGTGGGGGTAAATCCACAATTGAAGTCAGCTCACTACCCGATAAAACGCATTGATGACATCCTTAACAAATTGAAAGGTGCCAGGTATTTCTGTAAATTAGATTTATTTAAAGCGTATTTACACATCAAAGTTGATGACGCTTCTTCAATTATTCAAACAATTTCAACGCATCGAGGCTGCTATCGCATGAAACGATTAGCACTAGGCATTAAGACGTCACCAAGTGAATTCAATAGGATTTTTGAACAAATACTTCAAGGGTTAGAAGGTGTAACTTCATACTTTGACGATGTTATTATCTATGGTCAAACTATAGAAGAAACATATCATCGACTAGAGCAGTGTTTGGCACGTCTTCTAAAATACAATCTACATTTAAACCGAGATAAATGTGAATTTTTCAAAACTGAAATTCGGTTTTTAGGTTATCTTATTCGATTCAATCAAATTGTCAAATGTCCTGAAAAGATCAAAGCAATTCAAGAAATGGCTAGACCTTCTGATGCCGAGGGGGTCAGGCAATTCTTAGGAATGATCACGTATTATTCGAGATTCATTCGTAACTCTTCAACGCTGACATACCCTTTGCGTAAACTTCTTAAAAAAACAGCTAAATTCCAGTGGACTTCTGATTGTGAAGCAGCATTCAACAGACTGAAGGAAGAAATTGCCTCAGAACAAGTACTTGTCCCGTATGATCCAGCCCTTCCTGTGACTCTTGCCTGTGACGCCAGTCCTGTCGGAGTCTCAGGTATACTCTCCCATATTATTGATGGTCAAGAAAAGCCAGTTGCGTTCGCATCCCGCTCTCTTACTACAGCTGAGCAAAACTATAGTCAATTGGATCGTGAGGCACTCGCGATAATTTATGCAGTGAGTCATTTCTACATGTACCTGTATGGTAGGCATTTTCAACTTATAACCGACAATCAACCTCTTATGAGAATCTTCCACCAAAATTCCAAATTACCAGCAATGTCTTCAGCTCGTTTGCTTCGGTATGCGGCGTATTTATCCGGATTCGACTACAGTATCAAGTGCAAAAAAGGCACCGAAAACGCCAATGCTGACTGCCTTTCCAGAGCACCTCTTCAAACCAGCAAAGCTACGATGGAAACAAACATCAATTATGAAATTAATCAAATTTGTTGCAACACAATCTATCAAATTGCATCGGATACAATTACAGCTTCTACAATTCGTCAAGAAACCGAAAAAGACGAGCAACTGTCAAAAACTATTTTTGAAATGAAAACCAGCGAAAAGTCGTGGGATGAGTACACCCTTGAGAACGGGATCTTATTTAAAGGAAACAGAGTTGTAATTCCAGGAAAGCTACAACCGGCAATACTTCAGGAACTTCATAGTTCGCACATCGGCATTACTAAGATGAAACAGTTGGCGCGGAAATATTGCACTTGGGTTGGTATTGATCGAGCAATAGAAAACCTAGTAAAATCATGTGAACAATGTGCCATGATAAGGTCAAATCCAGCAAAAGCTCCATTACATATTTGGGAGGAGCCGCAAGAGAACTGGGACAGAATCCATATAGATTTTGCGGGACCGATTGACAACAAACATGTACTGATCGTTGTTGACGCCAAATCTAAATGGATCGAAGCTCCATTGTTGAATGGGTATCCTACGTCTGAAAGTTCAATCAAAATACTGAATCCAATTTTCAGCAGTCATGGATTTCCAAAGATAATGGTGTCTGATAATGCAAAAATTTTTACCAGTGACGAGTTCCAAGACTACTGTAAAACAAATGGAATTTTTCAGAAATTTACATCACCAGGACATCCGGCAACCAATGGATTAGCTGAACGCAATGTTCAAACAATCAAGAATAGGATTAAAGCCATGAACAATGAACCACAACCGTTAGAAGAGAAAATCCGGAAAATTTTGCACATTTATCGGGCAACACCTCTCTCAAATGGGAAATCTCCGGCTGAACTTTACCTCAAAAGAAACATCCGACTCAGGCTTGATGCAATAAAACCATTCAAAGAAGCTACAACGCAACCATCTATTATTGGAGTTCGATCGCTGAAAGAAGGCGACCGCATTCAATCAAGGTACTACGCTCAGAATAAACAAACATGGAAATTTGGAGTTATTACAAGAAAATTAGGGGCACTTCATTATATTGTCACCTTAGATGATGGTTATGTGTTAAAACGGCATATTGATCAACTCAGAAAAACTAATGTCCCAAATAAGCGTGTGTCTTTTGCTCCAGAGGTCAAACTAGCAGACGATAACCATACAACTGTATCGAATCCTAGAAGTAATCATCGGAACCAACTTCAGCAAGACGCGTTATTAGCAGCGCAAGCTAGTATTCTTCGACATCCAGTGACTAAAGAACAACCAAGAACTTCAATGCAATCGAATACTTCAATCCAACCAAGTACCTCAAGTCAACCGAGGATTACAGTTCAACCAAGTACATCAGTTCAACTAAATATTCCAGTTCAGCAAAGCAGTCAAAGTCAATCAAACATCCAAGCGCAACCAAAGTTAATTAATCAGCATAATTCTCAAGCAACTCAACAACCGTCGAACCTTGCTGCAGAGCAACATTTTGCAATGCCAGTCCAAGCGGCAACAAACGAAAAGGGCAGGACACCAATTTCCAAAACCCCTGCAATGGCTAGTCGAGGCCGGGGTCGTCCAGTAGTTAGAAAAAGTCCGAATCCACCCACTGAAAGCATCAGAAGTAACAGGCTTCGGAAACCACCAGTACGGTTTCAAGATTACCTCTTGGACATTGACTGATCTCTCAATTATATGTAAATCGTCATTTAGCGAATCAAACATTGTCTCTAGTCAGAAGTCATAATTCAAGTATAACTGTGATAAACAATTGTAAGTAGTCTGTATTTTTTTTAAAGAAAAAAAAAAACTTAATGTTTTTTTTTTTTTCTCTAATTTCTAAATGTTCAGTTCAAACCCTGTGTGTTCAAATTTTGATAATTCATGAAGCTGACATGAACGTGTCTAATTTTTTTTTACATTGTGATATTTTAAAATAATTTCAATTTTAGGGGGGGAGATTGTCATGTAGTAGCTAAGAGCGATTCATATCTCCCGCCACTACAGCAGAATGTAGGACTCGGGGACTTGCCGAGTCAGGTGTGAATCCCGGAAAGGGAACATTGTTCATTACTGAATATACGCGGGCTGCTGCCCTACCGCTTCTATACTTGCCGTTATCATTTCCTTTTATTCTAGTCAATCCTTTTATTCCATAAGTCCATTTTTAAATCGTAACAGTTGAGGTACTTGAAAAGATTTGAACAAACAGGATGTCAAATTCAGAGTAACAGTATCAAAAAAATGAATTGAAGAACGTAAAGCAAAATAAATTTTAAATAATATTCTTATAGATAACGAAAACTTAAAGCAAATTATGATGAATTTTATAAGTGGCGGTAGCCACTAATCACTATAGCGTTATCGATTGCTTCTATATCTCCTCGCCGTGTAAAATTCAACATTTTCTTTTTCTAAATTAATTATAGCACACTAAAATTCACTTCACCTTCATATTATTATACTATCTTCGTATTCACCTCGCGTTATAAAACACCAAAAATCAAAAAATAAATAAATAATTTCATCGTTATACAAATAGATTTAAAGTTGCAGTCGATCTATTTAAACTCTCACTGAGAACTTTCAAGTTCAACCTATTTCATGGGTTTAAATGGACAAAATGAAAAGTCGCCTGATTCCACGTTACACCACTGGCTCACCCTAACTATAAAATAGCTTTGAAAATTTATTTTCTCCAATAATTAATTATAAAAGAATAGGAATATTTTGTGAGATTTAGGAATTTTAATGACCAATAAAATACGAAAGCTCTAAGGTCTGAGATAAAAAAAAAAAAAAAAAAAAAAAAAAAAAAAATTAGTGAAAAGTGAAACTTTCCAGTGTCATTTCTCGGTTTAAATTACTTGTTAACAGTGTCCTCTGTGATTAAAATTGGTGATAATAATGTATGAATAATAAATGAGGCTCTTGCAAACTTTTGCTATAGGCATGTATAAATAGTCCAAGCTAATGGAAAGACCAGCGAAAAGCACTAAAATCACACTCAGAAAGTCTAAAATTCAGTAATAAACTCACATAATTGCAATAACGGCAAGGTTGTAATGGCGGTTCGATGCAGGTATCATGGGAGATTCCTGTCTATTGTGTTACTTTCTCCACGGAAACACAGAGATATGATATATTTTTACAGGTTTTTATACAAGAATCAACGCTTCAATCCCAGTGGCGTAGCAATAGACCCCGCTGACCCCGCCGGGCGGGGGGGGGTGTAGGAGGAGGCGCAACGCATTGGGGAGCGCAACATTTTTTAGAAGCGAAAGAGGAAGAGCGAAAAGGAGAAAAGGAAAGGAAAAGGGGAAAAAGGAAACAAGGAAAGGAAAAGGAAGGAAAGGAAAAGAAATGGAAGAAAAGGAAAGGAAAATAGAACATATTGAGAAAAATAGAAGCTAAGAAAAGTAGGGAGAAAGCAATGTAAAGGCTCTAAGTGCTTCTGCCAAAATTCACGTTCACAAAGTTCGGAGCTTTTTCAGACTCATGATACTTAGTGATATGTTTTTTTTTAGTTTTTTTTTTTTTAGTTTTGTCATTGTGAATAAATAGATAAACACAATTTTTCTACATTAATTTACAACAATTTTTAAAGAAAGGAATTTTTCCGTCAAAGGCTCCGACTTGGATGGGTGCGAAGTGGAGGGGGGGGGGCTCCACTGCACCGAGGCGGCCAAATTTTTCCTTAAAAAAGAGGGGCGCAGCATTCGAATCGGCAGGGGGGCCCTTGCTCAGCTAGCTACGCTACTGTTCAATCCCCCAGCAAAAGTTTGCAAGAGCCCCATTGATTACATGGGCGGATACAGAGAATCGTCTTTTTCTCTCTCCCTCCATTTCAACATATGTGTTAGAAAAGGACAGCAGAGGGGCCATCGCGTGACTTTGGCCCCCTCTTCTGTCCTTTTCTAACGCACATTTTCAAATGGGAGGAGAGAGAGAAAGACAGTTCCCTGTATCCGCCCATGATTGATTATTGGCTACTTCTTGACGATCTCAGAACATAGGGTAATGATGAGACTACCAAAACGAGAAACAGAGGGGAATTAGAAATAGAAAAATTGCTAGAAGGGAAATAAAAGAAGAATATGACAACAATGGGGTTATTTTTTCTGTTATTCTTTCAATTAGTATATTCGTCTCGTGTGTGTCTAATTTGCGAGCATCAACACAGCCACCTGTAGTCAAATGTAGGTTAATTGAACGGTTTTATTCAGAAAGGAAGCTACTACAATTTGAATTGCTATGTAGTTAGTTCCTTTCTGCAAAACAAAGTCGTCAAATTGAGAATTTGTGAAAAATAGAGGAGACATTAATGAGGTATAAATTGGAAGATAGGTGCGGATTAAGACTACAGTAATTGGACTAGAGCTGTCGATTAGCACGTACAATGGCGTACGCAGGGATTAGTCTCTCTCCCTCTTTCCCCGTTTGAGTGTATGTACTAGAAAAGGAAAGAAATAGGGGCTGAAGTCTCGTTCGAGCCCCTGTTTCCGTCCTTTTCTTACACACGTGTTCAAATGGGGAAAGAGAGACAAAGACAAATTCCTGTGTACGCTACTGAGCACGTGATCCGTCTGTTATTGTAAGGCTGCCGTCTTGTGTAATTATACTCGCCGATTCACCGGTTAGTTCGCTTTAAACAGCGGTGGTCCGTGTAATCTGGCAACGCCGCATGTCATCTATTTAAATGCATGAAAAAGGTCGAACTATTGGAGGTGCGCAGAGCACTCTGTCAAATCAATACTTTGCACCGGTTTAAATGGACAAAACGCGGTGCTGCCAGATCGCACGCGCGATTCCACTGGATTTAAAACTGTGTAATGCACGAAAATACTCTGATCTGTAATATTTTAGTATGGTCGGTAGAATCCAAAGATATTAAAAGAACACTGAGCACTGCTATCTCATAACTGCACGGAGGAAAAGCGAAGTCAGTCTTGGTACAGAGGTACCAGCCTCTCGGCTGATTATTATCAGGAAGCTCCCCGCTCAGCGCTCATGAGTTTAAACCAATTTAACATTAACTCTTACTGAGCCTCGCTCTTTAAACCGATTTTGGTCAAATCCTTAATTGCGCACCTGAAAGGATTAAAGTCAAATTCTAAAAACGTTATCAGTGGCGCTATCCATTCAGCCAGAATCTTACTTCGGACAGGTGAGGAATTTTCTTAATTTCTTGCGAATAGGGCATTGTGGCAGCTCCGGCTCTGAGCTGTAGAACAAATTGAACAGTAAATAAACAAGACTCGTGTTTTTGAACGAACGATCGAGGGAACACAGTCATAAATAATACAAGCCTCCCCCCCTCCTCCGCGCCTGCTCCACTCGACTTTACCACCTCCTTCTGCACATGGAGCTGCGCAAAGAACGACTGCGCAGTCGTCCGCGACCTTTTCGCGACTCGCGGCCAACACGTTCCGCGTGCAAGTTCAACGGTCCGAACTCTGCGCGATTTCAAACTCACGCAGCTTTATCAAGGAGCAGTGATGCCAAATTTACAAAAGCACTTAACCACCTTATATTTCTCATAAAAATCAATGTAAAATAAACGGTTTTAAACCCCAAACCTGGCAACGCTGCATCGGCGAATAGATCAACTTCGCAGCAGATCGAGCGTGAGTTAGCGAATCATGGTTTATGTATGAGTGTGTTGTACCACTCAAATCGGTCTGTCAGTCAGTGGGATGGCTGATGCCGAGCCGTCGTGGTGATATATATCTTTGTCATCGATGTGAAAAGCCGTTTCGTGATTAAATCTCAAAAAAAGCTCTCTTTGTTTCCGCCTGCGGGAGTAATTTTCAAAGTGTCGGTGTTTATATCCTACAGTGTTTTTATTATTGTTTAGGAGCTCTGCCAATTCTACCGCATTGCAAACATGCGCTGGTTTAGGTAAACTTTAATTTCTTTAATCGTAAATGCATATTTTATTTAAATTTATTAAAGATTTTCATTTTTCATATTTTCCTCCCCCCACCAATATTCACAATTCTTTGATGACAATTACGTGATAAAACTTCATGTGAGTGCACACAGCACGTTATAGGACAATGTAGCTAGACTTTCATATAAATGACCAACGTTTACATTAAATCAAATTAGGGAAAATTTGATAATTATCCGGAAAATGAAAACAGTGGTTATGGCCATAAAGATGTGAGGAAATAATTATTATAGTGAAAAAAAAAATGATTTTTTTTTTACAGACTTTGAGACGCTTTGCGAGATGATAGATATAGTACGAGGCAGATGACGAGTTGGTTTCGTGGTGAGAGATGAAGCATAGAGTGCAGGTGTCTTATCAGGACTCCCGCATCTACTAATAACCGATGGGGGGGGGGTGTTAAGGAAAATACGCCGGTTGAAAGGTCAGGATAGAATTCGGCTTCTTGTGATTGTATACTTACGAATGTGGTCATTCCGTGTTTCATGTTTTTTCCGTTACATTTTAAAACTGTAATTATTTTGACTTCAAAATTTAAATTGTTTGACATTTTAGTGATCACCAAGATCGGAGACCACTATTTATGCTTGCCAGTTTCGTACCAGTAAAATAGAAAATGAGAAGTTATAAAAAGAAAATTATAGAATTTTAAAATGTAACAGGATACTGCATTTTACTCACAATCACAATGGCCATGTGCTAGGTAAGTACTTACATCGCGTGTCCCAGAAGTACTGAAGTTAATTATGCAGTGGCGTCGCATGCAATTCGGCAATAATGTATTCTATCCATTTAAACTCATGTAAAATATCGAATTCAGGGGGTTCACAGTGCACAAGGAAAATTCGATGTATTTAATGAGTTTACAGGGAGCAGTTGCATTGTTGCTAGATGGCACGCGACGCCACTGTAATTATGTATAATTTCTAAACGAAACAAGCCTATAGCGATCTGATCTAATCTTGATTATGTTTGAAAGATCAACTCATTTGCTTTCGATTGAGCTCAGATTAGCACATTTATCGTTAAAAAAAAAGAAGAAAAAAAATGACGAAGTTGTGACAGTATATCTAACGATTGACTAAACGATAAAAATAGATGAATAAATTACTGCTGCGAGATCAATGATTTTAGTGCATGAGAACCGTGGTTTGATGAATAAAGAAATAAACGAAAGAAGTAAATAAAACATATTAAACAGTTGAACTTAATAATGTAGATTTGAAACCCGCGTAAGAAAAATTGAGGATTTGGGGAACAATAAACTGTAAGCAGCCCTTTGACAGCATAAATATTTGGAAAAATTAAAATTAAATTATAAATAAATAATCAGAATGCGGCAACGCACAATCAAAAGGAAGGAAGGAAACTAGGAATGTGTCTTTCTCTCTCTTTGCCGCGTTAAATCCAGCGCTGCCAGATTTGGCAAACAAAAATGCATACATTTACATTAAATTTTATGGAAAATATGTATCTTTTAAGCTAAATTTGGCAGCGCTGGTTAAAACAGATATGTTGGAAAAGTATGTGAGAAGAGGTAATCACATGACTTCATACAGTCTCTAATCTCTAACCTTATCAAAAGTGCTTGCAATCAGTGGCGCCGCGTGCAATTTGGCAACAATGTATTCTATCCATTTAAACTAATGTAAAATATCGAATTCCGGGGGCTCACAGTGCACAAGGAAAATTCGATATATTTAATGAGTTTAAATGGAGCAGTTGCATTGTTGCCAGGTGGCACGCGACGCCAGTGCTTAACAATAGACAGTTCTAGTGACGAGTGGGAAAATTTGAAATCCTGGAATCTGATTGGTTTGGGCGCTTTTTTAACCCTGAAACTAACATCTGATTGGTCTGTTTTAAATTTCCCGCTTTTCACCGAAATAGTCTAGATATTCTTTCAGTACATCGATACATCGCATCGATTGCCGTTCATGAACCTCTAGTTTCAAACAAACTCTGATTCAATGTAATATTACCAGAAGCGTAGTTTCGAACGGAAAATATTGGTTATTTAATTAGACCAATCCAAGAAATGAATGCGACCTTTATGCGATTACGAATTCTAACTGCCACGCCGTAATTATAACCCTTCAAGGGCCAAGCCCGAGTAACTAGTTTTGATCCTCTAGTCTATTTCACATAGTTTCAGTCTCCATTCCGGGATATACGCGTACGCGATTATCGATGTGAACACATACAAGATAAGGTCTCTTCGGGTGCCTTCAATGTATGGTATAGGCAATTCCAACTCCTCCGAGTACGAACAGTTAACTACCTTTCCTATATAAACGGAAGAGTGGCTTCGTTTTGAACTAACCTGCATGGCCCTTGGAGGGTTAATAAGATACGCCATTTTAAACGACACTATTTATTTAAAGTTTATTTAGAATCATTCACATGTTGTTGTTATTTTATTTGGAATGGGTTGAAATTCGAGCGATTCATACCTCTTATGGCATCATTGAATCTGCGTTTAATCTTGATCATTCCAGCAGTTTTAGCCGAGGAACCAGGCACAATAAAATGGTTTCGAGGACATATAAATTCACAATCGAAATAGGTCGCTTTAGTTTTTCTCATGGTTTAAAATCCAAAATTTCTTTTAAAAAATGTGCTCGCATCGGAAGATTACATTGAGCCCATGGGCGGAGCCAGCAATTTGAGTACAGTGGAATCTTTCCATTTGAATGTGAGAGAAATAATCGATTCTTGAGTGGGCCATGGCCCTATTAATAATACAATGGGGCAGTTGCAAGGGTCTGAAATGTTGTGTTTTTTATAAAGAAAATTATAGTACTTGTTGAGCTGAAAACAAGGGTGCCTTTGGTTTTTTCGTAAGTGCCCCGGTTTTGGAGATACTCACGTTCAAAGTTGTAGAAAATCGTGGGCGTAGTGACGTCACTGCGCGGAATTTCCGTTTAAAACAATGTATTTTGGGCCAAAATCTCATCTCCGGAACAATGGGACTTAACTAGAAACCAAAGGCATTTTTGTTCTCCGCTCACCAAGGACTTTCATTTTCCATGTAAAACAAGCAGATAGTTCTGACACTACAGTGTCAGAGAAGGCGCACCTTGAGCAAATTTGGTCCTCATGAGTCAAATTCCATTTCCACCATCTCAAAAATAATGTGTCCAGCAAAAAACCGGGTCCGACCTGGATGCGGCGAGTGGGTAGGGGTTAGGACCACTACATACGATCTTATATGGGACAAACCCTTCGAATATTCCACCACCTCAGAAAAAATTGTCCAGCAAAAGTGAGGGTCCGAACCTGTGTGCGGCGAGGGGGGGGGGGGGTTGTAGAACCCCTACAGACAATCTTAGAACAATCCCTTCGAATTTTCCAACATCAAAAAAACATTGTCCAGCAAAAGTTAGGGTCCGAACCTGTGTGCGGCGAGTGGAGGGGGGGGAGAACCATTACGGACAATCCCTTCGAATTTTCTAACAACTCAAAAAAATTGTTCAGCAAAAGTTTGGGTCCGAACCTGTGTGCGGCGAGTGGGGGGGGGGGGGGGTGTAGAACCACTACGGACAATCTTAGAACAATCCCTCCGAATTTTCCACCATCTCAAAAAAATTGTACAGCAAAAGTCCAAGTTCGAACCTGTAAGCGGTGAGTGGGGGGGGGGGGGGGGGGGGGGGGGGGGGGGGAACCACTACGGACAATCTCAAACCCTTCGAATTTTCCACCATCTCAAAAAAATTGTACAGCAAAAGTCCAAGTTCGAACCTGTAAGCGGCGAGTGGGGGGGGGGGTGGGGGGAACCACTACGGACAATCTCAAACCCTTCGAATTTTCCAACATCTCAAAAAAATTGTTCAGCAAAAGTTAAGGTCCGAACCTGTGCGCGGCGAGTGGGGGGGGGGGGTAGAGGGTAGAACCACTTCGGACAATCTTAGAACAATCCCTTGGATTCTCAAAAAATCATCTAAAAAAAAATTGTCCGGCAAAAGTTTGGGTCCGAACCGGTGTGTGGCGATTGGGGGGGGGGGGGTTAGGACCACTACGGACAATCTTAAACCAACCCCTCAGATGTTCCACCATATCTAGCAAAAGTTCGGGTCTGAACCTGTGTGCGTCGTGTGGGGGGGGGGGGGGGCGGTGGGACCACTACGGACAATCATAGAACAAATCCTTCGAATTTCCCACTGCACATCACTAAACGCACGTAATAAACAATCAAATACTCATAAAACAATTTTGAACCCCCTTTAGTAAAAAGGTAGTTAACGATATAGTATGTCCCGCAAAATAGGGACATGAAAAAGTGATCGGTAGTAAGAAGAAATCGGACCACCAAGAATCGATTATTTTTCATGATGTGTTAGAGTAGAGAAAAACAATGTTGCCATATTCCATTAGCTGGCACCGTTCTTTGGTTGCCCGGTAAAAAATTTGAACGTGAAGTGTGATGCCAAGTAAAACAAAGGACGCCATGGCAAAACGTAAGAAAAGATGAAGAAGTTACAGTGAGTCAAAAGACATCTCTCCTAAATGTCCCCATGACGTCCCACGACTGGTGACAAAGCATTTGATCCGCGCACAATGGCCGAAATACGTTAATCAAATCTCGAAATGATAAAAAATAAACTGTAGGGAATACCCTACGAACACTTTCTCACATCACTTTTATCTGAGGGAGACCCCCAGACCCCCCCCCACCACTAAAGAATTCTGGAGGAGACCCCCTAACCCCCTAAAGAATTCTGGGGGAGACCCCCAGACCCCCTTTAGAATACTAGGAGAGACCCCCAAACCCCCCTTTAAAATGCTGGGGGATACCTCCAGACCCCCCTTTAGAATTCTGGGGGAGATCCCCAAACCCCCCTCAAATTTCAAATATTTTCACCTCCGGATTTAATATTTCTGCCTTCAATCCGAAGAGTTTGCAATTTTGTAGAGAAGCTGTAGGAATAGTTGCCTATTTTGTTATTTGAAGGCTAATTGAGAGCCTTAATCTGATGTTGCTTATAACAGGGTTTAGAGTAGGTAATTCAAGATTCCAATAAGTTTTTATTCTTTGAGCTGCATTCATTATATTTGCTCTTTGTTCTATTTTTGGGAGTTTCTTTTTTCCCTTAGTTTTTATAGGAGGTCGAAATGTACTGATTCTTGCATTTCCTCCATTGAGTACTATGTTTGGTTTCTTCTTTCAAACTGTGGATATTCGAAATAATTTTTTTTTGTTTAATAGATAACCCCCCTCCAAAGATGTACTTAAGTCGTAGATTGTGCAAACAAAATTTCAACAAAATTCATTCAGCCATTTTTGATTGACTTTTCTTTATAAAATTAATTTTCCTTGAATATTCTATTTTTTGGTGTAATGAAACCTATATTGCTTTTAAACAGCTAGACTTAAAAGTTGAATATTGTAGTAATACATTGAAAAGAAATTTCTGCCTAGGCTGGTTGCAAACGTTTTGATGCAATTTTCATCGAACTTAATTGAGTCATACTTGAATTACTTATTGCAAATATTATGTTTGTCTTAATATTTGCTTACAATTAGTTTCAAAAGATTTTTGCTCGATCGTACCTATATTGCCCCTCGAAACGGTCGTAAGGTTTTTATGAGGACTGTACCAGAAAAATGTTTTAGTGCACACAGTGCAGTGTTTAGTGTATTTTTTTAACACATTATGTTTGTGAACATTTTTGTCAAAATCAATCCCATTAATGATTGACTGCAAGTTTAAAATTAATTCTTCACTTTCATTCTTTTTTTTTTTTTTTTGTCAAACAACCTATTTTGATTTTTTAAACTCTCTTAAGGGTTGTATATTGTAACTGTAAGGGCTAATTTCTTTTGTAAACCAATTGTAGATTTTATTTGCCAGATTTTGTCAAAATCCATTGGACCAAACCTGAATTATCCTAAATAATAAGATTATGTTTTTATTTGCTTATATACCCATATTTTTTTCTCAATCGCACCTATATTACCTCTTGAAAAGGTCTAATCGGTTGTGTATGGTGATCAAGAGAGGATAATATGTTAGTACTTTGATAGTAGATTGTGTGTAAAAAGTTTCATGAAAATTCATCCAGCCATTATTGATTGACTCCAAGTTTTAAGATTACTTAATTTCTCACGATAATTCCATTTTTTGGATCGAGCGCACATATTTTGATTTTTTAAACGGTTTTGAGGGTTGAATATTGTAACTATAAGTGGTTTATTTTATAGTAGGCTGAATGTAGATTTTTTTCGCTAACGCAGAGAGAGCGCGCAAAGAGGAGAAAGACACATTCCTAGTTTCCTTCCTTCCTTTTGATTGTGCGTTGCCGCATTCTGATTATTTATTTATAATTTAATTTTAATTTTTCCAAATATTTATGCTGTCAAAGGGCTGCTTACAGTTTATTGTTCCCCAAATCCTCAATTTTTCTTACGCGGGTTTCAAATCTACATTATTAAGTTCAACTGTTTAATATGTTTTATTTACTTCTTTCGTTTATTTCTTTATTCATCAAACCACGGTTCTCATGCACTAAAATCATTGATCTCGCAGCAGTAATTTATTCATCTATTTTTATCGTTTAGTCAATCGTTAGATATACTGTCACAACTTCGTCATTTTTTTTCTTCTTTTTTTTTAACGATAAATGTGCTAATCTGAGCTCAATCGAAAGCAAATGAGTTGATCTTTCAAACATAATCAAGATTAGATCAGATCGCTATAGGCTTGTTTCGTTTAGAAATTATACATAATTACAGTGGCGTCGCGTGCCATCTAGCAACAATGCAACTGCTCCCTGTAAACTCATTAAATACATCGAATTTTCCTTGTGCACTGTGAACCCCCTGAATTCGATATTTTACATGAGTTTAAATGGATAGAATACATTATTGCCGAATTGCATGCGACGCCACTGCATAATTAACTTCAGTACTTCTGGGACACGCGATGTAAGTACTTACCTAGCACATGGCCATTGTGATTGTGAGTAAAATGCAGTATCCTGTTACATTTTAAAATTCTATAATTTTCTTTTTATAACTTCTCATTTTCTATTTTACTGGTACGAAACTGGCAAGCATAAATAGTGGTCTCCGATCTTGGTGATCACTAAAATGTCAAACAATTTAAATTTTGAAGTCAAAATAATTACAGTTTTAAAATGTAACGGAAAAAACATGAAACACGGAATGACCACATTCGTAAGTATACAATCACAAGAAGCCGAATTCTATCCTGACCTTTCAACCGGCGTATTTTCCTTAACACCCCCCCCCATCGGTTATTAGTAGATGCGGGAGTCCTGATAAGACACCTGCACTCTATGCTTCATCTCTCACCACGAAACCAACTCGTCATCTGCCTCGTACTATATCTATCATCTCGCAAAGCGTCTCAAAGTCTGTAAAAAAAAAATCATTTTTTTTTTCACTATAATAATTATTTCCTCACATCTTTATGGCCATAACCACTGTTTTCATTTTCCGGATAATTATCAAATTTTCCCTAATTTGATTTAATGTAAACGTTGGTCATTTATATGAAAGTCTAGCTACATTGTCCTATAACGTGCTGTGTGCACTCACATGAAGTTTTATCACGTAATTGTCATCAAAGAATTGTGAATATTGGTGGGGGGAGGAAAATATGAAAAATGAAAATCTTTAATAAATTTAAATAAAATATGCATTTACGATTAAAGAAATTAAAGTTTACCTAAACCAGCGCATGTTTGCAATGCGGTAGAATTGGCAGAGCTCCTAAACAATAATAAAAACACTGTAGGATATAAACACCGACACTTTGAAAATTACTCCCGCAGGCGGAAACAAAGAGAGCTTTTTTTGAGATTTAATCACGAAACGGCTTTTCACATCGATGACAAAGATATATATCACCACGACGGCTCGGCATCAGCCATCCCACTGACTGACAGACCGATTTGAGTGGTACAACACACTCATACATAAACCATGATTCGCTAACTCACGCTCGATCTGCTGCGAAGTTGATCTATTCGCCGATGCAGCGTTGCCAGGTTTGGGGTTTAAAACCGTTTATTTTACATTGATTTTTATGAGAAATATAAGGTGGTTAAGTGCTTTTGTAAATTTGGCATCACTGCTCCTTGATAAAGCTGCGTGAGTTTGAAATCGCGCAGAGTTCGGACCGTTGAACTTGCACGCGGAACGTGTTGGCCGCGAGTCGCGAAAAGGTCGCGGACGACTGCGCAGTCGTTCTTTGCGCAGCTCCATGTGCAGAAGGAGGTGGTAAAGTCGAGTGGAGCAGGCGCGGAGGAGGGGGGGAGGCTTGTATTATTTATGACTGTGTTCCCTCGATCGTTCGTTCAAAAACACGAGTCTTGTTTATTTACTGTTCAATTTGTTCTACAGCTCAGAGCCGGAGCTGCCACAATGCCCTATTCGCAAGAAATTAAGAAAATTCCTCACCTGTCCGAAGTAAGATTCTGGCTGAATGGATAGCGCCACTGATAACGTTTTTAGAATTTGACTTTAATCCTTTCAGGTGCGCAATTAAGGATTTGACCAAAATCGGTTTAAAGAGCGAGGCTCAGTAAGAGTTAATGTTAAATTGGTTTAAACTCATGAGCGCTGAGCGGGGAGCTTCCTGATAATAATCAGCCGAGAGGCTGGTACCTCTGTACCAAGACTGACTTCGCTTTTCCTCCGTGCAGTTATGAGATAGCAGTGCTCAGTGTTCTTTTAATATCTTTGGATTCTACCGACCATACTAAAATATTACAGATCAGAGTATTTTCGTGCATTACACAGTTTTAAATCCAGTGGAATCGCGCGTGCGATCTGGCAGCACCGCGTTTTGTCCATTTAAACCGGTGCAAAGTATTGATTTGACAGAGTGCTCTGCGCACCTCCAATAGTTCGACCTTTTTCATGCATTTAAATAGATGACATGCGGCGTTGCCAGATTACACGGACCACCGCTGTTTAAAGCGAACTAACCGGTGAATCGGCGAGTATAATTACACAAGACGGCAGCCTTACAATAACAGACGGATCACGTGCTCAGTAGCGTACACAGGAATTTGTCTTTGTCTCTCTTTCCCCATTTGAACACGTGTGTAAGAAAAGGACGGAAACAGGGGCTCGAACGAGACTTCAGCCCCTATTTCTTTCCTTTTCTAGTACATACACTCAAACGGGGAAAGAGGGAGAGAGACTAATCCCTGCGTACGCCATTGTACGTGCTAATCGACAGCTCTAGTCCAATTACTGTAGTCTTAATCCGCACCTATCTTCCAATTTATACCTCATTAATGTCTCCTCTATTTTTCACAAATTCTCAATTTGACGACTTTGTTTTGCAGAAAGGAACTAACTACATAGCAATTCAAATTGTAGTAGCTTCCTTTCTGAATAAAACCGTTCAATTAACCTACATTTGACTACAGGTGGCTGTGTTGATGCTCGCAAATTAGACACACACGAGACGAATATACTAATTGAAAGAATAACAGAAAAAATAACCCCATTGTTGTCATATTCTTCTTTTATTTCCCTTCTAGCAATTTTTCTATTTCTAATTCCCCTCTGTTTCTCGTTTTGGTAGTCTCATCATTACCCTATGTTCTGAGATCGTCAAGAAGTAGCCAATAATCAATCATGGGCGGATACAGGGAACTGTCTTTCTCTCTCTCCTCCCATTTGAAAATGTGCGTTAGAAAAGGACAGAAGAGGGGGCCAAAGTCACGCGATGGCCCCTCTGCTGTCCTTTTCTAACACATATGTTGAAATGGAGGGAGAGAGAAAAAGACGATTCTCTGTATCCGCCCATGTAATCAATGGGGCTCTTGCAAACTTTTGCTGGGGGATTGAACAGTAGCGTAGCTAGCTGAGCAAGGGCCCCCCTGCCGATTCGAATGCTGCGCCCCTCTTTGCGCGAGAGGGGCGCAAGAGGGGCGCGCGCGGGGGGGGGGGGGGTTAGGACCACTACGGACAATCTTAAACCAACCCCTCAGATGTTCCACCATATCTAGCAAAAGTTCGGGTCTGAACCTGTGTGCGTCGTGTGGGGGGGGGGGGGCGGTGGGACCACTACGGACAATCATAGAACAAATCCTTCGAATTTCCCACTGCACATCACTAAACGCACGTAATAAACAATCAAATACTCATAAAACAATTTTGAACCCCCTTTAGTAAAAAGGTAGTTAACGATATAGTATGTCCCGCAAAATAGGGACATGAAAAAGTGATCGGTAGTAAGAAGAAATCGGACCACCAAGAATCGATTATTTTTCATGATGTGTTAGAGTAGAGAAAAACAATGTTGCCATATTCCATTAGCTGGCACCGTTCTTTGGTTGCCCGGTAAAAAATTTGAACGTGAAGTGTGATGCCAAGTAAAACAAAGGACGCCATGGCAAAACGTAAGAAAAGATGAAGAAGTTACAGTGAGTCAAAAGACATCTCTCCTAAATGTCCCCATGACGTCCCACGACTGGTGACAAAGCATTTGATCCGCGCACAATGGCCGAAATACGTTAATCAAATCTCGAAATGATAAAAAATAAACTGTAGGGAATACCCTACGAACACTTTCTCACATCACTTTTATCTGAGGGAGACCCCCAGACCCCCCCCCCACCACTAAAGAATTCTGGAGGAGACCCCCTAACCCCCTAAAGAATTCTGGGGAGACCCCCAGACCCCCTTTAGAATACTAGGAGAGACCCCCAAACCCCCCTTTAAAATGCTGGGGGATACCTCCAGACCCCCCTTTAGAATTCTGGGGGAGATCCCCAAACCCCCCTCAAATTTCAAATATTTTCACCTCCGGATTTAATATTTCTGCCTTCAATCCGAAGAGTTTGCAATTTTGTAGAGAAGCTGTAGGAATAGTTGCCTATTTTGTTATTTGAAGGCTAATTGAGAGCCTTAATCTGATGTTGCTTATAACAGGGTTTAGAGTAGGTAATTCAAGATTCCAATAAGTTTTTATTCTTTGAGCTGCATTCATTATATTTGCTCTTTGTTCTATTTTTGGGAGTTTCTTTTTTCCCTTAGTTTTTATAGGAGGTCGAAATGTACTGATTCTTGCATTTCCTCCATTGAGTACTATGTTTGGTTTCTTCTTTCAAACTGTGGATATTCGAAATAATTTTTTTTTGTTTAATAGATAACCCCCCTCCAAAGATGTACTTAAGTCGTAGATTGTGCAAACAAAATTTCAACAAAATTCATTCAGCCATTTTTGATTGACTTTTCTTT
>VMOF01000013.1:24536283-24595614 GCA_011764245.1 Trialeurodes vaporariorum
TGTCAAATTGCACGCTACGCCACACGGTGTTGCGTTTTACGCTCATTTTGGAAAAAACCCCGTAACTTTTTCAGGAGAGCGAATTAAACGTTGAAACTTTCAGGAATCGTATTTCTCATAGTAATACACCTATCAGGTGAATGGAATTGTTGTAAGTCGCTTTCAAGGGTGGAGGGAGGGGGGTCAATTTTCATTTAGTCGAGTTCTATCTGGCAACACTGTCCAAATAACTTGAAATTAGGTGTCTGGGGGTATTTTTTAACGTTAAATTCCAATTTTGCATCAGTTTTTCAAAATTCTAAAATCCAAGATGGCCGCCGACCAAGTAGTGGAAAAAATTGTCTGCAGCCATCTTGGATTTCCGAATTTTGAAAAACGGGTGCAAAATTTGAATTCAACGTTAAAAAATACCCCCGGGTACCAAATTTCAAGTCATTCAGACGGTAAAAACCGTCTCTGCCAACTTTTTGGGTAAAATACCGCTCCGCCCAGCCGCGGCCGGAGTCAGTTTCATGCGTTTTCATGCGCTCACTTTTCAACTTAAAATGCGTGTATCTCAAAAAGGTGCAAATATGTGCAAGAGATTTTTTCAGGAGATGTTCTACATAGTATGAGCTTCCATTTAATTGAAGTTTCAAACCGGAGGCAAGCGGAGCTACCTTCCAAAAGTCTCAGGGAAACTCAAAATTTTGACATTTAGACCTCTCGCTTTTAAAGTTATGTAAAATAGGTGTCCTTCGTTATTTTTGAAAAAACTAGGCATCAAAAGATAGCTCAGAGTACGTAGTTTAATCACTGAAAATTCTATTAAAAAATATTCCTTCTACACACTTCAAATTTTGCGTAGAGTTGACAGTTGAAAACGCTCTTTTTTCAAACCTTTCATAATGAGTAATTTTAAGAGCCCTTATTTGGCCTAAAATATTTTTTTTTTTTAAAAAACAGTTTCAGAGTGACATTCCACGTACTCTGAGGAGTATTTTCATGTATTTGTTTCCTTAAAAGGGCGAATGTCAAGTTGGGGGGTTTTTTCCACAGGCGGACACACTGTGCGCCACCGCACCGGAGTCGGACATGGAAAAAATTAGATACTGAAAATGCATATTTGAATGTTTATATCGTTAAAAAACAAACCGTATTTGGTGATTCTTGTAGGTAATTTTACAATAAAACCAATGGAATTACTTTCAAACTTCTACGTTACGTATTAACAAAGATACATATTTAAAGTTGCGATGTCATGTCCGGCTTCTCCGATTGACTCGATCCATTGTAGGCCACTACCTATAAAATTCCAGAGCTGTCGTGCCCTATAATTGATGGCACCGATGTCCAATAACCGATGATTCTACCATAGTTGAGAAAAGACCCACACTAAGGTTGAGATTACCTACACCACAGAATACTCTAATCAGAACGGAAACTCCCATAAGAGCCAATGGAAACAAGATTTGAAATTTACTGGCACAAACTGGCAACTGTGCCTACTCACTTCTCAAGATGGCGGACATGCTTTTTCAGGCTATACAACCAATCACAACTCGGCCAGTTGCCGAAGATCTGCCGAAGATGCTCACTTTCGAACATGGCGGCCCGAAGTTAAGAATGTTTCAAAATGAATTAGAGTTTCCGTTCTGATTAGAGTATTCTGTGCCTACACACTTCAGTTCAATTTGACTGTGATGCTCAAAAATACTCTAATCTGTAATCTTTCCTCATTCTGTGGAATCGCCGTTGAATTATTGAAATATTCGCAAGTTGTTTAAAGTCAGATATGATCACAGACCAGAGTATTGCCCCTCTTCAATAGTCATAAATGGGGCAGTTTCAAGGGTCTAAATAAAATTTTGGTGTTTTTTCTTGTTGTCTTTTTAGCTAGTGAAAATACTCGACAAGCTTTGAAAAATGTCATTAAATAAGTGTACGCTAAACGGTAGCTCTGCAAAATTCCCGTTTGTTTTACCTTTGAGAATACAATCATGGGAGAGGAAAATAGGACCTTAACAGTATCTGAAAAATCTTGCAACCTTGGCTGTCATCCTCGGCCGAAGAAAAAGGCTTAATATTTGCAAAATTTCGAGTTCGAAAATGAAAAATGAATACATTTGCTCATTCGTTTTGGTGAAAGGATGGAACCAGGCACTATTGTGCCAGTTTCTTTCTTCCCCGCTCTAAAAGTATCTTTCACAGCTTTTCTGTGACCTCCAAAAGCAATAATTTTACATACATTATTTTTTTTTTTTTTTTATTTTTTTTTTTTTTTATAAATTTGCAGAAACAGTGTTTTTGGCATTTAAAACTGTAAACGACAGAAAAACGCAAAATTCAAGAATATCAGCACCTGCATAAGTTTGTTAAGGATTTTTGAGCCCAAACGCGAGCAAAATTGATTGAACATTAAAACCGTAAATTACGAATTTCATTCCGTATATGTATGAGCGTAGTGAACTTGCGAGAGATACAGGGTGAGCCAGAGCACCCGTACCAGGCACTTTTCTCAAAAACTACTGAACCAAATGATTTGAAACAAAAAAGTCAGATAGGGAATTGACCCCAAATTTTTCATTTTTGATATTTTCAAAAGCCCTCAACAGCCCCTTGGGGCATATTTGGGGGGGGGGGGGGGGTTAAACACATTTTTCCAGTTTTCTCGAATAAACCTCCATTAAAAGTATAAAAATTAGTTTATGATCTTAAAGTAGAGGCAATTGCTAACATTTTTGCTATTGTCAATATTTTCCAAAAAATCCCAATTTTTTGAGTTATGGGGGATTTTTGAAATTTTTTTGAATCGGCCTTTTTGGCCACCCTGTTGAGATTTTTTAAAAACTCATTACAGATTCTAAAAGAGTAAATCAAGACCTTTCGATTGATGTGCCACATGTTACCTTAAAATTGAAAGATAAGGTGTTTTTTGCCAAATCAAAATTTTGGGGTTTTAATTAGCTCAAACCATGGAATCGCGCCAATTCTGCAATTGAAGCCCCAAAATTTTGATTTGGCAAAAAACACCTTATTTTTCAATTTTAAAGTAACATGTGGCACATCAATCAAAAGGTCTTGATCTGTTCTTTTAGAATCTGTAATAATTTTTGAAAAATTCTCGACAGGGTGGCCAAAAGGCCGATTCAAAAAATTGGGGTTTTTTGGAAAATATTGACGAGCAAAAATGTTGACAATTGCCTCTAGTTTAAGATTATACACTAATTCTTAAACTGTTACTGGAGGTTTTTTCGAGAAAACTTGAAAAATGTGTTTGAACCCCCCCCCCCCCCCCCCCCCCCCAAATACGCTCCAAGGGGCGGTCGTGGGCTTTTGAAAATATCAAAAATGAAAAACTTGGGGTCGATTCCCTATCTGACTTTTGTCTTTCAAATCATTTGGTTCAGTATAGTTTTCGAGAAAAATGCCTGGTACGGGTGCTCTGGCTCACCCTGTATGTTAATCTTTCTCACTCGCACTCATTGAGGCTTATGGGAATTTCCGATTTGCATTCCGGCTTTACTTTAGTGTGTTTCAGCTTAGAATTTGCAGGATATCTTCCTAAAGTACGTTTGCAGGCACTGACGTACCTCAAATTTGCATTTTTAGCGTAAATTCATCAATTATAGCCAAAAACGGTTGACTTTTTGAGAAGCGCTATACGTAGTTTTCAATAATCGAAATAATCGACGCTAGAATCATCTTAGCAGTCTTTTTTTTTCTCAGTTAAGAGGCCATAGGCCTTTGATGTAGTTTCTTAGGCAAATTAAATTTATTTGATTTGTCCACTTCTAAAAAAAATTATAAATCTACTCTACGCCGATGGATTATCTCTGCCCCATTCTTTACGCGAAAAGCGGTAAGTGCAATTTGGCAACCGCGCCTACTTGCTATTGAAAACTATGTAAAAAAATCGATTCTAGTTGAGCCATGCTTTACCCGACAAAATCGATTGTTGAACATGGGTTTAAATTAAGAACATCGGATGTTGCCAAATTTCACGCGCCGTCACTGCACTGAGTCGAAGTCCTTGGTGAACCCACGGAAAAAAAACTACGGTGAAAATAACCATAAGGATACTTGATTTTGGCACCTGCTAGATGTTATGGTAATGTTAACCAGAAGTATACTATGTTTTGACTAGGTACTAGGTGATGTCACCTGATTGCATGTCGAATTTACTCAAAGTATCGGTAAATGTACCATACTTCTGGTCAAGTTTACCATAACATCTAGCAGGTGCCAAAATCAGGTATCCGTATGGTTATTTTCACTAATCTTTTTTTTCCGTGCACGGACTAAAAAAAAGTTATGAATTGCATTAAACTGCACGAAATGCTAAATAAGCGCAAAACAGATCTCAAGGCCATTTACAAAAAATGATTTTGTGACCTGATCCGCAATCGCAGAAGAAATAAAGATTTTGCACGCTAAAGCTGGTCTGATGTTATTAATAAGCCCTCATTAAAGATGGGCGCGGCAAGGCACGGCTAAAGGCGTAGCGACCATATTTTAAAAGAATAAATATTTAAATTTCGTCCTTTGCAATGAACGTATTTGTAAAAGATTTTTGCACAGCCCGGCAACTCTATACACTTAGACAGCTCAGTACGGCTAAGATGGACCCAATGTTGCCCAATCTACGGTTTCAGGCCGCAAATAAATCCTTTTTGAATCGATGCGAAATAAATATTGATACCTACCTCCATGTTGGTCAATGATCCTTGAAATGGGGCTCTTGCAAACTTTTGCTGTAAGCAAATGAACAGTCCATTCTGCTGTAAAAACCAGCAAAAATCACGAAAATCAAACGGAGGAAGTTTAAAACTCAGTAATAAACCTACATAACTACATAAATGGCAAGATCGTAATGGCGGTTCGACGCAGGTATCATGTGAGATTCCTAACTAATATGTCACTTTCTCTTTGCAAACACAGAGGTATGTCTCAATTTAGATAGGAATCAATCTCCCATGATACCTGCGTCGAACAACCATTAAACTCGATTCTGAGAGTGAATTTCGTGATTTTTTAGTGTACTGCTCATCGTCATTTTTACAGGTTTTTATGGAAGAATCAACTCTTCAATCCCACGGAGCAAAAGTTCGCAAAAGCCCCATTGAGCTCTTGCTGCTAACGTTTGCTAATTTCGATTGAATAGTAAATTATTGCGTGAAAACCAACGGTAATCAAGATTATTATACTAAAAACTGACGAAAGTAGCTCACATAGAATGACTTTAAAGTTAAACGTATTACTTATGACGGATTAACGCAGGTACTATGACTTTCAAAGAAAGTCCTCTCGATCATAGAAATTGTTCTTAATGAATTTTTCTTTTATTTTCCATCGTTTTTAAGTTTTTAAGGCATAATGTCACAAGTGGCAATGGAGTGAGACTCTGAAATACCTGAAAACCGACAAATTCGCATATTGGCCGAGAAATGACGAGAAATGAAACAATGAAAACTTCTATCATCAAGATCCTTTCTTCTGATAATACTATACGGCAGGTTCTTGCAGACTAATTATGGAGGGTCGTTTTTTAATCGTAACTAGTCGCTATCGAGTGCTTGCCATTTTTCTTGGTAGTGTCATTATACCTGGTAAAAATGTTCCATGGCCAATTATACATGGAAATCGATTTCCATGAAAATGGATGCAATTTCCATGGAAACCAAATATTTCTCCATGGAAACTGCATCAATTTCCATAGAAAACACACCAATTTCCATGGAAATATGCATGGTTTCCATGAAAAAATACTCGATTTCCATGGAAATCTATTTACGTGTAAATTTGGTCATGGAACATTTTTACCAGAGTTACGATAGGTTCCGTTCCGATAGAAACCCTTCAATATCTACGATGTATGAACGATAGTTCAGGAGTCATCGGGTAATTTCCGCAAAAATGGAAGGGTTTCCATCGGAATGAAACCTACCGTAATGACATGACATCACCAATAAGAGTAACACATTCTCGATTATTGACTCGGTGGCATTACGATACGATCATTCATAATCAGCCTGCTGTGTGATTTGAGATTTTCCACAGTGTTTTTCTACAGGGACACAGGAAAATTAGATAGAAATATCTCTATTATGAAACCTTCATTTATCCGTCGTTTTTGCTCTTCAATGGCTACGCAGGTGTCATGGGGGATTTCTGTCAAATATTTCACTCTCTCTCTCTATATATGTAGAAACAGAGGGAAGCTTAAAATCAGATAGGAATCTCCCATGGTGCCTGCGTAAGTCCGCCATTACACCTTAAACTCTAAAGTAATTGTGAGAGTCTGTAAGTGGATTCCGTAATTTTTTAATGTGCTCATCGTAATTTTCGCTGGATTTTTTTTTTTTTTTTTTCTCAAGAAGTTACAATTCAATCGCTTACAGGAAAAGCTAGCAAGAAACCCATTCTCGTTTTCAATTAGACTTGATAAGAATGGAAGACGGTGATTGGCTAAAATGAGTCACGCGGTTGTCAAGTCTAATAAAAACACGGGATTTATCTAGCTAGGTTTTATCGGATAGTCTTAGACATCTGAAAAACCAAACTAGATGAAATCTGTATTCTGATAAGACTTGGAAACCTTGTGACCGTGACTCAGCTCTGCCAATCACGCCCATTTGATCGCCATCGATAAACGTCTCCGTTGAGTTTGCAAGTCAATTTCAGAACTTTCTGATGATCCCAGCTTTATTTTCGAGTGATTATACATTTTTCAGATTACTATGAAAGCACTCATCAAAGTTAATTTTATTTATTTATTTATATATCTATATATCTGTCTATCTATTTATTTATTCATTTATTTTTGTATCCATTTAGTTTGTTACTTACCTTTCTACGTTTAAAGTCTATTGACAGCAGCCCTTTACACTGCTGTCAAACTTATGTCCTCTGACATACATTATTATTTACTTATATATTTTCAATTAGTTTTTATGTGTCTATCTATTAAGTTTGTCATTTCATTCTTCATTCATTCATTTATTTGTTCATTTTAATGTTCGAAAAGGAGAACGTATCCCAATCCCAATGTTGGGTTATGTTCCAGTAATGAGTTAATTAACATACCTACTTGAGTAGTTGAATGTACTTAGGTACTTACAAAGGGCGGATGTCAACATCCGCCTTTTTTTATTTTCATCGGCTTTTCGAAACCGTAAATGCCATGTGAGTACCTATACGAGTAAATTTTCAAGTCGATATCTTCAAAATTGAGCTCACTGGGAAGGTTTAAGGGATAAGGAGTCGTGGAGGACTTATGTTTGAAAACTTTCCGCTTCATTTTCTCAAACTGGTTTCCTTCACATCCATCATTCGCACGCATTCAACTACTCAATTTCAAACGTTAAATGATAGTTACCTACTCCACCTGAAGAAGTTGTAATTGCCCAAATTGATAGTAAAAAAAACAAAAGACATCAGAAAATACCCTCAATACGTAGCTGTAGCAAAAGTTGTCTATTTTCAAATACAAGGTGTTCTTCAAGTGTCATCATATTGAAAGGTCAGGGTTTCCAATCTCAAAATGATCCTAAAATAGCTCTTGTGATAACTTTTCCAGGAAGTTGTCAAATAAACGGACTTTAAAACTAAATCCGGCAACTTTGGATGGGCGGATGCACGCGTCGCGCGTACGATGTTTGTTTTTTTTCTCACCGCGTCTGCCGTTCAAGGTCACCAAGAATCCGGCGTTGCCAGATGGGTAAAGAGGCGCGGTGCAATGTGTATTCAACGTGTGTCAAGACTATAACGAGGTTCGATCACGGCGACACTGGCAATTAGAACAACTGCATCGCGGCGCCCTTCTCTCTCTCCTCCCATTAGAACGCGTGTGTTAGAAAAGGACAGATCGGGGGCAGTCACGTGATTTTCGCTCCCTCTTCCATCCTTTTCTAACACATGCGTTTGAATAGCAAAAGAGAAAGCTGATCCAGGGATCTATCCTTCTCTCTCTTCTCTCATTAGAACGCGTGTGTTAGAAAAGGACAGATCGGGGGCAGTCACGTGATTTTCGACCCCTGCTCTTCCCATCCTTTTCTAACACATGCGTTTGAATAGCAAAAGAGAAAGCTGATCCAGGGATCTATCCTTCTCTCTCTTCTCTCATTAGAACGCGTGTGTTAGAAAAGGACAGATCGGGGGCAGTCACGTGATTTTCGACCCCTGCTCTTCCCATCCTTTTCTAACACATGCGTTTGAATAGCAAAAGAGAAAGCTGATCCAGGGATCTATCCTTCTCTCTCTTCTCTCATTAGAACGCGTGTGTTAGAAAAGGACAGATCGGGGGCAGTCACGTGATTTTCGACCCCTGATCTTCCCATCCTTTTCTAACTCATGCATTCGAATGGGAAAAGAGAGAGAGGGACAATTTCTTGGATCCGCCAGTGTTGCTTCTACTCCTAGAGGTATTTTCAGAAGTGTAGGCGCACCTGCACCGATAATCTTTGGAATTTGTCAACATTATTTCTGATATTACTCGATAAAAATGAATGAAAATGAAATTGAGCGTTCACTTTACAATGAGGAACACTTTAAAAGCCAAATAATAAAGTCAGAGGCAAGTTCGGTTTTGATTTGATGGAATTATAGTTGAAAATTCGCCAAAGATTATAGTTTAGGTGCGCCTACACTTCTGAAACGAGCTCTACCGGTCGTTCTTGCGACCCGTATTACACACACGTGATCTTCCTGTTCATATAAGAACACATATAGTAATTATTTTTTTCGGTTTTTTTTTTTTTTTTTTTTTTTTTTTTTTTTTTTTAACAATATATTACATAAGTGTACTTAGTTTTGTACTTAATTACTTTTGATAGAACATAAATTTAAATATACTTACTTGTACCGTAGTACCGAAATTTTGGTCAGTTTACAAGTGAAGATAGGACATACAGATAATAATCTCCCCTTAATTAACCAGGGTTTGCTTGGATCAATTCGATTATTTTCCAGGTTTAGGTACATTGAGAGGTGATATCAATACTCATTCTTCTTTGTTTCAGGAAGAAAAAGCGCGCCGAATCTCCCGAGAGGATGGAAACTCCGAGCGAAGTTGAGATTGAGGAGATGGTCGCCAACCTAAGCGATTGGTACTCAAAACAACCTCATTTGCCTCAAATAGACGATACGGATCTCCTGAGAAAATTCCTTGTCAATTGCAAATACCGCGTCCAAAAGACCAAGTCCAAATTAGACGGATATTTCACCGCCCGAACCAAACTGCCTAACGTTTTCCTCAACCGAGATCCCTGCGACGAAACCATTCGCAAGATTGGAAGGCTGTGTCCCTTCTTCCCTCTTGAGAAGACGACTGTTGACGGAGAAGTAGCGTTCGTGACGACAGCCGATCCGGACTGCTCCGAAATTGTCGCCATGGATTTCGTTCGAAGATTGGTAAGCTAGTCATAGTTAACCTAGAGTCCCTATAAGTAGAGAGTTAAGATACAAGTGAAACCATGGGCGCCGCCATTGGATGCGATTTTGCACATTTGTTTACATTCTGAGGGCCGTTGTTGTGTTTTCGTCCACTGCAAAGATTACAGTGCCGCTGAGTTTCTAACGATGTAATCTTTTACTCCTTTTGTGGATCGACATTTATTTACGCTTTGAAAGATTCTCTTGGGATTTATAGACATTCTTGAGGCGGCTCATGATTAAAATTAACAGATTCGTCGAAAAATAACTCTTTATCCGTAAAATACCGTTGGTAAACAACTGCGATTGTAAACGAAAGTGCAAAATCGCATCCAATGGCGGCATCCGTAGAGCCTAAAAATCATCGACCAATCAGAAGTTGACTACCTTCTTGTCTTAACTCTCCACATAAAGGGACTCTAAGTTAACCCATATATGCCCAACTTTATTTGAACATGCGCATGTTCGGTGTTTTTCTCAGAAAACACCATCTTAGAGTTAAAAAAGTGTTAAATTTAAAAATGTGAAATTTTCTGGTCCAGCTAAATTATAGGTGCTGAAAGATCACAACATTGATTTTTGAGTAAAATTGGCCTAAATTTACTGTGATTTGGTGGAAAAAAACCATTATAAGTGGGTCGTCAACGACCCAATGGGCAAATATGGGTTTTAAGAGTCACTAAATGTAGAGAGTTAAGACAAGCAGGTAGTCAACCTCTGTTTGGTTGGTCGTGAGTTTTAGGATCTACGAGCGCCACCATTTGATGCGTTTCCGCACATTCAGATTGGCATATTATCACTTGCACTCACTAAGCTTATACAATGAGTTTCATCCCTGGTAAAAGTGTTCCATGAAATTCCGTGACCAACATTTCGTGAGCATTATTCCCGTGGGTAATTATTATTTTTCCATGAAATTACATGGAAAATCTTATGGAATCCCACGAGAAGACCACGAAATTCCATGAAATGTTATGGAAAAATAATAATTGCCCACGAAATTTTGCACGGAAAAAAAAGGTTAGTGAAAATAACCATACGGATACCTGATTTTGGCACCTACTAGATGTTATGGTAAACTTGACCAGAAGTATGGTACTTTTACCGATACTTTGAGTAAATTTGACATGCAATCAGGTAACATCACCGAGTACCTAGTCAAAATCTAGTATACTTATGGTTAACATTACCATAACATCCCGCAGGTGCCAAACTCAGGTATCCGTACATGGTTATTTTCACCACAGTTTTTTTCCGTGTGGTCATGGAAATTCATGGAGCCCTTTTACCAGGAATAGTTTACGGCTTTAATTCTCGACCAATTTTGCTCGCTTTGGGCTCAAAAAATCCATTAAAAAATTCGCAGGGCTGACGATCTTGAATTTTGCTTTTACCCTTTATTTTCACTTTAAAATGCCAAAAACACGACTTTTCTCTAAAGCAACCAGTGGCGTTATCCATCGGATTGAAATCTGGAAAAGTTTCGCGAGGAATTACCATAAGATAGTTCCATGGTCGCGACTAGTTCGAACCGAGCACATCACGTCGCGCTCATGGGCGGATACAGGGAATTGTCTTTCTCTCTTTCCTTCCATTTAAACTTATGTATTAGAAAAAAAAAACAGCAGAGGGGGCCATCACGTGACTTTGGCCCCCTCTTCTGTCCTTTTCCAACGCACGTATTTAAATGGGAAGAGAGAGAGCAAGACAATTCCCTGTATCCGCCCATGGTCGCGCTGCTCAAGAATTCAACAGTTTTCAGTCAAAATTGACGAATTTTACGCTAAAAGCACAAATTTAAGGAACATCAGCACCTACGAGCATACCTCGGGTAGATACCCTGAAGTTTCAGCCTTAATTGAAACACTCAAAAATAAAGCCGGAAATTATGAAATACGAAACTTCCCATAAGGCTCAATGAGTGCGAGTGAGGTAGATATACATACATTATCACTCGCACTCACTCTCACTCACCAAACTTATGGCGAAACGAATTTCATAATTTACGGCTTCAATTCTTAACCAATTTAGCTCGTTTTTGGTCCAAAAAATCCATAAAAAAATTTCGCAGGTGATGACGTTCGTTTATCTTCGGGTTCAATTTAAAAATGCCAAAAACACGACTTTTCCGAATTGAAATCTGGACAAGCTTCGCCTGGAATCACCTTAAGGTGATTCTATGGCAAACTCCCGGAGATTTTAATCGGATAGATGACGTTACTTATAGCTGGCTCCGAAAATATCCGGTTTTTGACGGTTTTCTCTGAAAAGACGAAAAATCAGATCGTCGGCACCTGCGTTATTTATTGCTTGTTTTTTAAGCTATAGACGGGCCAAATTGGTTCAGAAAGAAAGACGCATTTAAGGGAGGAAAAAATCAAGTGTAATTTGGATCTGCGTCAGTACAGATTACAGATTTCGGTTTCACCAGTAATCTTGGCTGATACAACTCCAAATTACATTTGATTTTTTCCTCCCTTAAATGCGTCCTTTTTTCTGAACCAATTTTGCCCGTCTATAGCTTAAAAAATCAAGCAATACTCGTAAATAACGCAGGTTCCGACGGTCTGATTTTGCGTCTTTTCAGAGAAAATAGGGCCGAAAACCGTCAAAAACCGGCTATTTTCAGCGACAAGTAACGCCATCTATCGGATTAAAATCTCCGAGAGTTTGCCATAGAATCACTTCAAGTATAACTTGTACAGGGTGTACCAGACCACCCGGATAGGTACTTTTTCTCGAAAACGGCTGGGCATAGAGAGCTGAAACAAAAAAGTCAGATAAGGAATTGACCCCAAAGAATTCAATGAAAATATTTTCAAAGCCCCCCGAGGCCCCCCTGGGGGGTTTTGGGGGGTTCAAAACACATTTGTCCATTTTTGGCGGGAAAAAGCCTATAAAAGGTACCAAAATAAGTTCAGATCCTGAAAGAACAACTCATTGCCGACATTTTTGTTCCTGTAAATTTTTCCATAAAACCCCAATTTTTGGGATTATGGGCCCTTTTGGGGGGAAATTTTCATTCGGCCACTGTGACCACACTATTCAATATTTTTACAAAAACTAAAAACCATCTGAAAGAAGAGATCAAGACCTTTCGATTGATGTGCCACATAATACCTAAGAGTAAAAAATTAAGGTCCCCACTTAGATTCCAAAATTTGGGGGTCTCTGGGCCCCCCCACGTAAAAAAAGTCAAATAGCAAGGTATGGCTTGTGATACATCGATCAAAAGCCCTCAATGAGTAGAATAAGATGGCGTAATCCAAAATCCTCTACAATTATTACTTCCAAAATGGCGGCCATTTGAAAATTATGGGTGTTCAAAGGTAAGTCCTGGGAAAAGAGTCCAAGGTTGAACGATACATGGCTTGAAAGGCCTTAAAAAAAGCAAACGAATGGCGCAAACCGCAAATCAATCCGCCTCTTCAATCAAAAGTTATGGCCGATTGAAATTTAAGCAGCCTTAAATAGGCCTTATTGAGCCCTTTAAGTTTCAATCGGCCATAACTTTTGATTGAAGAGGCGGATTGATTTGCGGTTTGCGCCATTCGTTTGCTTTTTTAAGGCCTTTCAAGCCATGTATCGTTCAACCTTGGACTCTTTTCCCAGGACTTACCTTTGAACACCCATAATTTTCAAATGGCCGCCATTTTGGAAGTAATAATTGTAGAGGATTTTGGATTACGCCATCTTATTCTACTCATTGAGGGCTTTTGATCGATGTATCACAAGCCATACCTTGCTATTTGACTTTTTTTACGTGGGGGGGCCCAAAGACCCCCAAATTTTGGAATCTAAGTGGGGACCTTAATTTTTTACTCTTAGGTATTATGTGGCACATCAATCGAAAGGTCTTGATCTCTTCTTTCAGATGGTTTTTAGTTTTTGTAAAAATATTGAATAGTGTGGTCACAGTGGCCGAATGAAAATTTCCCCCCAAAAGGGCCCATAATCCCAAAAATTGGGGTTTTGTGGAAAAATTTACAGGAACAAAAATGTCGGCAATGAGTTGTTCTTTCAGGATCTGAACTTATTTTGGTACCTTTTATAGGCTTTTTCCCGCCAAAAATGGACAAATGTGTTTTGAACCCCCCCAAAACCCCCCAGGGGGGCCTCGGGGGGCTTTGAAAATATTTTCATTGAATTCTTTGGGGTCAATTCCCTATCTGACTTTTTTGTTTCAGCTCTCTACGCCCAGCCGTTTTCGAGAAAAAGTACCTATCCGGGTGGTCTGGTACACCCTGTATAGTGAACCTTCTTCTTATTTGTTTTCTAGATGATGGTGCTAGATGTGGCGCTTCTTGAGCAGAAATCTCAACTCAACTTCATCGTCATTATCGACTACAGCGGCTTCTCTTTCTCGCATTTCTTGCAATTGATCACCATCACTAAACTCACCATGGATCTCATGATCGAAATATATCCCGGCAGATTGCGGAGTTTGCATGCCGTTAACTGCCCTTCGTTCATGGACAAGATTGTAGCCCTGTACAATATGATGGTTAAAGGACCATTGAGGGAGAGACTTTTTATTCATAACGAATTTGAGAAGTTACATGCGGCTGTTGGCAGAGAATTTTTGCCTAAAGACCTTGGTGGCGACGAACCAACTATAGCTGAAGTAAACGGTGAGCATAGGGATTATTATTTTGCTCTCCTTTGAAACGATCGAGTCTTGCTCTTAAGACAAACAAAAAATAAAGCAGAAAAAAAGTAGGTGAAATCTTGAAGATGGGGCTCAGTTGCGAGGCGTGCGATTTGGCAACGTTCCTCCCCCCCATTTAAACACATTAAAAAGGTCGAAATGCCTGGTCATCGCCGATGACTGGAGCGTTCGACTTTTTTGGTGAATTTAAATGGAGAAAATACATTGTTGCCAAATTTCACTGATGGGGCTAGAAGAAAAATGTCCAAAGATGCATCCACCCCCATCTACTGCACTGATCCATCTGTCCAGCGAAGCGTTTCTGTCAGTTCGTACGATTTAGCTTGAAGAGGTTAGGCTTCGCCCATTTGTAACAGAGACAAATAGAGACGGAGCACTACGTTAAAATACATACACGGAAAAAAAGATTAGTAAAAATAACCATACGGATACCTGATTTTGGCACCTGCTAGATTTTATGGTAAGCTTGCCCAGAAGTATGGTACATTTACCGATACTTTGAGTAAATTCGACATGCAATCAAGTAACATCACCTCGTTTCAAGTCAAAACATAGTATACTTCTGGTTAACATTACCATAACATCTATCAGGTGCCAAAATCAGGTATCCGTATGGTTATTTTCACCGTAGTTTTTTTTTTCCGTGTAGGGAAGATATGAGGCATACTGAAATTTTGGGAATTCAACAAAATAACATGTGAAACAACAGTCAACACCTTGAGATGTCGCATGGTGTTGAATGGTGACATTCGGAAAACACGGGGGGATGGGCGGGAAGCGAAGAGGAGGGTGCTCACCATTCAACACCATGCGACGGTGACTGTTGTTTTGTTGAATCCGCGAGAATTCAGAGTGCCTCTGCTGCAGCCAGTTAGTGCTCTGTCTCTATTTGTCTCTGATTTGTAAACACAGATGTAAACAAAGAAGGCCTATCTAGCGGACACCCAGCGGCCTTAGGAGACCGCTGGCAGCGAATGGAATCCAGTGGAATTGAGAGAAACGGTTTGCTGGATTGCTGGGCAGCGGATGGGGGGAAAAAAACGGGTCTCAAGTCTCAGAAGGAGCAAGCAAAGTCAACAGTGGTTTGAGTGCTGACCAGCGTGTTGCATCAGCACTGATTGAAGGGGAACTTAAGAAAATTTGACACGGCCAAGAAAACTAATGCTGCTAGCAGAGTTGGGCAAACGGGTTAGTACTCGAGTACCAGCTTGGGCTTCGTGAATTCTTTGAAACAACGGTAATCAGAGTGGCTTTTTAACGAATCAAAATTTATTACCCCATAACTAGAATAATTAAAATGAAGAGTCGTGATCCTAGATTCGTTAAAAATCCACTTCGATTACTGTTAAAATACGATTCAAAAAATTTACGAATCTCGAAAATTTTTTGGTAATCGTGTACTACCTGCCCTGTTTGCCCAACTCTGGCTGCTAGTAGTGCTCGTGCTAATGTACTGCGGTCTTATTAATATTTGATGGAGCAGTCGTTTCTTTGAATCGTAATTCAACGGTAATCAGAGTGGATTTTTAACGAATCAAGTATGACCCAATATATCTAGAATAATTAAAATGAAGAGCCATGATCCTTGATTCGTTAAAAATCCACTTCGATTACTGTTAAAATACGATTCAAAAAATTTACGAATCTCGAAAATTTTTTGGTAATCGTGTACTACCTGCCCTGTTTGCCCAACTCTGGCTGCTAGTAGTGCTCGTGCTAATGTACTGCGGTCTTATTAATATTTGATGGAGCAGTCGTTTCTTTGAATCGTAATTCAACGGTAATCAGAGTGGATTTTTAACGAATCAAGTATGACCCAATATATCTAGAATAATTAAAATGAAGAGCCATGATCCTTGATTCGTTAAAAATCCACTTCGGTTACCGTTAAAGTACGATTCAAAAAATTTACGAATCTAAACAATGTTTTGATACCTACTCGTGTACTACCCCGTTTGACCAACTCTGTCTGCTAGTGTACCACGGTCTTATTAATATTTGATAGAACAGTCAATTTGGTCTGTCCACGTCCTATCTAATGGTCACTAAACACTAGGAGATTTTAAACTTTGCGGTTTTGGATTAGTTTATGAATTAGAAATGTGTACAAAAGTACTTTCTGGATGATGGATCGTGATCAAACTTGATCAAACTCAGCGAAGCCACATAGGTTTGATCGTTAATAATCAACAAAGCATCGCAGTTTGTCTCAATAGTTTAAAGTTTGATTTGGGTGAGCGGATAGACCGCTTGATCGATTAGAATTTACAGTTCTGCGGCTTTCATAAAAGCATGCACCTTAGAGCGCATCGTGATATGAGTTACAAGACTTTTTGTCCTGATTTTTTCGTCCGCTCGATTGTTTGTCCCGTGTTTGGTCCTTGATAGTTTTCGTCTAATCAAATTTCGTCCTGTAGAACAATAATTGGTCTTTTCATTATGTTCGTCCTCGACTGCAACATCCATGAGTTTTAAGTCCAATTAATTTTAAGTCTAGAATAGGTATGTCTTTGTCCATCAATTTTTTTCATCCTTACAAAAAAAAAAATGATTTCGTCCAATGCTCATTTTTGTTGGCTTACAGGTAAAATAAAATGAAGTAGAATTTCACCAAAAACAAATTACAATTCTACTACTAGGTATACTTGTTGACGTGGTGAAATTCAGATTTTAAGTCTGACTGTATTTTTCTGGTAATCTAGTACTTAATTTTGTGAAATGTTGAGATTGTTTATTCTTTCCAAAAGAGTTGCTGAGAAAGACTTTCTGAATTGAATAAAATGGTAAATTACAATTGAATACGTTCTCTGATATTGAAATTTAATATGTACTTACTTACTCATAAAGACCTGTAAAGCAACGACGAACAAAAATGTGCAATGGACGAACCAACATTTTTTTTTTTTTTTTTTTTGAGAGCAAAAAAATGGACTAAAATTACAGGACAAAAGACATACTCTGGACCTAAAAATAATTGGACCAAAACCTCATGGACGTTACAGTAGAGGACGAAAATAATGAGTGGACCGATTGTTCTACAGGACGAAAATTGTAAGGACGAATTATCAAGGACTAAATGTAGCGGACGAATAAAAAAAGGACCAAAAAAAAACAGGATAAAAAGTCTTGTAGCCGAAATATGATGTTATGTGGGCAAATGTTGTTCTAAAAACTATGTTCAATTTCTACATTTTTTCCGTTTATTCTTTTGCCAGCCGTGGTCTCCAACATTTTTTCTTTTTTATTTTCAGATGCGTATCAAAAGAAGGTCGAATCGTACAAAGATTGGTTCAAAAGTCAAGAAGAGGTAAAATCTAACGAAGATCTCCGACCGGCTTCAAAGTCTTGGTTTTCATTCGGTAGCAGCTCCACTGATGAGATTGATGAGGGGGCATTCAGGAAGTTAACCGTGGATTAAGAGTTATGTCCAGGGAGTCGATCCCGTTTCCTCGATAAAAATGATATTTCGTTTGAATCTCGTCATACCGATGCACTGATTTTATCATGATTTTTCTATGACCAAAATTCCGTGGGCACTTATTATTTTTCCATAAAATTTCATGTGAGTCGTTCATGGGATTCTAGAAGAGTTTCCATATTATTTTTCATGGAAAAATAATGGCCGCAGAATTTGGGTCATAGAAATTCATGGACACAATTTCACCAAGGGTAGCCACTCAATCATGAATGCATTCAGTTGGGCAAATGTAATCTGGCAACGTTGAATTTTGCGTATTTAAACTCATGAAAGAGGTCAAAGCCTCGGAAAGCTCAGTAAACCCCCTCAAATTCAACTTTCTATACATGGTTTTAAATGCACATACTGCAATATTATTATTTTGGAAAAATACGATTCATGGTTGCTTTTGTTTCATACTGGTTGGCGTCTGACAGTTCTTTGAGTTTACGCGCGATATACACACAAGTGTTTCTGATACCAACAAAAAATTAAACAAGTCTTTTAGGGAAACTTCTTGAGGAGACCGTCTCAATTTTTTCGACAACGTTGCAAAATTGCACAAGTTTCGGGAGTATATATATCTCTCATGAAAATCGATTTAAAATATACGGCTTTTAACCAACGATCTCGCAACTCGGCGGTTAGTCGGACCCTCTCATCCTCTAATCTGGCGTTTAGCGTGAAATTTGGCAACGTTTCATTTTGCCCGTTTAAACTCACAATAAATATCGAACTGTTAGGCGTTTGGTATAAATGCACCCTCGAATTCGACTTTTGATGGGGTTTGAATGGACACAATGCAACTTTGCCAGACTGCTCGGGACGTCACTGGACTTTTGAACCGTTCGTCCGAGAAATTTGTCCATTTTAGAGGCGAATGAATGAGCATTTATTTTTAAGCTTTATTTTGGTTTATGTATTTCAGTTCAAAAGCATTTGCTTCTCTTTGAACTAGGATTCTCATCAGAAACCAAACTGTCAGAATAAAAAGAGTAGGCTAATTTTGCAGCTAGAAACTTTTCAAACTCATCGATGATTCATGTACCTTTCAAATTTCAGCATTTTAACTTGCGCGTGTGCAGCTTCGAAGCTATTCACTTGTGAAATACCGGTTTTTGTTCCTCGGATTTGTCAAAATTTCCGAATTGTTTTGTTACTTTTTAACAGCAAACCTGTTTTTTTTTTTTTTTTTTTTTTTTTTTTAATGAATCCGTATTGTTGAATAAAATTATTTTGTTACTTTTTAAGGACGAACTGTCATCTTTATTTTGATTTCAGGAAATTCCATCCTTTTTTTTCGTCCTAAGTTATTTTTGTCCTTTTAAAACTTTGTTTTCCTTTGTTTTTGTCCTTTTTCACGATTTGTTCCGATAATCATAGTCTGGAAACAAAAATGTTACATTGAGGTCCCTTAATTTTGAGGATTTGCAAAGATTTAAAAAAAAAAAAAGGATAAACTGAAAAACTAACGAATAAGTTATGATCCAACATCTGGAGGTGGCCACAATACCAGTAGGTATATTCTTTACTTTCTTTTTCATTTAAAAAAAAAGGTTATGGTGAAGGTACTGAGGTATACTCACCAAATGCCCAAACCGATTTATAACTTTGTTTACCGCCCTTTTTTTTGGAGATCCATAATAATGAAGGAAAACGATTAAATAACAGCTAATATACAATGGGTCTGTTGCAAACTTTTGCAACAACGATAAAGAGTGTATCATCGTAAGTAAAATCGCCCGAAAAGTCCATTGGTGGCATCAGAAAGTCATGAAATGCAGTATAAAACTCACGAGAGACGTTTAATGAAATCCAAGGTGGCGGTAAAATGTCAAGCAATCTGTATGCATGCACCTTTAACATCCAAGGATTGCCAACGTTGCTAACCTCACAGGTTCAGTGGATGTTCGTGGTGCATGCATACATGTTGCTCAATATTTTACCGCCACCTTGGATTTCATTAAACGTCTCTCCTGAGTTTTATACTGCATTTCATGACTTTCTGATGCCACCAATGGACTTCTCACGCGATTTTACATGAGATTAAACACTCTATAGCGCTGTATTAAAAGTTTGCAACGGACCCATTATGATTCATGAAAACATGATTTCTAGATTCGCCGATTTCAGGGCGATGACGAAATCAAGCAAATCCAAATTCATAATTTGCGGAGTTAATCTCGAAACAGGCAAGGTCATCGACTATTGTTTATTAACAGGGCTGCCGTTTTGCGTATAATCAATGCTATTTTTCTATTCACCGATGATTCCACCGGATGAGAAAAGATTACACAGTTCAGTTCAGTGCATGACTGTAATCCACGAAAATACTCTGATCTGTAATCTTTCCTTAATCGGTGGATACTCCGTTGATTAATTAAAATATCCGCAAGTTTTTTAAAGTCATCGATGACTCCACCGGTTGAGAAAAGATTACAGATGCGAGTATTTTACTTTATTTCAGTCATGCTCTGAACTAAACCCTGTAATCTTTTCTCAACCGGTGGAATCATCGGTGAATTGAAAAATAGCATTGATTATACGCAAAACGGCAGCCCTGTTTATTAAGTTTGACACCTCAGGATTAACTGTGATTCTTCTAAATTATTTTTTTTAGTCCCATAGCTCCCCTCCCAAGCTCTTTATTCTTTTCTCTGTTCCTCCCTTTACTTTTTCCCCCTCCCCCTTCGCCATAAATTCCTCACTCTTTTCCTCAGTTTCCTATCCACTTCAGGCGCGATGAAGCGAAAGAAAATGAAGAAAGAGGGTAAGAGAGCAGTTCATTTCAGATTTGTGGGACGCAGGACGAAAAGAATAATCTTTGGGAAAATGTTGGAAAGTAGGTACTTACCTGGATGGATTTGAAACGGTTTAAAATCAATGAGCTATAACTTTAGAGTGGCACATCAAGGAACGTTCCGCTGGTTCATTGTTGTCACCTAGGGCGCCGCCATCTTGCCGTAAAAATCGATTTTGAGGTTAAATTTTGTAGGTCGTTTCCGGTCGTTCCGTAAACAAACTCGGGCACCACCGCGTCGGAAACGACCTACAAAATTTAACCTCAAACCTTGGAATCTGCCGTCCAAATTCCGCTTTTTCCCCGGATTCCTTCTACCCTACGTGGCACAAGGTGGACCAGCCTAGCTCATTGTTTAAAATGCCTTCGATCAAGCGGGGCCACCAGATGGGCTTACTTTAGGTTAACCCTTTTGAGCCCAAGCTATTTGATCAACGGGGGGGAGGAGGGGGTGGTGGTGTCTGAAAAGACCCCAAACGGGTATTCATTGTAGTGGCTTGTCTGTATCAGTAACTTGAATGCCACGAAGTCTCAAAATTTAATTAAAAAATTGAAAGTTTTACAAAAAAATACACTATTCTACGGTTGTTCCGCCCCCCCCCATTGCATTCACAAGAGTTGATTTTTTAAACCCTTCCAAGTTTTACGACCTTGTTACTACGAGAAATCAACGATAGGAAGCTGAAATTTAGTGGGTAGTTAAATATTTCTACACTGCGGTGTAGATTTTGCATACCCGCCTAATTGAAGGCGCTTGACGGAACACTACTTACAATAACTAATGCCAACCGTTTGGGTCGCTTTTATTTTCATAAACAAATTGGAATAATATACGATGAGTATGAAAACATAGGCGGATCTAGCAATCTAAATAATCGATTAGTCACAGGGCCATGGCCACTTCAAGAATCGATTGTTTATCATACATTCAAATGGGAATAATGCGCAGTTGCCAGATTTCTGGATCCGCTAGTGGCGTAGCGTGCTATCTAGCAACGTTGCAGTTCGTCCATTTAAACCCACGAAAAAGATCGAACTATTGGGAGTTCGGTGAACACCTTCTCATCCGGCCTTTTGCATGGGCTTAAATGGACTCAGTACAACCTTGTCAAATTGTGCCCTACGCCACTGGGATCCGCCTATGAACGAAAACGAATATACTCGGTCGTGGTGTGGGAAGGGTTAGTGAGAACGCCGGCTTTGACAAGCCATAAGCACCGATAACTCGCTTAAGTGGCGGTCCTCGATTGCTATTGATGCGATATCGTGCAAACAAATGTGTATAATCTAGTATATAGGGGTAAACCATGAACACCGATAAGGCAACGCTACATTTGGTCCATTACATCGCATGAAAAAGGTCGAATTTATTAAAGGTGCACAGTGCATCTCTCCGAATCGATATTTCGCATGAGTTTAAATGACCAAATTCAGCGATGCCAGATTATACGCGACGCTGCTGTATGGAGCAAAGATTACGATGCCCTGGGACTGGCCTGTTAGTAAAGTACTTACCTATGTACCTTAAATTGAGAGAGTTAGAAATAAAGAAAAAAGGGGAGAGCAAGAGAGAGAGAGAGAGAGAGAGAGAGAGAGAGAGAGAGAAAGAGAGAGAGAGAGAGAGAGAGAGAGAGAGAGAGAGAGAGAGAAATGAAGAGGTGAAAGAAGAAGGAAAAGTGAATCCCTATACTTTATTTTCATGTTAATCTGTTTACTTTTTAACGTGTGAAGAAAGCGGAGTAATTGAATAGAAGAGTCTCTCCGTGTTATTTATTACTCCCCGGGAGCTTTCAACTCCTCCCCGCCCCCTCACCGTCCCATCCCTCTTACACCCCCACCCTTGACAGTTTCTGCGATTCTTTGTGTTAGGAGCACCCTTGTCGTAAAATCGTTTTTTATACTTTTCTTGTATTAGGAGAATATAAAAATATATCTCGGAATGAGGTATAAAAAGATTACGTGCTGCCCTTTTTTCCGTCCCCCTTTTCAACAAAGATATTTGTGGTGAAAATGTTACGCGTGGAGCTCGGTCTAGATGACGAATAGTGACGGCTCCTAGAAATTCTTCTCTCTATCTCTCTCTCTCTCTCTCTCTCTCTCTCTCTCTCTCTCTCTCTCTCTCTCTTTCTCTCCCTCTCACACATTGCTTTCATCCCATCCTCTATCTTTTTCTAACACGAGCGTCCAAATGGTCAAAGAAAAGGGAAGCACAAACATAGGTGGATCCAGAAATCTAGCAACTGCGCATTCTTCCCATTTGAATGCATGGCATACAATCGATCCTTGAAGGGGCTATAGCTCCGTGATTAATCGAATATTTCTCATGCAATCAAATAGGAATACACTGTTGCCAGAATGCTGAATCCGTCTATAAGCACAAATTCTTGCATCTTCATCTGTATCGATAAGTTTACACTAACTGGTGAGCTTAAAAAAAAAAAAAAAAAAAAAAAAAAAAAAAAAAAAAAAAAAAAAAATCTATTGTTGTTTTTCTTCTATTTGAACCAAGGAAAAAGTATCGATTTCTCGGACTTGCAGTTGAGTTGCCCGAGGATCGATTATTTATCATATGTTCAAAAGGAGAAGACATCGATGTCTTGCATTTCACGGAACACCAGTGAACACTGTCCGCATGATCTACGCGAAACCTTGAACAGATAAGAATCATTGGCGAAGCGCAGTCCAGTGGTACGTTTGCATTTCGTCCATTTATTTCCATGCAAAAAGGTCGAACTCGAGGGTTTCCACTGCACACATACCAGTTCGATAATTTTCATGGATTTATAATGGACATAGTGCACCGTTGCCAGATTTCACTATATACCACTGATGAGAATGGATCCAGAGGTGGTTCATGTAAGTACATAAACCCAAATAATAATTAATCGGTTCTCTTGCGCAGAAAACCAAAATCGATGGTTCACAGCTTCATAAAGTTACCGCGATACAAGATGATATCTTCAGCGCGTAGTGGACTGAAAAGAAGTATAGAAGTAATTGCCCCCCTATAGAAAATAAAAATGGCACACGGAAAAAAAAGACTGATAGAATTTGCCATCTGCATAATTGATTTTGGAATCAACAAGCAAGTATATAGACGCACCAAGGATTTCAGTATGGGGAAAGGGGGGTGGGAGCAAGCTATAATTTTGTATGGGGGGCTTGGTTTTGAGTTTTCTCTTTACAATGTATATGCCAAAAACACGACTTCTCTTAAAAGTGACGGTTACAAGACTTTTCGTCCTGTTTTTTTCGTCCACGACATTTTGTCCTTTCAATTTTCGTCCCATAGCACAATTGGTCCACTCATTATTTTTGTCCTCGACTGTAACGTCCGTGAGTTTTTTGTCCAATTATTTTTAGGTCCAGAGTATGTCTTTTGTCCTGTGATTTTACTCCAATGTTTTTTGTCCTAAAAAAAAAGTTTGGTTCGTCCGATACAACTTTATGTTCGTTTTCGTTGTTTACAGGTAAAATGTGTGAGTCTTTATTTCACTATCAGAGAACGTATTCAATTGGATTCTACCATAGTTATAAAGTAGAGTTTACATGAGTTTAAATGGATTAAATGCAACCGTTGCCAGATGGCACGCACCGCCACGAAAGAATATAAATCAAGTTAACCGCGTTGGTTTACCTTAAAAGCCTATTAAACCTCTGAGAAACCTCTTCTGAAGGAAAGATTCCGTCGAAAGTAGATCCTATATGTTGCTATATCGCGATGAAGCTCAATAAAAACTTTTCTTTTCACTTTTTTTCAGGGCATTGCATTTTCTCAAAAGATACATTAATAGAACACCTAGTAATAATACAATATTAATTTGCTTTTGGTGGAATTCTACTTCTTCATTTTATTTCACCTGTAAACTAACAAAATGGAGCATTGGACAAGACCAACTTTTTTTTAAGAACATAAAAAAATTGAACTAAAATTACAGGACAAAAGACATACTTTGGACAAAAAAATAATTGGACTAAAAACTCATGGACGTTGCAGTTGAGGACAAAAATATTATAAAAGGATCAATTGTTCTACAGGACGAAATTTGATTGGACGAATTATCAAGGACCAATTTTCACAGGACAAAGAAAAGTGGACAAAAAATCGAGCGGACCAAAAAAAACGGGACGAAAAGTCTGTTAACCAAAGTGACTATTGGCGCTATCTATCGGATTGAAATATGGAAAAGTTTAGTCTGGAATCACATTAAACATTACAATAAGTCGGAAGTAGGGTGTGTGTATAGGTTCTCTTTTAAGACCAAGCAGCCGAGAGAGTTTGAGATTTCCAAAAAAAAAAACGTGTCAAGCATCGGAATATGGTTGCACGATCCAAACAGAAATAAGGAGAAGGGAAGAAAAAAGGAAGAGTCTTGCTTGTTTGCGAAAACTTTTTAACTCGACCGCCCGCTGAGAGCCAGTGGATCGATACGACTAATGAGATTTCCTTAAAGAAAATCGAGGCGGCCTTCAGCTCCGGGATGGAGTAAAACCCAAAAAACTTACTGTGTGCTCTTTCCAAGGAAAAGAGTACTGCGGTCACGTTAGGGGTTTTGCGATAGAGCACCCCTGACGTAGTGCCGCGCTGTGACCATCCAGGAACCGCCTGAATTTCCATCTTGGAACGAAATTAATTGATGAGGTTTTTTGTTTGCAAAAGTATGACAGGCAGAACTGAGAACAGTTGAGTAGGAACTGAAAAAACAAAACAGATTCCCTTAAGATCAATCAGGAGGGTATAATGGGAGGGTGAGTTTCCTTCTTCAGAGGGAAAAGAGTCAATTAGGGAAATGAAGGGGATAGAAGTTGTAGTGTGGAGGTTCTCTGCTGACATCAGATTCGCCTTCATCTGGAGCGGATGCAACTTGTTCGGCTCTGCGAATGAGCTGGGGGTGCGCCGGTCCGGATGGAGGGGATTCTGTTGGCAGTCGGGGGTCCCATTAACTGATAGCTCCCAACATTGAATAACTCATCGATCCTCGGGGGGATGAAATTCTGGTACTCTTAAACGATTGTTTTTTTTTAAATGATTTAATATTCTCCCTTTTTCCCTTCGATCCCGCGTTTCTTGTTTGTGTTCAGTGGTGCATCACTGTTCCTCTCTAGTTCAGTGCTGCATCACTGTTCCTCTCTAGGGAGACCCCTGCCCTGATTGGATGGTGGAGTGGCGTGATCCTACCACTGGCCAATCAGGGACGGCGTCTCTTGAACCTAGAGCTTGAGGCGTGGGTTCGGGGAGAGAGAGAGTTTCTTGTTTTACTTCGAGTTTTGTCTTCCGTGCAACAGGTGCGTAGCCTAAAAAGGAGTTCCTCCTTTTTCTTTTTATTTTATTAGATAATGTGAATTAATTTAAGGGCCGGTCCCATTATGGGATTCGGTTTAATTGCTCTTTAAATTCGGTCGGTCAGTTGGGGAAAATTCTAATTTCAAAGCCAAAGATAAATTCAGTGTAGTGATTTCCTCCTCAACCTCCTTCATTTCTTTCTTTTTTCGGTAAGGGACGTAAATGTGATAAAAAATCAACTAGCGTCACCCTTCAGAAATGGCGCCTAACAAACGCGGGGCCAACGAATTATAATCGTTTGGCCAACCCTTCAACCCCTTAGTGCAATGTGTTTCATTGATATTGTCTCATCTTATGTGTTCATCTCGTTTATTTTGTCGTCCATAGCCATGTGACCCGGGTACCCATGTTTAGGCTTCCGCCTTCTTAGCATCGGATCGTATCAAATCGACATCTGCTCAAGGCGATCCTGCTGGGATTTAGCAAGGAGAAATCGGTGCGGTTTTTAGATTCGTTTCGTTTTTCCAAATTAATCACCAAAATCGAGCAATTGGTGAAGTTGAATGAATAATTAAGATTCGCATGGGTGAATGTGTGTGTTTCGCGATGGTGGTGTGTGTGCGCAACGCATCAACCGACTCGACATCGTTCATCGAAGCCAACAGCCGAATCACCGGCAGTCACCAGTGTTTATTTTGATCTGGTTCTATCAACAGTTGTTCAATTATACCTCTCCACGGTATTTTCTCTCCGTAGCTCCTCAGAGCTTGTCTTCGGTTTTCCTTTATTTATCTTCGGAATGTTCCTGATTATGGAATGCCAACGTCACTGTGCCAGGGACGACAACCCTTGTGTTTTTAAAATTCATCGATTTGTGGCGAACCAGTCACCCGATCAAATCGTCGTGGTACCTGCGGACAGTTTGTTTATTTTTTTTCTGTTTACTCTCTCCTCAAGAGTTCTTATCAAGCTTATGTTATTTCAATTTTCAAAATTTAATCTCAGGATATAGTGTCCAACCCTAAATTTGGGATGTCATCGTTAATTAAGCAGCCTCGGAATCTTTTTCCTCCAAGTTTCTTTGTTAAATAAACTTCACCCTGGAGGGTATCTACAAACATATCAAGGCAGTGAATGCCCGTTCCCGCACTACCACAAGGATGGAACTTCAGGCGATTTCACCGAATGACTGGATCGAAGCAATGGTCTTGTTCCAAACAAAATACTGATCAAGGACTTCATCATTTTCTGTTGCAGCCTTTTGGATTTTTTCTCGGAAACTGGATCTACGGCTGCGCTGATTGGGTAACTCTGTATTGTCTATATACTTTTTCTCTTTTTTTTATGCGTCAAACGCAATAATCCTAAGTTTGCTGTATTCTACCCTAAAACAATTTGTTTGTTTTTGTCTTTAGTTTTTTTTTTTTTTTTTTTTGTGTTAGCAAATAAGCATATTGCTTTACCAGGGTTCTCCTTGTATTTTAGCCCCATCATTATTTATTCAAAATGTATCGAGACGGCTACTCATGTACCCGCAATTTCAACCTGCGACGACCCAATGCAAACCAGCAGCATCATGCTCGTAGAGCTGAAGATATTGTGGTAGATATACCTCCACCTGACTTAAGTCTCAATGAGAATAATGTAGTTGATTTGCCGAGGCAAGTCGATTTAAACTTAAACTTTGATCTTCCAAATCCCTGGGATAACCCATTTCAGGCTTTCAATCAAGCTCCTTTTCAGCCTTCTGCCTCTCAGGCGATCGCTTCAAATGTTAATTTTAATTATGAGCAGGTTAATAATCCATTGATAGCCGATAATTCCAATAACAATAATGCTTTCGTTCATCACTCTGCAGTGCCAAATGAGTCGTTTCATCAAGGGCAGTTGCCACAAGCATTATTGTTCAAATTATGCAAACCAGGCAGTATTGCCAAATTATTCAAATCAGTATCAACGGGTCAGTCCTAATGAGCAAGTCCATCAAATGCCTGTGCCCCCAAGCATCAGTACCCAATGATTTTAATGAATATCAGCCTGTACAATCGCACGAGAGACCGCCATGCGTGCCGGCCCGACAGTCTGCTTCGACTCAATCCCAACCACCTCGAGCCAATGGTGCCCATATGAGATGCCAGTCTCCTATGCAAGCCCCCATTAATGGAGATCCATTTAGGGAACTTGTGGAAGAGTTGAGAGAGCTTAAAGTGTCTTTGGACGCCAGATTCAATTCAGTCCAATCCGAAGTCCATTCTGTGAGGCGAATGGTTGTTGGTGATTCTGGAGTGGAGGCTGTCGGGGCGGCAGGCATGGAGGCCAACCAAGCAGTTTTTAGAAATCGGTTTGGGTCATATACCAGCTTGAGTAATGAACGCCATGGTGCTGGCAGACCTCGCCACAACAATTATCTCCAGTTAAGAGATCTGCCGACGTTTGATGGCAATATGAAGAACTTGCATCCAAAAAGTTTTATTGCAAGTATCAGCCTGTATTTTCAATATAATGATTCTCCGTTTGAAGTTCAACTGTTGGAACTTGGTCGCCTATTGAAAGGTAGAGCGGCAGCCTGGTTCGATATAAATATGCCAAAAATTGGTAGTTTCAACCATTTTAAAGAAAGGTTCTTTAACTCCTTTTGGGGACCATCTCATCAGAATGAGGTGAGGTCCCGAGTTTTTGCCAAAAATAGGTATCAACCGTCTGATGGCTCAAATTACATTTCTATGACGGATTACTTCACAGACTTAGTGCGGGAGGCATCATTTTTAGATGTTTTAATCCCCGAAGAGGCTCTGGTGGATCACATCGCTCAGCACTTCCCTGAAAATGTTAGATTAATGTTGGTGGCCTCAAACACATTGTCAATTGACGAAATGGAGCGTCAGCTTCAGAGAGTCGACCGTTCTCTGGGTTCGGGACCATCATTCGTGCAAAAGAATTCATCTCAAAATTATCCTAATAGAAATAGACATTTTGATAAAAATACTCCTAGGGTGAATATGGTTGGCGCTGAATTTGATACATCAGTGGCTCCGCCACAAATTTCTACTTCAGTAAACAACAACTTGACCACTCATTCTTTAAACGAATAGAGTGCTGGTCTGGGGGGGTGTCTGACAAGAAGTGCGCCTCAACCTCTGGCCCAGCACGCAGTAATGAAATTGATTCCATTTTCACTCATGACCGATTTAAATTTTTGGTTTATCAGGTCAAAATCTCAGTTTGTTCGCACAGCCATAGCCTAAACTTCTGTGCAGTAGTGCCTCAAGATATGTACATTCCATTTAGTGGAACTCAAAATTCTAAGGTTCAAATCAAACCTATTTCGGAATTGATAGTGCCTAACTGTCAATCATATTTTGAAAAAATCAAGGCTATTAACCTTTCAGAGTATCATAACCTCTTACTTCTTTTTCAACCTGGATTGCTTTCTACTTCCTATGATCCTGCCTCTCAGGAATTTTCCGACATTTTTATCAAGAGTATGTCCGATCTATCTACAAAAACCAAGATTATTGCTTGTGAATTGATCAGCTATCCAGGAAATCAAAAACATTCTAACTGTATTTCAAAACTAAATAATTCTTTGGTTCAGCTACTGAAACCCGAAAACCTTAACTTGCCAATCATTAAAACTAATGATCTTCTGTCAAAAAATCCAGGCATAAGAAATAAATTTCAATTATTTAACCTGCTTTTAGATGAATGTAGATCAATCTTCATTGAACAAAATTCACATTTTTTGGAGCCAACTGTGGGTGCCGTTGAGGAGCACTTCTTGCTAGATGAGCCCGATACCCCCCACTCTCTGAACAAGCGATTCAAGTCGCCCTACATCCAATGTCTTATTTCAGGTGTCAACTGTGAAATGATGGTCGATACCGGGAGCGAGGTCACATTGGTGTCATCTGAATTCTTTGAACATCTTCAACAAATGGTTTCCAAAAAGTTCGACATTTTACCAACCAACGGTCTACATTTGCGTGGGGTTACAGGAGTTAGATCAAAGCCCGTTAAATTCCAGACTTTCCTTCCTCTCACTTTTGGTAAGAAAACCTTCTATAAATCATTCCTAGTTGTGGATGCCGTCAATGTGCCCGCGATCCTTGGTATCGACTTTCTCACGCAGTTCAAAGCCCTACTCGATTGTACAAATTCTTCCCTATCTCTCTTGGATGGCGAAGTACATGTGTCATTTACCAGCTATAGTAAGAATGTCATAGGTCAAGTCTCCATTGAGGAAGACTCAAGTAAACCAAATCTATATATCTTGGCAGATAGCCATGGTCGTGGCTTGGAAGACACTTTAAGATGTGATCTGACTCACTTTAGTGTAAAGGTAAAATTTTACCCCGGAGAAAAATTTAATTGTATTTTGAAAAATGTCAAGAATTTAAATGTCCAAGAGAATGATATCCTCCTAATCTGTGGGGGAACCAACAATGTCTATAGCGACAAGAGCGACGAGAGGTTGATCAGTGAATTCGATTTAAGTCCCCTCAAAGAAGTTAAAGGTAATATTCTGTTTCTCAACATTTTTCAACGTTTTGACTTACATGGAGTGAAAAGGAAGATTATCAATCTTAATAAGTCTTTATCCAAGCAGCTAGAATCGTTACCTAATTGTTCGTTTTTGAGAACAGACTATCTTTTTTAAAAGGAGAGACTTCACTCGTCATGGCCTCCATTTAAACTTAGAAGGCAAAAAGAAACTATGTTCCTTCATCACAGATAGAGCAAAATTTGCTGATCGGCAACTCGTTGCCCTTGAACGACTCAATCTTATTAGATACTTTTTTCATTGAGGAAACTACGGTTTCTGAAGACGAGAGTGTCCCATCGGACTCTTCTTCAACCTTCACAGTCAGTGTATCCCAGAAAGATATCCTCTCTGATCAGAATATCTGGTCAAAAATAGAACCAAATGAAATACCTCAACCAGATAAACTAAAACTCTTTGAACTAATCAAACAGTATCGAGACGTCTTCTCGGAGGATCCGGGGGAATGCTCTGTATATGTTGCAAAATTTAGATTAAACGATGACGAAGTTTTTGTAAAAAGATCTTATGCAATACCTATTGCAAAAAGAGCAATGGTTCGAAAGGAAATTGACCGTCTTTTGACTCTCGGAGTCATCGAACGATCCTCTAGTCCTTACTCGAACCCGATAGTCCCAGTAATTAAGAAGGACGGCAGCTGCAGACTCTGCCTAGATGCTCGGTTCCCTTTAAATCTAAACTAATCTCCGACGCCGAGTCTCCTGAGAAAGTTGATGAACTATTATTTAAGTTTCATAATCCGGAATTTATCTCTTGCCTAGACTGTACTGCTGGTTTTTTACAAATCCCTTTAGCATCAGAGTCACGTGACGTAACTGCCTTTTGTTTCGAAGGACGAAACTATCACTTCGCGCGTTTGCCCTTCGGAACAAAAGTCAGCATGCAGCACTTTGTTAAAGCCACCGACGTAGCTCTAGGGCCCGAATTTGATGATTTTCTTAGTAGGTACGTCGATGACTTTCGAGTCATTAGCAGATCCTTTGATTTACATTTGGAGCATCTGGGCAGGGTCTTCGAAGCCTTTCGAAAAGCTGGAATTTCGCTTAACTTCATAAAGTGTACCTTCCTAGCGGATGAGGTGGACTTTCTGGGACACATCCTTTCCAAGAATGGGATTCGTATGAACCCAGAAAAGGTGGCTGAAATTATGCAGTTCCCTGAACCAAAAAACCAAAATATCCTGCAAAAATTCCTAGGGTTAGTCAATTATTATCGTAAGTTCAGTATGAAACATGCTGCCCTGTGTGAACCTTTATTTAATCTGTTAAAAAAGGATACGCCCTGGATCTGGGGATCCACTCAAAAGGATAATTTTGAAAAAATCAAAGAATGTTTTGTCCAAGATGTAATTTTAGCCTACCCTCGATTTGACAAAATGTTTTACCTAAATACGGATGCGTCTCTCAGCACTGTTGCTGGAGAGCTCTTCCAGTATGACTCCGACGGTGATCGTCGACCTATTGCCTACCACAGTCGAACCTTATCCTCAGCGGAAAGGAACTATACTATAACTGAAATTGAACTGTTATCAATTGTCAGCTGTTGCCAGAAATTTCAAGTCTACCTGGCGGGGCATCCAGCAATTGTGCTGACAGACCATCTAGCATTATCTTTTCTCAACTCATGTACCCTTACTGGAGGACGTTTGGCCCGATGGGCTCTATACCTCCAGCAATATGACTTAAAATTTGAATATATTAAAGGCTCAGAGAATATTGTGGCAGATACATTGTCCAGGTATCCCCCAAACTTCCATCAGCTTGCGCCTAATGATATAGAAATAAATGTTAGCACTTCACAAGTTGCAGGTACTAAGCAGTTAAAAATTAAATTCTCAAATCTCGCTGACTTACAAAAATCAGATCCTCTCTTTGGCCCCATCTATGCCAAAGTATCCAATAACAGCCCCATTGAATCTAAGCACTCTTTTATTTTACATAATGATATCTTGTTCACTAAGCATTTCCAAAATTCTGATTACAAAGTCTGTATTCCATCCGCTTGTGAAGATGATTTCCTCGAACTCGCCCATGTGGGAATTGGACATTTTGGATATCGCAAAACTTATGAATACATGAAACTGTTTTCGTATTTTCCTAAAATGGACGAGAAAACTAGAAAATTTACGTCCTCTTGTATTGAATGTCAAAAGAGTAAAGCCCCTCCAAAATATTACCATTCCCCCTTGGGCACAGTTCAGTCCGATCAAATTTTGGATCTAGTGGCGGTTGACCTTTTTGGACCACTTCCAAAGGCCAAGGGCAATTTTGCGTATATTTTTGTACTATTAGAGGTGTTCTCTAAGTATGTCAAACTATACCCTCTTCGGCGAGCCACAGGTGTTAATGTGACCCGCAAGCTGTTAGAAAATTATATTAATGATGTAGGTCATCCCAAAGTGGTATTGTCTGATCATGGCCCAGCCTTTAAGTCCAAAATATGGCATTCTAGATTAAAAGCAAATGACATTATTCCTACTCACTCGTCTGTTTATCATCCTAGTGCAAACCCCTCCGAGCGATACATGAAAATTCTAGGCAACTTTTTGCGAATTCACTGTAATGGTAACCACTCCTCGTGGATTAAGCACCTTGGGCTCGTCGAAGACAGTATAAACCAAACTTATAATGCTAGCACCGGTTGTGTTCCTTACACTTTAGTCCATGGCAAAAAGCCCAGTCATTGTTTATCAGATCTTATTTCTTTCCCAGAGGTCGAAGAAAAGGTGGACCTAGACTCTTTGTTCCAAAAGGTAAAAAATAATACGCAAGCAAGGGCAAACCAACGAAAGGCTAAACATGATTCTAGGTTCCCTCTTTTGAGCCTTCGAGTCGGCGACAAAGTACTTGTCCGGCAACACCATCTTTCTAATGCGGCTTACAATGAGAGCAAGAAATTATTTTATCTTTATGATGGACCCTTTGTCATTCACTCAATTACTAGAAACAAAGCCTATGTTCTTGCGGATCCGGAGACTCAAAAGATCATTGGAACTTACAATATGGCATTGCTCAGACCGTTTATTTCCAGATCTCAAAATGCAAGCGATGCTTAACGTTATGATTACGGCCTCTTCAGCCAGTTTAATGTAATAGTTTCCCTTGTCTGGCTGCCCATTGCCCAAACATCTCGAATCCAATTAAACTCAGAAGCCCAAATATGGCTCTGAATTGCTCAACAAATGCCCGGCCAAATGACCCTTACTGCTTTAAGCTTTCACTTAACTACCGTGTATTTGTCCCCCTTTCCTTTTTTTTTTTCTTTTATCTTTTTTTATTAATTGCATTAGATGTAAGAATACCCCTAATTTATGTGCTGTGATGATAAGAAGCTGGACAAAATCTTTGAAAAATTTTACTCGAGAAACTCTCAGTGTCATCATTATCAATATTTCCTAAACCTGTTCATCTTATCTTTCCAACCAAATCAAGTGACGCCAGCCGTCAGTCCTAAATTTATTTATTTATTTATTTATTTTTTTTTTTGCTCGTATAAATTATACTTACTCAGGTAGGTGACTCTGATATCGTTAAGACCCCTTAAAGCACTTCTCCGAAATATGTGAGAAACAATCGCACGTTTTCTCGGAGGCGATGTTGTTTTTCTTTTATTTCGGAGAAGGGGGGGTCAGGCCATGATATCATTGGGACCACACTGATCTTATACGTCACAGAACATTAATCAATAGGCAATCAATATCATGTAAATAGCTATTTTTTTATCACCCCTATGTTTTAAGTCATAGGACCTATTAGATTTAAGAAATCCCACCGTCTTATCGGGAGATATTTTCTTCCCCCTTGTCATATGTGTGTTCTTATTTTTCTTTTTTTGTCTCTGTTCAGACATGTTTTGATTTATATTTTTTTTGTTTATCTCTGCCCTGAGACATATCAAAGGAACACAACTCCTAAATTTAAACCTCAAAGTTATTAACCTTTTTCTTTTTCAAAATTCATGCTCGTCAGAAAATGTCTTAGCCTCTCCATCAGCCTAGCTTTGGTATATTTGCACTCAAGCTCAAGTATCAATCCAACATCAAACATTTGGTAAGAGGCAAATGTTTTACTGAGTGTCTCATGATTTCAGGCGCAGTAGTCCATGCTCATGCTTGGATTGGTGCTCATGAATTCATGAAGTATCCCTTGTTTTTTTGTAATAATCCCGATTGGTAATCTCCTGCCAATGAATTGTTTTCTATTTTTTGTACAATTGTTGTCCCCGTCCCTTCTCGCTGCACTCAGGTGTAACCGCAGTCGAGGCATTAGTTCCGCTGCGGCCTGGACGGACTTAACCCCCGCCTCCAGGACCCCGTAAGTGAAAATTTCCGGACTCCACTCACGGAGGCATCTGGCTCTAATGGGAACAACCGTCATGAGTGTCTTCCGAGCCAGATACCTGAATATGTCGTAGCCGAGCTATTATTTTTTATTTTTTTTGCCCTGGCTGCCAATGTCTCCTTTTTTTATCTGTTTAGTAGGATGAGCATCGAAAGGCTTATCATGATGCTGCCTTGGGTAGCTCCCTGTCAAAATTTCTATCTCGATCTTTACTTTTTTTACACAGTCAAAATTCTATTTGGTACCGCACTCTTTAATGTTAGCAGTATGACTGCGGGAATTTCCTCCCGAAACAGTTAACATTAAAATCACATCACGGGTCTGGTGTGATATGAGTTCCCGAAATCCCTTTTGATACATAGCCATTCATATAGAATGGGACCCAAACAATTTAGCCAGCAAAGTTGATGCGAAAAATCTTGATTTAAAATTTTGTGATTGTTTATACTGGACATCTGTAGTTTCTAGCTATGGCAGGTTTCTGGCGGCAGAGAAATCACTATTCATCGTGTAAATTTTTATTAACCCCATACTGACCAGTTTTGTTTCAATTTAACGAAACATCCTTTCTTTCCCTCTTCAATTCATTTAGTAATTTTGTACTCTTTTGTATCTTTATTCATGCAAATTTCTACTCTTAATTCAAATTCTTTATATATTTCCTTTTTTTCTTCTTTTTTATTTTTTTTACACCTAATGTTTTTCCGAAATGTCCTTCAGATTTGCTTTATTTCAACTTACCTCAGTCTTAGTATTTTATCGGTGTCTGTGATACTATGTTTAGAATAGACCTAACCTTCTGTTGTGTCGTTGTAATTTGGAAAAATGTTCTGTTGTTACTAATGTTAAGTAATTGTTGTTCTCTAATTCTTATTATCTTTAATAAACGGCTAAAATAAGAAAAAGAAAATAGAAATTGGGAAATGTTCCCTAGCTGATCGATTCGACGTAATATCAATTGTTTTGATTCGGGTTGCCAGGGTTTCTTCTGCTCGGGGAAGTGGTGTTTTTCGGAGAAGCCACTCTTGGTCAGGCCAAAGTCTTGGTTCTATTCGAATCCATTCAGTGTCCAGCCCAAGAGTGGGGGGTAATCTGTAGCGTGGAGGTTCTCTGCTGACATCAGATTCGCCTTCATCTGGAGCGGATGCAACTTGTTCGGCTCTGCGAATGAGCTGGGGGTGCGCCGGTCCGGATGGAGGGGATTCTGTTGGCAGTCGGGGGTCCCATTAACTGATAGCTCCCAACATTGAATAACTCATCGATCCTCGGGGGGATGAAATTCTGGTACTCTTAAACGATTGTTTTTTTTAAATGATTTAATATTCTCCCTTTTTCCCTTCGATCCCGCGTTTCTTGTTTGTGTTCAGTGGTGCATCACTGTTCCTCTCTAGTTCAGTGCTGCATCACTGTTCCTCTCTAGGGAGACCCCTGCCCTGATTGGATGGTGGAGTGGCGTGATCCTACCACTGGCCAATCAGGGACGGCGTCTCTTGAACCTAGAGCTTGAGGCGTGGGTTCGGGGAGAGAGAGAGTTTCTTGTTTTACTTCGAGTTTTGTCTTCCGTGCAACAGGTGCGTAGCCTAAAAAGGAGTTCCTCCTTTTTCTTTTTATTTTATTAGATAATGTGAATTAATTTAAGGGCCGGTCCCATTATGGGATTCGGTTTAATTGCTCTTTAAATTCGGTCGGTCAGTTGGGGAAAATTCTAATTTCAAAGCCAAAGATAAATTCAGTGTAGTGATTTCCTCCTCAACCTCCTTCATTTCTTTCTTTTTTCGGTAAGGGACGTGATGTGATAAAAAATCAACTAGCGTCACCCTTCAAAGTAAAGAAGGAATTAAAAGGAAAATCGACATAAGAGGAAGAAAAACATGTTTTAAAGACATTGCTTTTGAAAAAATAGAAAGTTTTTTTTTTTTTTTTTTTTTTTTTAAACATTTTATTCGCATGACTAGGATTAGAGAACTTTAAAGTACAATAATTGAGGCGGCCCCTGCATTAACAGCCCATGCGCGTATGTGCTGTTTTTGCGCCCAACAGCGCAATTGAAAATTATACACAAGAAGTATCACCCCTGTGAATTTGGTGACGTGACGATGATTCTACGCGGAGATATCGCGTCGATGGGTGCAAAAACAGCACATACGAGTACATGCACAATACGTATAATTGTGTGTAACTGTGTACTATTCCCATTTGAATGCATGAGAAACAATCGATTAGTAAAATAGCCATGGTCTCCGCAAGAGTCAATTGTTTCTCATGCGTTCAAATGGGAAGAATTCATGGTTGCCAAATTGCTGGCTATGCTCATGTACTTTGAGAGGTCATTTTCCTTTACATTTAATTGCGAGCCAAATATAGCTGATGTATTATTTAGTTTTTACTTTTTTGTTTCAGTTTGCGTTGTTACTTTACTTTAAATTTCTATGTTTCAATAAATTATGGCAAAAAAATTATTATTCTCTCATTTAACTGTCAAATCCTATTAAATTTGCGTTAATTTAATTGTTGGGTGCAAAAACCGCACATAACTCACTTTTTTAAATTGGCCGCGAATGAACTCAAACCAATTTTTTTTTTTTAAATTTGTCCTTGGATTCTCTTCAAAAAGGGTTCAAAGCATAAAACCAATAAAAATTGTACTCATTTCCGAATCATATCAACGCGTTATTAGCAAATGAAAACTTTAAATGCGTTTTCTGGAAATCAGGTTTTTCGGTATGTGCTGTTTTTGCAGCCACCGCCTCAATTGTTGTTTTTTTCTTACGGTTAAATAGCTTTCGACTATACATGTGTACTTACGTGTAACTTAATGCAAACATTTTACATTTTTTTTTCTTTGAAAGCACCATTGTTTAGTTTTTTCCTTATTTTTATGTTCCGGTGAAATACAGATGATGATGGTGGAGAATGTAAAAATGATAAGTGATTAGAGGGAGGGGAATTTAAAGATATAGATTAAAAAAATATATAAATAAATTTTAAATACATAGATAATTTAAATAGCATGATACAAGAATTAAAAATAAGAACAAACGTGGGACACGAAGCTATGAGAACTAATAAAAACAGAAAAACACAGTGAGTGCCTACAAGATGGAATAGCAACTGACCAGTCTTGTATGCACTCACTGCGTGTTTTCTGTTTTTATTTTGATTGAAAATGGGCTCGTCTTCTTGTCCCGAAACGTCCAACCTTAACTTTTTAAGTTCTCACAGCTGTGTGACCCACCCTTGTTCCTCTTAAAGGGGGACATTTCGGGACAAGAAAACGAGCCTATTTTCAATCGAAATAAAAAAATAAAAACAGAAAAACACAGTGAGTGCCTACGAGATGGAAGAGCAACTGACCAGTCTTATGACCATCTTGTAGGCACTCACTGCGTGTTTTTCTGTTTTTATTTTGATTGAAAATGGGCTCGTTTTCTTGTCCCGAAACGCCCCCCCTTAAATTTCTAAGTTCTCACAGCTGTTTGACCCACCTTATTTGTTCCTCTTTAAATAAATAAATAAATACATAAATAAATGATTAGAAAAGAAACGAATTAAATTAACAAGTAATTGATAATAATTTCACAATAATTGATCAAAATCATGACAAAGCGCACAATATTCCTCCCAAGATCCAAGTTTTAAGAAAGAGCGAAAACCTGATGACCCTTTTTTTTCTTCGTAATTCACGCCAAATTGGAAACTTTCCTCACTCGTGAGTTTCGTTTTCTTTCCCCGCAAAATCCATTTTTACACAAGTTTATTCCGAGTGGAGAGTCCATGCAACGTTTCGTCGCAAACCTTGGTGCCCCTCACGTGCCCCCCCCCCCCAGACGTCCGTGTTCTAGCGCTCTCTCATGAAAAACCAAAGCTCCCAAAGTCATTCTCATTCAGTTCCATCTTGCAATATAAGAAATAACGTTACACACGGAGAAAAATGTTCAATTAAAAAATGCCAGAATTCTAATGAAATGTTCCTGAAAAGGAATTCTGGCAGTTATATCAGGAGAATTCAAGATAATGCGGGCATGTCTAAGCACATGGGTAAACTCTAAAAGAATAAACAAATTGCAGGGCTGCCAGATGTAGCAAAAAATAAACACTTATTACACTATGTCTTGTGGGAAATTTGTATAATTATATTTTTTACAAATTGTGGCAGCACTGCACTGGAAAAGCGATAGTCATGATACTAGATTCTAGTTATAATACCAGAAGGACAACTATGGGAACGACAGAAAGTCTAGTACTTCGGTCATAGAACTAGAATTTCCTAAAAATTGTCAAAAACGATGGCACAAACACTAGAATTCTGATGTTTGTACTATCCCTTACTTAGGTTCACAAATTTTCATGCCTCTGGTAATCTTTTTTTTTCCATGTGCAAAACTGCCACAATTTCTGGCAAAAAATGCAAATATTCTCCTGTAATGCGAGAACTTCTCTTCCGGACTTTGTCACTTTAAAATTCTGGCCGTTTAAAAAAAAAAAGAAAAAATCTCCGTATCAAAAAGTTTCAAAAATTATCGGTTGAGCTGCGCCTCCACTTCTGAAATGAGCTCTGATACGAACGGATGACTCGAGCAGGTTCAAAAAATATGCTGGAGGAGGAGAGACAGCGCAGTCTGCGGGTTAAAGCGGGAACTAACAGGAAATTGTAGCTTGCTGGAGAGTATATAAACTAGAATCAGACTTAAAAGGACAAGTCTGAGAAAAGGCTGTCATTTGAATCCTCTTTTGTTTTTCAAACTTGTTACGCCGCGGCGCGCGAAAAACAAACTCCATTAAAACAACAATTTATCCCGCCGCTAAAGAAAAAGATAAAGACACGAAAAAGAGGGGATTTTTAAGCGCCGTGCGTTTCATAATTGAGTCGCCGCTGCTGCATGGAGCCCCTGCCCCGTTGTAAAGTTGGAAGTCTAAGTGTCACGGGGGGAGAATTGATGCCCTTCATTTTTATGCGCTTCTCACTTTGAGAAGGCTCATTTAATTTTCATTCCTCTTCCTGTACTCACTACTCAGCTCAGCTCAGCTCTCTATATCCTTTTACCCTAGTCTAGCCCATCTCCGAACATTTTTTACTTTCTCGCTCTAACCAAGCTGGAAAAATTGAGAAAGTATTATCACAGAATAATAAAATCAGAACGGAACCCATAAGAGACAATGGAATCAAGTTTGGAATTTAACGACACCAATAGGCAACGCCTTGGTCCTATATCCCAACATGCCGGACGTGGTTGATTTGTGTTGAAACCAGGGCATCGGACCGCGGCAAAAATCGGTTCGGGTTCGGTTCGCGGTTCACACTTCACGAAAAAAAAGGTTCGCGGTTCGGTTCGGGTTCACGCGACTTTCCGGACCGCTCCGAACCGGTTCAGACATTTGTGAACCGGTTCGGAGCGGTTCGGTTCGGAGAAAATTTGGTCGTGGTCGAACATTTGCGGCGACAGTTGAGAGGGTCAAACAACTTAAACGTACTTAGTTTCATTGATTTCATACTTCAACAAGCCCTATTTGCTGCTGGGGCAAAGTTTCGCAACAGACGCACATAGCTCAGAAGGCAGAAACAGGAAGAAACTGTGGACTAATAGAAGACAACATGGGATAGAATGTATTGGTTTAGACCCTTATAACTTCAAACGAATCAGTAGACCAATAAACGTTCAGTTGCTTCAAACTAGTTTAGATGTCTGACTCTGTGTAATCTTTCTATGCGAAAAGGGTTCGATACGAAAAATGCGATTTTGAGATCCATTGAATACTCACAGAGTAAATGCTCAAACTTTTCGCTCTTTCCCCTCTTCAGGTTTTTTTTCAAGACATCTTTACTAAGCCGTCGAACCGGTTCGAACCGGGTTCAGCCAGTCGGTTCGGTTCGGGTTCGGGTTCTCCGCCTCAGTGGAAAAAAGGTTCGCGGTTCGGTTCGCGGTTCGGAAATTCGGCGGTTCGGAGCGGTTCGCGGTTCGGTTCGGTCCAATGCCCTGGTTGAAACTCATTTATTTCTGTAAATTTTGGAAAGAAATCTTAGTTTTCGGCCTCGCTTTTATTCTACTGGCATTCCAGAATGAAAACGCGGATCATGTCCTATCTTTTTTTTTTTTTTTTTTTTTTTTTTTTTTTTTTTTTTTTTTTTTTTTTTTTTTTTTTTTTTTTTTTTTTTTCCCGCGCACGAATCCAGATTTAAACAACCTATATCCCAGCATGGCGGACGCGGAATGAATTTGCTTCAAAATTGGACACAGTTTCTGTTTTGATTGTATTATTCTGCGGTATTGCGATGGCGTAGAGGTTTTCCAGGTGTTTTGTTCCGATACTTGGCCTCTCACGACTAATTCAATCATGATTTTTAAAAAGTAATGGCCTCATCATGCACAGAAAAAAAAAAAAAAAAAAAAAAAAAACAAGCAGCCAGCAGATTTTGTATCGCAATCTAGCGATACAAAGATAACATGCAGTCAATCAGTGTAAGCTGCTTTGACTGTGCGTTGTTATTCTTGTAATACCGCTTTTCATTAAGGTGATTCTATGGCAAACTCCCGAAAATTTTAATCCGATAGATGGCGTTACTTGTCGCTGGCTCCGAAAATAGCCGTTTTTTGACGGTTTTCGGCTGATTTCTCTGAACAGACGAATAAGAGACAAAAAATCGGAATGTCAGCACCTGCTTAATTTTTTGCTTGATTTTTTGAGCCATAAACGGGCCAAATTGGTTCTAAAATAAAGGTGAAAGTATGCAAAGAAAAAAGCCTATGTAATTTGGAGTTGTATCAGTAAAGATTACAGGTGAAACAGAAACCTGTAATCTTTACTGATACAACTCCAAATTACACGTGATTTTTTCTTTGCATACTTTCGCCTTTATTTTAGAACCAATTTGGCCCGTTTATGGCTCAAAAAATCAAGCAAAAAATTAAGCAGGTGCTGACATTCCGATTTTTCGTCTCTTATTCGTGTGTTCAGAGAAATCAGCCGAAAACCGTCAAAAAACGGCTATTTTCGGAGCCAGCGACAAGTAACGCCATCTATCGGATTAAAATTTTCGGGAGTTTGCCATAGAATCACCTTAAGGTGATTCTATGGCAAACTCCCGAAAATTTTAATCCGATAGATGGCGTTACTTGTCGCTTGCTTCGGAAATGGCCGTTTTTTGACGGTTTTCGGCTGTTTTCTCTGAACAGACGAATAATTGACGAAAAATCAGAATGTCAGCACCTGCTTAATTTTTTGCTTGATTTTTTGAGCCATAAACGGGCCAAATTGGTTCTAAAATAAAGGCGAAAGTATGCAAAGAAAAAATCACGTGTAATTTGGAGTTGTATCAGTAAAGATTACAGGTTTCTGTTTCACCTGTAATCTTTACTGATACAACTCCAAATTACATAGGCTTTTTTCTTTGCATACTTTCACCTTTATTTTAGAACCAATTTGGCCCGTTTATGGCTCAAAAAATCAAGCAAAAAATTAAGCAGGTGCTGACATTCCGATTTTTCGTCTCTTATTCGTGTGTTCAGAGAAATCAGCCGAAAACCGTCAAAAAACGGCTATTTTCGGAGCCAGCGACAAGTAACGCCATCTATCGGATTAAAATTTTCGGGAGTTTGCCATAGAATCACCTTAAGGTGATTCTATGGCAAACTCCCGAAAATTTTAATCCGATAGATGGCGTTACTTGTCGCTGGCTCCGAAAATAGCCGTTTTTTGACGGTTTTCGGCTGATTTCTCTGAACACACGAATAAGAGACGAAAAATCGGAATGTCAGCACCTGCTTAATTTTTTGCTTGATTTTTTGAGCCATAAACGGGCCAAATTGGTTCTAAAATAAAGGTGAAAGTATGCAAAGAAAAAAGCCTATGTAATTTGGAGTTGTATCAGTAAAGATTACAGGTGAAACAGAAACCTGTAATCTTTACTGATACAACTCCAAATTACACGTGATTTTTTCTTTGCATACTTTCGCCTTTATTTTAGAACCAATTTGGCCCGTTTATGGCTCAAAAAATCAAGCAAAAAATTAAGCAGGTGCTGACATTCCGATTTTTCGTCTAATATGTGTCTATTCAGAGAAAACAGCCGAAAACCGTCAAAAAACGGCTCTTTTCGGAGCCAGCGACAAGTGACGCCATCTATCGGATTAAAATTTTCGGGAGTTTGCCATAGAATCACCTTAAGTTTCATAGCATATAGGGTGTAAATTTAAAAAAAGGAGCTAGGCCAAATATCTCGAGAACGGCTCCGGATTTTGAAAAACACTGAAACAAGTGTTCAATTACCTTGAGGGGGACATCTTTATAGGGGTTTTTGATTTTGGGGCCATCTCTGGGGGGCCCGCAGGGCGGATACCACGTCCCTAAATTCAATACTTCAAACGAGGACCCCCATATTTTATTTATTAATCGAAAAGAGGGTAAAATTATCAGACTTTTGGAGCGAATCGAAGTTCAATATCGTTTTTCGTTTTTGATACATCGAAAGTCAAAGTTCGATTTGGACCAATTTTCAAAAAATCATTACTCCTCTTTGAAGAGTCGGAATATAAAAATCAAGGACACAAAAATACTCTAAAAAGTAAGCCCTTTTCAGAAAAAAATTCAATTATAACAAACATTTAGTAAAATTTTTGGTTTTGAAGCTTCCAAAACTTTTAGACGTTTTTTCGATAGCTTCGAATACTGTCATTCAGGGTAACTTTGTGCATTGGGGTGTAACTTTGTGCATGCCTAGTTCAAGCTGTATAAAATGTGGAATCTTTCAGAAATTGGCAGCATTGAACACAAAACCCTCTTTAAAGTTACTTAGGTGTGTTGAATGAAATATATCAAAAGTTGCAAAAAGTTGTCCTGAATCACAAAACGTCTTGCACAAAGTTAGACTCAAAGTGCACAAAGTTACCCTGAATGACAGTCGCCCTGTGGTGCATATTTGAGGGGGGAGGCTCAATCATATCTATTTCAAGTTTTTTTTTCAAAAAAGCTCTTTTTAAGTTATGAAAAAAGCTCGTGTCCTTGAAGTTGAGGCAATTTCCAACATTTCTGCTCCCATGGACTTTTACCAAAAAACCAAAATTTTTTTGAGTTACGGCGGATTTTTGGAAAAATTCTAATTGGCTTTTGTGGCCACCCTGTTGAGAATTCTTCAAGTACAAAACAGATTCTGATCAAATGGATGGAACCATTTTGATTGATGTGCCACTAGTTTGGTACTTTAAAGTGAAAAAATTAGGTGTACTTCCTTAAATTAAAATTTTGGGAAGTCTAAGTCTCAGACCATGGAATCAGTCCGATTCTGCCATTGAAGTCCCAAAATTTTGATTTGAAAAAAGACACCTTATTTTGTCTCCTCAAGTGAACACGTTGCACATCGATCGGAAGGTTTCGATACATTTTTTCAGAATCTGTCAAGATTTGTGAGAAATTCTCAACTGGATAAGCACAAGGGTTGATTCAAAAATCTTCCAAGTCCCCATGGCTAAAAAAATCTGGGTGTTTTGGTAAATGTCTATGGGAGCAAAAATGTTGGCAATTGCCTCTGCTATGAGGGTATGAACTTTTTTCGTACTTTTAGAAGATACTTCTTAGAAAAAAACTTGATAAGTGTGTGAGCTTCTCCTAATATGAACGAGGAGCTGTTGAGGGCTTTTGAAAGTATCAATCAGTAACAGATGTATCCCCCCCCTCTCCTGTCTAACTTTTGAACGAGTTGAGATAAAAAGTTGCGGTTTGGACCATTCTTCATAGCTTTAGATGAACTTTATTTTTTTGGGGGTCAACCCCCCCCCAGGGGGCCCCCAGGGGGGCTATTTCAAAATTTTCAAACATCAACCCCTATATTGTGATACATCGTTTGAAAGGGCATACAATTCTAAAACTTTTGGCGCAAACTAGAGGTCGATATCGTTTTTAGTTTTCGATATATCGACTTTCAAAGTTCGATTTTCAAAAAATCAGAATTCCCATTTAAAAAGTCGGAATTAGAAAAACTAGGGGTCTAAAATGCTTTAAAAAGCAAGCACTTTTCAGAAAAAAATACGGTTCTGCCATACATTTAGTCCAACTTTGGTTTTAGAGCCGCACAACAATGTTCTAAAATATTGCTCCTCAGGGGGCTACCTCAAAAATTCCGAGGCACGACCCTTATCGAGTGATACAGCGCTCAAAAGGTCACACTGAATTGAGCATTTTGGCGCAAACCGCAGGTCGATATCGTTTTTAGTTTTCGATATATCGAATGGCAAAGTTGGATTTTCATCTTTTGTCAAATTCCAATATATCGGAACCTAAAAACGATATGGACCTGCGGTTTGCGCGAAAATGCTCAGTTTAGTGTGCCCTTTTGAGCGATGTATCACTCGATAAGGGTCGTGCCTCCGAATTTTTGAGGTAGCCCCCCTGAGGGGCAATATTTTAGAACATTGTTTGGGGGCTCTAAAACTAAATTTGGACTAAAAGTATGGCAGAACCGTATTTTTTTCTGAAAAAGACTTGCTTTTTACAGTATTTTAGACTCCTAGTTTTTCTAATTCCGACTTTTTAAATGGGAATTCTGATTTTTTGAAAATCGAACTTTGAACGTCGATATATCGAAAACGAAAAACGATATCGACCTCTAGTTTGCGCCAAAAGTCTTGGAATTTTATGCCCTTTCAAACGATTTATCACAAGATAGGGATTGCCATTTGAAAATTTTGAGCTAGCCCCCCTGGGGGTCCCCTAGGGGGGTGGGGGGTTTTGCCCCCCAAAAAAAATTAAGTTCATCTAAAGTTATGAAGAATGGTCCAAACCGCAACTTTTTATCTCAACTCGTTCAAAAGTTAGACATAGGGGGGGGATACATCCGTTACAGCCTGTACATCATGTCTAAGTAACTAAATAAATGCGAGAAGCTCAAATCATTTTTAAGCGTTTCTCCCATCGGACTTTAGACTTTTTTTTCAAATGGTAAACCTGTATCATAAAATTTGTGCTTTTAATAGTACAATATATCTTGAAACGTATAGTCAGACTTAATTTCTGAATTTCTCAAGTTTATAAATGGATACTTTATGTAAAAATACTTCAGATCACCAAGTTTCAAGTCTATTTGATTTGTAACTGTGGCTATTACTGCAAAATCAAATTTTAGCAACACATGGAGGAATCGCAGTTCAAGAGGGGGGCATTTTTTTACCCACATTCATAGGGAAAACATGTTTTATTTCGGGCTCCAATATACACAGTAGAAGTTTGCGCCCGGAATTTAGTTGCATTTTGCATATTCCTAATATTTTGTAGCTTGCACTTATTTAGTTATGATTCAATTAAATACTTTAATCCTGCGCACTTATAGGTGGTTGTGGCTGATATGATTAGTGGTGTTTGCAATTTATCGCTCCTCACCTACGATTGTAATCCTCGCCTTGTTGAAAGGTGCTGTTGGCATGGTCATAAATAAAATCTTTAGGATGCGAAATTCCATTGACTTTCAAAAATTAGTTGCTAGGTATGTTTGTTCTGAGTTGGGCAAAGGAGGTAGTACTTGAACACTACGAGTACTGTACTTGGCATTCGTAATTTTTTTAAATCGCATTTCAACGGTAATCAGAGTGAATTTTCAAAGAATCAAGAACTGAGTACAGGTAGACTACCCCGTTTCCCCAACTCTGGCCTTGTTGCACATTTCAGCCTCAAACCCATTTAAAAGTTATTCAACAGTACAGCAATAAGAAGTAAGTAAGTACACACATCAAAACAAAGAGACGAGTGAACTTTCGGACTACTGATTGAGGAAGAATATTGAGACAATCTCCATGTAGAGAGCCGTTTTAACATCTGATAAGCACTATACGAGGGATTAAACCTGTGTTGTATGCTAATGGATGAAAATAATGAAACAGGTTGGTTTTAATCTTACCTTAAAGCATCAAAGCTGGATCATTTCGGACAGCAACCAGGGAGGGTGTAAATATGGCGGACAACAAGCTTTTCTAAATTCAAATTATAGGTAGCCGGAATGGCTTTTAAAACATTTGAAGATTTGGAAATTGCTGCTGCCACAGACCAGTTCAAGATTGTCAATTACTTAATAGCTATATGGTACTTCTTGTAGCACCATTTATTTTTTAAAAATGGTCATAAACAAAGTAAAAACCGAGCAAGTTATTCAGAAAAATTGGATGATTCACTTCAAAGACAAGTAAGTAATTCTTGAACCTTCTGATAATCCAGTAGCGTGAGAACAACACTGTAGGTGTAAAATGAATTTCTTGCAGCGTTGAAAGTGTATACTGTGTAGGAAGTAGGTACCTTTTAAGACAGGGAAATGTCCGAAAAACACCAAAATGTGGAGTTTTGATGAATGATTAGCGCAGAGATGAAACGTTTGAAAGTCAATGTTTTTGGAAAAAGTAAAGTCGTATGTTTACTTTTGTTCATAAACAATGAAAACAAACCATGAGCAAACCAAATTCTGCTGTGAATTTTAAATAGAAATGCGTCAAAAATGTCTTTAATACTAGAATTTAGTCCTTCACAGCGTTCAGGTGTAATTATGGACTAATTGTAAGTGTGACCTTATTAAAAGCCTTGACGCAGTTAGAGCCATTCGTTTACTGCCTTGTCTTACCAGAGTCCCCCCCCATTTCAAAAAGAAGGTACCTTCAAGACATTTCCCCTAGAATCACTGGAAGTATTGCCTCTTGAGCTCCCAAACTGTAAAGTATTATGTTTTTCCAATGTTTGTCCATACAAGAGTTGTTCCAAAATTTAAACTGTCGCAAAAAATTTTCCTTTACCTGCTTCAGTTTGATCCTAGAAAGCTCTCACGATCATCTGTGATGTCACCGCTCTTCCTCTGTCAAAACTTGTAAGTCCTTATTTTTCTCTGACTTGGAAACTGATCACAAACAATCGATTGGACTTGGGTGAATTAAATGGACTCCTTAAATGGAATCTAAAAGAATTAGGTAGAGTCAAATAAACTTAGCCCTGTCCAATTAATTTCGCATTTTGGGCCATATGCACAATCGTTAATTACTACTTGCGATCAATAATTCTTACTTAAATGCCGCGGAAATCACATAAAGCGCTGATGCATCAAGATTTGTTCAGTTTTAACTGAGACATGGCCATTCCATAAAAACTGCTTCATGACGAATATCCTTGCAAATATTCCAGACCAATTGTACCTATGCTTGCATGACAGTTATGGAGAGCAAAACTATTCACATGTCAATACCAACACCAAGTTCTGTGATGCACGGTGGGGTACGAATGCCTCCCCTCCACCTTTATACTTCCATCGTGGAAGAAATAATGATGCATCTGCGCTCATTGTGACATTTTCAGAATTTATTTAAGAATTCATGCTCAAAAGTGGAAATTACCAGCAGAGCAACTGACTCAAATGACTGGAATGGACTTAGTCCAATAGCTTCGATTCGTCAAAGTTGACTCGATTGTTCATAATCGGCTGCCAAGAAATTACATCATGCAGAAATAGGTAAAAAGACTTACACTGCACTTACACGTTTGGACAGAAGAAGAGTGCTGATATCAAAGATGGTCATGGAGGGCTTTCTAGAATCAAACTGTAGCTGATAAATGCTGATAGTTGGAGACAGTTAAAATTTTAGAAATGCTCTTTAGCAAATGAACCAGATTTATCTCTGGAATAAACACTGGGAAAACTGAAAGGGGCAACACTTCAGTAAGGATCAGGATCACAGAGGCTTCTTTGAGAGAACAGTCATCAGAGCACTCTTTCACATGGACAGAATGATGACTTGAGTGAAACTGGCAAGTTAAGTCTTAAACAAAAATAAAAAGCTTATTATCACCTTACAAATTAGACATCAACTCAGGATTAATTCAGTAATTTTTGAAATGCTTGGAAAGTCAAAATAGTCAAGCTCTCTTGAAAAAAGAAAGATATGCATTGGCTACGCTGAGTACGCTCTGATGTTTTCTGAACGTCAAATAATAAGGTCTCTGATGAGTGCCGAAAAAAACCAAACACCCTTGCTCACAGTAATGTTCGGACATTTCCTTGTCTTAAAAGTATAAAAATCCTGTGTGGGACAGGAAGCAAACGATTTTACAGCTTGATGGTGCTGGAGAGAAATTAAACTGGATGTAGCATGAAGCTTGCTTTCAAATCGTGAAAACTATTATTCAACATATAATCAGCGTGGAAGGTAGTACCTAAAGGCTCCTGACAGAGTTCCTGATGAAGTTGTCTCGAGACATGGAAACTTGAGAATAGGTAATGGAGCACATGCCTTCAAGACAATTCTTGGGTTTTAAGTAAATTATTTAATCAAACAATACGTCCAAGGTGGTTTTTTTTTTCCTTTCGGTAACTTTTCCCCCTGCACAAACATTTCAGAAGGATCAAGGAGCACGCTCATCGGTTAAAGAATTTATCTACTTCAGATCACTCAACTTAGGAGATGGACATGAGAAAATCTGTCTCAGGAAGATAGAGTTTGCTGAGAGAGGTCAAATTACAAAATTTTGAATAAATCACCACAAACATACCCCTTTCACTCGTCAAAATGCCAAGAAAGGCGATGAGTTACGGCATTACGAGGCAATAACACGCACTGTAGAATCTGGCAAATTAAATGAAAGCTATGAAGAACTTGAGTGTTTCAATTAGTAGAAACTGAAATTAAGGCTTTGATTGACAGAAAACACGCACAGTTCATAAAGAAATTCAGATTTTAAAGTCTCTGATAGACTTCGAAAACACGCGAATATACATTGCGGAGGGAACTTCGGTTTGTTTTCACAACACAAATCTCTAACCTTAAAATCTCCGAGGCAAATTACGCATGTTTACCAAAGCCTCCGAACTAGATATAGCTCGTTGGTAGTCACAGACAAAATAATGAAACTACCAAATTTATTCATAACGGAGACAAATCCTTATGAAAAACTTACGTTCAATACTCAGTCAAAAGCTAACTCAAACATTATTGGAACATTTCAAACGGCGCACTATGGATCCAAATCGAGTCCTAAGTGGTCAAAAGTACAAAGACATGAGATATCACAAGAATTGTCGATCCATCAAATGATATTCTCCGATAAGTATGGGACAAGCCAGGAAAAAAAAACGGAGCCAAAAAAACCCCTTAAAATCAACTATAGTATCCATCTAAAATACTAATTTTCCAACTTTGAAAGGATCGAATTTGGACCGCCAAAGATTTGATTTCTGTCCATTGTGCGGCGGACCGAAGAATATCGCGGATTCGATACGGCGCGCGATTCGTTTAGTGACTGCTTAAAGGATAGGGAGACTTTTCGCGTTGCCGCTCCGCAATATATCGAACGAAAGGAATCCACCGAAAAGCAGTACGCGATCATTACGCGCGGAAATCTGACAACGCACGTTTGCGACCAAGCCGAAAATTGTCGATTTTTATGCAGGAAGTTTATGGCCAAAATCGATACAAAACCATAACAAAAACATGCAGTACTTACTGCATGTTAAAAAAAAGAGAGAAAAATACTTCGGTAAAATTTGAACAACGAAGTTTTCAGTTGCAGGAACCAAAATGTTCGGTCCTGAGAACCGAATGCTTCTTTAGTAGTACCGAGTATTCGGTAGGGGGGGAAATTTTGGGTTTACTTCCCGAAGTTTCGGCCCTACCACCGAAAATTTTGGGTTTCTTTAACCGAATACTTCGGTGATAAAAACAAACCAACCTTCGGTTCTAACCGGAGACATTTTTCTCTGGCATTTTTTTGAATTTAAAATCCCCCCGGGCGGGCCCGGGTAAGACGAAGTAATTCCATGCTTGGTTAAATCATTTTTTCACAAATTTAAATATAGGTTATAATTTTCGCTGAATTTTTCTCTGAATTTTTCTTTTTTATTTTATCAGCTGCTCAAAATCCAAATATGATTGTGAAAAAAATTATATTACCAACAGAGAAATGTGTAATCTTTACAATGCAAGTGAGAAATAAAAGCTAGGTTTTATAAGTTTTTCACAAATTTCAATAAAAAGGTTATGTATGATTTTCTTTGAATTATTCAATTTTCTTTTTTTTATCAGCTGTTCAACATTTAAATAAAAATGACCATGAGAAAAAGATTATAGTACAAAGATTGAAAAATGTGTAATCTTTGTAACGGTAATGAAAATAAATCTGAATAGGAGCAGCTGATAAAACAAGAAAATAAATAAATAACGTACCTAAGCAACAGTGTACGTGTAAAACAAAGAAAGAGCAATTATACCAATACGCCATCCTTGTCTTTCACTTGTAAAATCCCATAAGAAACTAAATAGCTCGTAAAACACGTAAAACACAAGGAAAATTCAAGGCAAAGAGCATATGAACTAAAAACATCCTTAACGATATATACTAAAATTTTTGAAACAAAAAAACAATTTTTTCATATAAAAACACTGCCAAAAAACCCGAAAAACACATCGCTATAACTCGCTTACAACACAAAAAACAAAAAAATGACTCGAGTAAAAAAGCTGCGTAACAAAACGGCTAACATAAATTTTCCCAAAAAAAATACTCAAAACAAACACTCCTAAAAATAAACCTCAAAAACGGCCCATAACGCGAAAACTAATAACTGTCGGATTTACACCATCTTCGAACTCATCCAAGAATAAACCCAACGAATAGTTGAGAAAAATTTCAAGAACAAAAACCAAAAATTACGAACAGGATCGTGGGACATAAAAACGGTAAAACTGGCTGAAACATACATATAAAGATATATATATATATATTATATATATATATTATATATATATATATATATATATATATATATATATATATATATATATATATATATATATATATATATATATATATATATATATATATATATATATATATATATATATATATATATACAATTTTCAACGAGTGGTATTTTCTCACTCAGGGGACCATGAAACGTGCTCATTTGATAAAATTTCCCGAAAAATCCAACATCGCACCCTCCGCAATAAGTAGATTCATGGAATCTACTTAAAAAAAAAATTTTTGAATTACAAGACAATAAGACGTACCTACTTTAAAACTAAAATTAATTGTTTCTAAAAAAAAAAAAATTAAAACTAACTGTATTTGAATTGAAAATAATTGTTTTTAAATTGAAAATTCAAAAAAAATTCTTTGATCTAATGAAAAGTTTAGTTAATTAAACAAAACTTTAGTTTAAATTTTAAAATACGCCTTTTTGTCATATAATACAAAAATATTTCTTTTTAAATCTAAAAAAAAAAAATCTCTGTGTGCCTAAAACTATCCAAAAGAACATGCTTCTATTATATTTCCATATTTTTTTACCCTTTCAAATTTACAGCATTTTACGCAAAAAAATTCTATGGCGTCTATCCGAAAAACCGACGTGACTTTTGAGCCATTGATCCACATACATGCATTCAAACTTTGCATATAGATTGTTGCTTTCTAGATTCCTCAGGGGGTTTTTTTCTTTGTTTGTTTGTTTTATTTTTTTGAAATTTTAACTTATAAGTTAGTTATGGGGGGGGAGGGGGTGGTTTTCAATAAAATCAATGGGAGAATGATTTAAAAAAAGGAAAATTGAAATATTTCAATTATGGATGTATGGATTTGGAAGAAAATTTGCTAAAACATTCTACAACCAGCCTACTATAAAATCAACCCATATAGTTGAACAAAGTAACCTTTAAGACCGTTTAAAAAATGACTATGGGGCGTTCGAGCAAAAAATGGAATAAAAGAGAGAAACTAATCTAACTAAACTCTCTGGGGGCTCCCCCAGAATCTTAAAGGGGGTCGGGGGGTCGCCTCAGATTAAAAATGGTGTGAGAAAGTGTTCGAAGGGTATTCCCTACAGTTTATTTAAAAACAGTTTCCACTTCTTTTCGAAGTGAAACCCCTTTGGATTCCTTGATAGAATGAACTTGAACAGCAAACACGGATGGAGACTGGAGAGGTACGTCGATGAAGCACATAGAGTAGCCGTATTTTGCTTTGTCATCGCGATGGCGATTTTGGTTATTTTTTTTTTTTAAGAAAATATGTTTTGGAGTTTTTTTATTCTGTTCACTCGCTCAAAATGTGCTCAATTTGATTCTGTTTTTGGACCACTCTGAGCTTTTGAGCAATTAATCAGCGATTTCCGAATTTCTTCGATGAGAAGTTTCGGCGTTAGATGGTCATCGAGGTTGGGCACCTCAAGTGATGGTCAACAGATGATCACCACGCAGTGGCGGCTCGTGCAATCTGGCAACCGTGTACTTTTGCCATTTAAACGTATGCAAAAAGATCGATACTAGGTGAGGCGCTGCGCCTCACCAAGTAATCGATTATTTTACACAGTTTTAAATGGAGGGGAATCCATTGTTGCCACATTGCACGAGCCGCCGCTGTCACCACGCGATGACCATCAAACGCCTAAACTAGTCATCGAAGCAATTCGGAAATTGCCGTTTAAAATACTGAAAAGCTCAGTGGTCCAAAAACAGAATCAAAGTGAGCGTGCAAACATAATTAAAAAACGCCAAAACATATTTCCGTAAAGAAGTAACCAAAATTGTCATCGCGATGACATTAAAGCAAAATACGGCTTGTATGTCGTCGCAGACGCTACACGTAGAAGTATCTACCCCCAAAAACCTGGTCAAAAATATTTGCGTATTATTGAATAGTTAAAAATTTCGATACAAGAATCGAATGGGTCTGTTGCAAACTTTTGCTACAACAATTACGAGTTTAATCCAATGTAAAATCGCCTGAAAAGTCCATTGGTGGGATTAGAAAGTCATAAAATGCTATGATAAACTCACAAGAGGCGTTCAATGAAATCCAATATGGCGGAGAAATATCGAACAAATTGTTTGCATACACCACGAACATCCAAGAATAGGCAAACTCACAATATCGATCACAACCAATCACAACGTAAACAAACACATAACCTCTACCTCCAGTGAGGCTGTCAAAGTTGGTCATCCTTGTATGTTCGTGATGCATGCATTCAAATTGCTCGATATTTCTCCGCCCTCTTGGATTTCATTAAACGCCTCTTGTGAGTTTATTATTGCATATTATGACTTTCTGATGGCAACAATGGAATTTTCAGGCGATTTTACATCAGATTAAACTCTTTTAATTGTTGTAGCAAAAGTTTGCAACAGACCCATTGCGATATTCCATGCTTTGGTACTTTCAGCCTTATTTTTGAAGTTATTGACGTGATATTTTGCAGAGACGTTCTTCCGGCGAGTATCCAGTGACTGACCATTAGGCTGGGCCGAAAAAAGCGAATTTTGGATTTCGAAAACGCAATAGCAAAAAAAAGTTGCTCTAGGTGGTCCTAAAGACGTATGTAAAATTGCAGCCCCGAAAAATAATTTTTACTATCGCCGCAACGCCTTTGAAATTTCGTCAATTTTGCGAAAAAAGCCAAAATTTCAAAATTTTTGACGATTTGGCAACCGTGTTTTGAGGTCGATATTCACCGATATTTTGCCTCAAACCAGCTCTAATACACTTGTCATCAACTTAATTTTGCTTATTTTATGGTTTGGTGCCCCCTAACCCCCTTTCTCAAAGGTCCTAAAAATCGCTGAAAATTCCGAAAAAACCCCGATTCTGAGAAACGTTTAGGAACTGGCAAAGGAATCTAAAAGTGATAAAAACGGGTATGTATACCCGGTTTTTTGGCAAAATGAAGGTGGCTCTAGAGGGGGGGGGGTGGGGATGCACCCCTCTCCCCACCCTCAACCCCCCTTCCACACCCCCACCGGCCACAGGACCTATCTAGGTATTTTGGTGTGCTTTCTCCATGACGCGACGCGACAACAGTCTAGCTTTGCATGTATGTAATTACGTATAATGGGGATATAAATTTACTGTGTAGAATGTTTTTTGGCAAAACAGATGTGACAGTTACATAATTTTAAAAATCAAAATTCAGCTCTCCCCACCCTAAAATGTTGTCATCACTCTATCTATCTATATGTGCCACAGCTTGCCAAAAAAGAGGTTGCCGCGTAAAACGATTTGCACCTCTTCAGAACGGAGACTTCGGTTCATTTTGAAGCATTATGTTCGAGGCTCACAATTACAGAAGTTTTAAATTATCTCGCATTCAAAACAATGCAAAAGACAGAGACCGAAACAGGTCCGCCATGTTGAAAATTCACCGAAATTGACCGAAAAAATGTTTCCATTGGCTCTTATGAGAGTTTACATTCTGATTGCATTATTCTGTGATACTGCTTCATTTACAACGATAGTAATTTTATATCATTGGGATGATTCATTGGGATTGACTATTATGATCACAAACCTACCGGCAGTTGTACCTCAGAATGAAGTTCTCCTCCTTGCAACTATCCCCAACCTCAAAACCATGTTACTAAGCAGATATGGTCCATCGACGCATAAATCACTGTACTTACTTCCTTGGGAACCAGTGTAGCGCGTAACCATTTTATGAAAATGTAACAAAATCACATCTTTAAAAAATCCAACAGGATTCAATATTTATACCCAAGTGCTTCCTTTTCTTTCCTTTACATCTCTTATGGACACAGGCTCTTCACACAGGTTCGGTTTGTCTGTCTCAATTTTTTGTCCGTTAAATTTAAAAAATTAAATTTGTGCCAAATACTTTTGAAATTAATTATAAACCAATGGGCAAGCGGTTTAGAGTGGCTATCTGGACACATGGTATTCCCAATGACTGTTTCTAACGGAAGGATTTGCATGATAAATAAAGAAACTGCCACATGACAGAAAAAATCAACATTTTCTGACCTGGATAGTTGTATTAGTAGTCTGTGTCCAGATAGCCACTCTAAAACACTATTACTTTCGTTTAAAACCAATTCCCCTGGATTAACAATAATTTTTGCTTTAAGGTTGAGCGAGACAAACAAATCAGATTCCGATCGTTCATGCTTTCACCGTTTGAACACGTTTGTGTGACCCCTTCTATAGCTATAACTCGTTGGTTCCAACTAAATGTGAGGCATGTACTTAGTAACATGGTCTTGAGGATGGGGATGGTTGCGAGGAGGAGAACTTCATTCTGAGGCACAACTTCCAGTAGGTTTGTGATCATAATAGTCAATCCTAAAGAATCATCTCAATGATATGAGCCAATAGAACCATTTTTTCGATCAATTACGGTGAATTTTCAACATGGCGGACCTGTTTCGGTCTCTGTCTTTTGCATTGTTCTGAATGCGAGATAATTTAAAACTTCTGAAATTGGGAGCCTCGAACATAATGCTTCAAAATGAACCGAAGTCTCCGTTCTGAAGAGGTGCAAATCGTTTTACGCGGCAACCTCTTTTTTTTTGGCAAGCTGTGGCACATATAGATAGATAGAGTGATGACAACATTTTAGGGTGGGGAGAGCTGAATTTTGATTTTTAAAATTATGTAACTGTCACATCTGTTTTGCCAAAAAACATTCTACACAGTAAATTTATATCCCCATTATACGTAATTACATACATGCAAAGCTAGACTGTTGTCGCTTCGCGTCATGGAGAAAGCACACCAAAATACCTAGATAGGTCCTGTGGCCGGGGGGGGTGTGGAAGGGGGGTTGAGGGTGGGGAGAGGGGTGCATCCCCACCCCCCCCCCTCTAGAGCCACCTTCATTTTGCCAAAAAACCGGGTATACATACCCGTTTTTATCACTTTTAGATTCCTTTGACAGTTCCTAAACGTTTCTCAGAATCGGGGTTTTTTCGGAATTTTCAGCGATTTTTAGGACCTTTGAGAAGGGGGTTAGGGGGCACCAAACCATAAAATAAGCAAAATTAAGTTGATGACAAGTGTATTAGAGCTGGTTTGAGGCAAAATATCGGTGAATATCGACCTCAAAACACGGTTGCCAAATCGTCAAAAATTTTGAAATTTTGGCTTTTTTCGCAAAATTGACGAAATTTCAAAGGCGTTGCGGCGATAGTAAAAATTATTTTTCGGGGCTGCAATTTTACATACGTCTTTAGGACCACCTAGAGCAACTTTTTTTTGCTATTGCGTTTTCGAAATCCAAAATTCGCTTTTTTCGGCCCAGCCTACAGTGACCATTCCGTATATTTTTAAATATAAATTACTCGTGGCCTGTAATTTGACATTAATCGAACGGTAGCGCTCTGGTGGCAGAAATCGGCACTAAACGCTGAAGAAAGTCACCTTAAGAATCGAAGGAAGAGCAAGGGGCGGGAGGGGGAGGGGGAGGAGGAAAAGTTCAACACCACGGGGCGTTCGGTGCACATTATATTCGAGAGCAAATTTTTATAGCCAACCTACCTTCTGTAACACGAACCTACGACTAAATATGATAGAATCTCCGTGCGTGAGGATTTAGTGTTAGTATCAGACCCTGGGGATCGATTCTCGAGTACAAGTGTTAGGAGAGTAGTCCGTTTAATAAGATGAGATGCCTTCGAGGGAGAGTCGAACCAACTCCGTGCAATTATGTGTCCGGCCTCTTGCCCTTTTCCTTTCTCGTAAAGTATCGCAACAGTTGGAAGGAGTATCATAGAATAGATAGTGATTTTGTTTAGGTCCTTACTGCGGATAAAGGAATGAGGGGTGATTTCTCTTTTTTTCTTCTTTTTGCGGGTGGGGGGGGGGGGAGGGCAGGGAGAAATAGAAGCACCTTCGAAAGCACTACTTTTAAGAACCCCATTTTTTCATGTAATCGGAAGAGAGAGAGAGAGAGAGAGAGAGAGAGAGAGAGAGAGAGAGAGAGAATGAATGAATGAAAGAATGAATGAATTATGAATGAATGAATGAATGAAATATTTTTATTTGCATTAATCCTACCGTGACAAATATAAATATAATGAAAGAAAAACACAAAATGAATAAAAAAGAGATCAAAGTGAATAACAAGTGAGAGAGAGAGAGAGAGAGAGAGAGAGAGAGAGAGAGAGAGAGAGGGAGAGAGAGAGAATGAATGAATGAAAGAATGAATGAATTATGAATGAATGAATGAATGAATGAATGAATGAATGAATGAATGAATGAATGAATGAAATATTTTTATTTGCATTAATCCTACCGTGACAAATATAAATATAATGAAAGAAAAACACAGAATGAATAAAAAAGAGATCAAAGTGAATAACAAGAGAGAGAGAGAGAGAGAGAGAGAGAGAGAGAGAGAGAGAGAGAGAGAGAGAGAGAGAGAAAAGCGCGGTGCTTTAACCTCTGAAAGCCCATGAGGTGTCTGATCAACGTAAGGTACTATGGCCTTCAAAAGAAAGTTCTCTCATCAAAACGGTCCTTGATAATGTTCTCCGTTATTTTTCAAGAAATTTTAGATTTTTTTTAAGGCATACTTTCAGGTGGCAATGCTGTTGGACTTTGGAATACCTGATAACAACAAACAAAATTAAAACCAGTGGTGAGGCGTGAAATTTGGCAACAATGTAGGTTCTCCATTTAAATTCACCAATAAAGTCGAACGTTTTGGTCATCGGCGATGACCAGGCATTTCGACCTTTCTCATGTGTTTAAATGGGGGAAAAGGGAAGTTGCCAAATCGCACGCTTCGCCACTGATTAAAACTGGTCGAGGAATGGAAGATTGAAAATGTCTACCAGGATATTTTCTTTTCATAGTCATAGTATCAAAGGGGAGGGGGGTAAAAAAATACTCCAGACCATATTTTATTACAGAGGGCTTGTATTTTTGATATTTTTTTTTTATTATTATTATTATTATTATTAACTACAGTACTTTGAGTTATAGAGTGGGTACGTTCTACTGAATGTTTTACGACCATTTTATATCATTTTGACTTTTTTATGGAAATGTAAGGCTATTTTCCAAGAGTATTAGATAACAAATTGGAGAGAGAATATTCAGTTTCCCGTTCCTTTCTTTTGTTTGCCATTAAAAAATGAGGAATTGAACCAATCGTCCTGTGAAATGAGGTGGCTGGTAGGTTGATAGCACTCATATGGTGTTATCATTTTTCTTTGATTTCTCTCCTTATGTAAGTGCCGTTTTAGTAGGTATACCCGCCACAGTGTTGCCTTTCGGTGAAAAAGCCGTGTACGTTTTACATTGATTTACATGGGGACGATACGGCTTTTTACCCTCGATCTGGCAACACTTCCCCGCCAGTGGAGACTCTATGAAGCGTCCGTCGCGTCGCGTCGTGTCGGTACTTCCTATACAATATTTCCATCAAGGGACTCCAGGTGTGTGTTGGAAGATAGCACCTAGTTAACTATTCGTACGCGGCTGCACCGTTTTGGTCTACCTTAAAAAATGAAGGCGCATCCATAACAACAAGACATGGTTTCCCGATCGAATCGCTGGGAAAATTATTTAAATAATAGGGGGTATGCCTATGCGTCGACATTACGTGATCAACAAATGCCCCCCCCCCCCCCCCCCCATGGAGCTCTTGCAAACTTTTGCTTTAGGAGATTGAAGGTATGTTTCTTGCATAAAAACCTGTAAAAATGACGACGAGAACACAAAAAAATCACGAAATTCACTCTCATAATCGGGCTTATAGACGGAGAGACGCAGGTATGATGGGAGATCCTATCTAAATTGAGACATATCTCTGTGTTTCCGTAGAGAAAGTGACATTATAGACAGGAATCTCCCATGATACCTGCGTTAAGCTGCCATTACAAACTCGCCGTTATAGCAGTTATGTGAGTTTAGTACTAAATTTTAGACTTTCTTGGTGCGATTTAGATGATTTTCGCTGGTTTCTACATCACATTGGACTATACATTTGCTTACAGCAAAAGTTTGCAAGAGCCCCATTGGGGGTATGCGTGTGCGTCGACATTTCGTGGTCAACATATGCG
>VMOF01000013.1:24596114-24928147 GCA_011764245.1 Trialeurodes vaporariorum
TTTTTTTTTTTTTTTTCCCGCGCACGAATCCAGATTTAAACAACCTATACCCCAGCATGGCGGACGCGGAATGAATTTGCTTCAAAATTGGACACAGTTTTGTTTTGATTGTATTATTCTGGGTATTGCGATGGCGTAGAGGTTTTCCAGGTTTTTTTTGTTCCATATTTGGCCTCTCACGACTAATTAAATCATGTTTTTTTAAAAAGTAATGGCCTCATCATGCACAGAAAAAAAAAAAAAAAAAAAAAAAAAAAAACAAGCAGCCAGCAGTTTTTGTATCGCAATCTAGCGATACAAAATAACATGCAGTCAATCAGTGTAAGCTGTTTTGACTGTGCGTTGTTTTTTTGTAATACCGTTTTTTCATTAAGGTGATTCTATGGCAAACTCCCAAAAATTTTAATCCGATAGATGGCGTTACTTGTCGCTGGCTCCGAAAATAGCCTTTTTTTGACGGTTTTCGGCTGATTTCTCTGAACAGACGAATAAGAGAAAAAAAATCGGAATGTCAGCACCTGTTTAAATTTTTTTGCTTGATTTTTTGAGCCAAAAAGGGGCCCAAAATTGGTTCTAAAATAAAGGTGAAAGTATGCAAAAAAAAAGCCTATGAAATTTTGGAGTTGTTCAGTAAAGATTACAGGTAAAACAAAAACCTGTAATCTTTACTGATACAACCCCAAAATTTACACGTGATTTTTTTTTGCATACTTTCGCCTTTATTTTAGAACCAATTGGCCCGTTTATGGCTAAAAAAATCAAGCAAAAAATTAAGCAGGTGCTGACATTCCGATTTTTCGTCTCTTATTCGTGTGTTCAGAGAAATCAGCCGAAAACCGTCAAAAACGGCTATTTTCGGAGCCAGCGACAAGTAACGCCATCTATGGATTAAAATTTTCGGGAGTTTGCCATAGAATCACCTTAAGGTGATTCTATGGAAAACTCCCGAAAATTTTAATCCGATAGATGGCGTTACTTGTCGCTTGCTTCGGAAATGGCCGTTTTTTGACGGTTTTCGGCTGTTTTCTCTGAACAGACGAATAATTGACGAAAAATCAAATGTCAGCACCTGTTTAAATTTTTTTGCTTGTTTTTTTGACCCAAAAACGGGCCCAAATTGGTTCTAAAATTAAGGTGAAAGTATGCAAAGAAAAAATCATGTGTAATTTGGAGTTGTATCAGTAAACATTACAGGTGAAACAGAAACCTGTAATCTTTACTGATGCAACTCCAAATTACGTATGATTTTTTCTTTGCATAGTTACGCCCAGAGACAAATAGAGACCTTGCACTATTCCTGCGCGCGGTGTCCACTTTTCTTGGTTCAATTTTGTTCGGAACTCATCGAAACAACAGCCAACATTCGCATAATGTTGACTGATGAGCACGTATTTTGCATTCGCCGAGAAAACCTTTTTCCGTTTCCGGGACCGCGGACCAATCACAGCCTTTTGTTGAGCTTCACCATCCAACATTATCAAGGGTTGATTGTTGAGGCCGATGAGTCCCGACAAAAGTAGTTCACGAAAAGTGGACACTGCGCGAAACCACGGGAAGAATAGGGAGTGCACGGTCTCTTTTTGTCTCGGGTTACGCCTTTATTTTAGAACCAATTTGGCCCGTTTATGGCTCCAAAAATCAAGAAAAAAATTTAAAGCAGGTGCTGACTTTCCCGATTTTTCGTCTAATATGTTCTATTCAGAGAAAACAGCCGAAAACCGTCAAAAAACGGCTCTTTTCGGAGCCAGCGACAAGTGACGCCATCTATCGGATTAAAATTTTCGGGAGTTTGCCATAGAATCCCCTTAAGTTTCATAGCATATAGGGTGTAAATTTAAAAAAAGGGGCTAGGCCAAATATCTCAGAACGGCTCCGGATTTTGAAAACACTGAAACAAGTGTTCAATTACCTTGGGGGGGACATCTTTATAGGGGGTTTTTGATTTTGGGGCCATCTCGGGGGGGCCCGCAGGGCGGATACCAGTCCCTAAATTCAATACTTAAAACGGGGACCCCCATATTTTATTTATTAATCGAAAAGAGGGTAAAATTATCAGACTTTTGGAGCGAATCGAAGTTCAATATCGTTTTTCGTTTTGATACATCGAAAGTCAAAGTTCGATTTGGACCAATTTTCAAAAAATCATTACTCCTCTTTGAAGAGTCGGAATAAAAAATCAAGGACACAAAAATACTCTAAAAAGTAAGCCCTTTTCAGAAAAAAATTCAATTATAACAAACATTTAGTCAAATTTTGGTTTTGAAGCTTCCAAAACTTTTAGACGTTTTTTCGATAGCTTCGAATACTGTCATTCAGGGTAACTTTGTGCATTGGGGTGTAACTTTGTGCATGCCTAGTTCAAGCTGTATAAAATGTGGAATCTTTCAGAAATTGGCAGCATTGAAACAAAACCCTCTTTAAAGTTACTTAGGTGTGTTGAATGAAATATATCAAAAGTTGAAAAAAGTTGTCCTGAATCACAAAACGTCTTGCACAAAGTTAGACTCAAAGTGCACAAAGTTACCCTGAATGACAGTCGCCCTGGGGTGCATATTTGAGGGGGGAGGCTCAATCATATCTATTTCAATTTTTTTTTTTTCAAAAAAGCTCTTTTTAAGTTATAAAAAAAGCTCGTGCCCTTGAAGTTGAGGCAATTTCCAACATTTCTGCCCCCTGGACTTTTACCAAAAACCTAAATTTTTTGAGTTACGGCGGATTTTTGGAAAAATTCTAATTGGCTTTTGTGGCCACCCTGTTGAGAATTCTTCAAGTACAAAACAGATTCTGATCAAATGGAGGGAACCATTTTGATTGATGTGCCACTATTTTGGTACTTTAAAGTAAAAAAATTAGGTGTATTTCCCTTTAAAATTTAAAAATTTTTGGGAAGTCTAAGTCTCAGACCATGGAATCAGTCCGATTCTGCCATTGAAGTCCCAAATTTTGATTTGAAAAAAGACACCTTTTTTTGTCTCCTCAAGTAAACCGTTGCACATCGATGGGAAAGGGTTTCGATACATTTTTTCAGAATCTGTCAAGATTTGTGAGAAATTCTAAACTGGATAAGCAAAAGGGTTGATTAAAAAATTTTCCAAGTCCCCATGGCTAAAAAATCGGGGTGTTTTGGTAAATGTCTATGGGAGAAAAAATGTTGGCAATTGCCTCTGCTATGGGGGTATAACTTTTTTCGTATTTTTAGAAAAACTTCTTAAAAAAAAACTTGATAAGTGTGTGAGCTTCCCCTAATATGAACGAGGAGCTGTTGAGGGCTTTTGAAAGTATCAATCAGTAACAGATGTATCCCCCCCCTCTCCTGTCTAACTTTTGAACGAGTTGAGATAAAAAGTTGCGGTTTGGACCATTCTTCATAGCTTTAGATAAATTTTATTTTTTGGGGGTAAACCCCCCCCCCCAGGGGGCCCCCAGGGGGCTATTTCAAAATTTTCAAACATAAACCCCTATATTGTGATACATCGTTTGAAAGGGCATACAATTCTAAAACTTTTGGCGCAAACTAGAGGTCGATATCGTTTTTATTTTTCGATATATCGACTTTCAAAGTTCGATTTTCAAAAAATCAGAATTCCCATTTAAAAAGTCGGAATTAAAAAAACTAGGGGTCTAAAATGCTTTAAAAAGCAAGCACTTTTCAAAAAAAAAATACGGTTCTGCCATACATTTAGTCCAATTTTGGTTTTTAGAGCCCACAACAATGTTCAAAAATATTGCTCCTCGGGGGGGCTACCTAAAAAATTCCGAGGCACGACCCTTATCGAGTGATACAGCGCTCAAAAGGTCACACTGAATTGAGCATTTTGGCGCAAACCGCAGGTCGTTTCTTTTTTAGTTTTCGATATATCGAATGGCAAATTTGGGTTTTCATCTTTTGTCAAATTCCAATATATCGGAACCTAAAAACGATATGGACCTGCGGTTTGCGCGAAAATGCTCAGTTTAGTGTGCCCTTTTGAGCGATGTATCACTCGATAAGGGTCGTGCCTCCAAATTTTTTGAGGTACCCCCCCTGAGGGGCAATATTTTAGAACATTGTTTGGGGGCTCTAAAACTAAATTTGGACTAAAAGTATGGCAGAACCGTATTTTTTTCTAAAAAAGACTTGCTTTTTACAGTATTTTAGACTCCTATTTTTTCTAATTCCGACTTTTTAAATGGGAATTCTGTTTTTTTGAAAATCGAACTTTGAACGTCGATATATCGAAAACGAAAAACGATATCGACCTCTAGTTTGCGCCAAAAGTCTTGGAATTTTATGCCCTTTCAAACGATTTATCACAAGATAGGGATTGCCTTTTGAAAATTTTGAGCTAGCCCCCCTGGGGGCCCCCTGGGGGGGGGGGTTTTTGCCCCCCAAAAAAAATTTAAGTTCATCTAAAGTTATGAAGAATGGTCCAAACCGCAACTTTTTATCTCAACTCGTTAAAAAGTTAGACATAGGGGGGGATACATCCGTTACAGCCTGTACATCATGTCTAAGTAACTAAAAAATGCGAGAAGCTCAAATCATTTTTAAGCGTTTCTCCCATCGGACTTTAGACATTTTTTTCAAATGGTAAACCTGTATCATAAAATTTGTGCTTTTAATAGAAAATATATCTTGAAACGTATAGTCAGACTTAATTTCTAAATTTTCTCAAGTTTATAAATGGATACTTTATTAAAAATACTTCAGATCACCAAGTTTCAAGTCTATTTGATTTGTAACTGTGGCTATTACTGCAAAATCAAATTTTAGCAACACATGGAGGAATCGCAGTTCAAGAGGGGGCATTTTTTTCCCCACATTCATAGGGAAAACATGTTTTATTTCGGGCTCCAATATACACAGTAGAAGTTTGCCCCCGGAATTTAGTTGCATTTTGCATATTCCTAATATTTTGTAGCTTGCACTTATTTAGTTATGATTCAATTAAATACTTTAAACCTGCGCACTTATAGGTGGTTGTGGCTGATATGATTAGTGGTGTTTGCAATTTATCGCTCCTCACCTACGATTGTAATCCTCGCCTTGTTGAAAGGGGCTGTTGGCATGGTCATAAATAAAATCTTTAGGATGCGAAATTCCATTGACTTTCAAAAAATTTGTTGCTAGGTATGTTTGTTCTGAGTTGGGCAAAGGAGGTAGTACTTGAACACTACGAGTACTGTACTTGGCATTCGTAATTTTTTTAAATCGCATTTCAACGGTAATCAGAGTGAATTTTCAAAGAATCAAGAACTGAGTACAGGTAGACCCCCGTTTCCCCAACTCTGGCCTTGTTTCACATTTCAGCCTCAAACCCCTTTTAAAAATTATTCAACAGTACAGCAATAAGAAGTAAGTAACACACATCAAAACAAAGAGAGAGTGAACTTTCGGGCTACTGATTGAGGAAGAAAATTGAGACAATCTCCATGTAGAGAGCCCTTTTTAAAATCTGATAAGCACTATACGAGGGATTAAAACCCGTGTTGTATGCTAATGGATGAAAATAATGAAAAGGTTGGTTTTAATCTTACCTTAAAGCATCAAAGCTGGATCATTTCGGACAGCAACCAGGGAGGGGGTAAATATGGCGGACAACAAGCTTTTCTAAATTCAAATTATAGGTAGCCGGGAAAGGCTTTTAAAACATTTTAAGATTTGGAAATTGCTGCTGCCACAGACCAGTTCAAGATTGTCAATTACTTAATAGCTATATGGTACTTCTTGTAGCACCATTTTTTTTTAAAAATGGTTTAAAAAAAGTAAAAACCCAGCAAGTTATTCAGAAAAAAAGGATGATTCACTTCAAAGACAAGTAAGTAATTTTTGAACCTTCTGATAATCCCGTAGCGTGAGAACAAAACTGTAGGTGTAAAATGAATTTCTTGCAGCGTTGAAAGTGTATACTGTGTAGGAAGTAGGTACCTTTTAAGACAGGGAAATGTCCGAAAAAAACCAAAATGTGGAGTTTTGATGAATGAAGCGCAGAGATGAAACGTTTGAAAGTCAATGTTTTTTGGGAAAAAATAAAGTCGTATGTTTACTTTTGTTCATAAACAATGAAAAAAAACCATGAGCAAACCAAATTCTGCTGTGAATTTTTAAAAAGAAATGCGTCAAAAATGTCTTTAATACTAGAATTTTGTCCTTCACAGCGTTCAGGTGTAATTATGGACTAATTGTAAGTGTGACCTTATTAAAAGCCTTGACGCAGTTAGAGCCATTCGTTTACTGCCTTGTCTTACCAGAGTCCCCCCCCTTTCAAAAAAAAGGTACCTTCAAGACATTTCCCTAGAATCACTGGAAGTATTGCCTCTTGAGCTCCCAACTGTAAAGTATTTGTTTTTCCAATGTTTGTCCATACAAGAGTTGTTCCAAAAATTTTAAAATGTCGCAAAAAATTTTTCCCTTTTCCTGCTTCAGTTTGATCCTAGAAAGCTCTCACGATCATCTGTGATGTCACCGCTCTTCCTCTGTCAAAACTTGTAAGTCCTTATTTTTCCTGACTTGGAAATGATCACAAACAATCGATTGGACTTGGGTGAATTAAATGGATCCTTAAATGGGAAACTAAAAAAATTAGGTAGAGTCAAATAAACTTAGCCCTGTCCAATTAATTTCGCATTTTGGGCCATATGCACAATCGTTAATTACTACTTGCGATCAATAATTCTTACTTAAATGCCGCGGAAAACACATAAAGCGCTGATGCATCAAGATTTTTCAGTTTTAACTGAGACATGGCCATTTCCCTAAAAACTGCTTCATGACGAATATCCTTGCAAATATTCCCGACCAATTGTACCTATGCTTGCATGACAGTTATGGAGAGCAAAACTATTCACATGTCAATACCAAAACCAAATTCTGTGATGCACGGGGGGGTACGAATGCCTCCCCTCCCCTTTTTACTTCCATCGTGGAAGAAATAAGATGCATCTGCGCTCATTGTGACATTTTCAGAATTTATTTAAGAATTCATGCTCAAAAGTGGAAATTACCAGCAGAGCAAATGACTCAAATGACTGGAATGGACTTAGTCCAATAGCTTCGATTCGTCAAAATTGACTCGATTGTTCATAATCGGGTGCCAAGAAATTCATCATGCAGAAATAGGTAAAAAGACTTACACTGCACTTACACGTTTGGACAGAAGAAGAGTGCTGATATCAAAGATGGTCATGGAGGGCTTTCTAGAATCAAACTGTAGCTGATAAATGCTGATAGTTGGAGACAGTTAAAATTTTTGAAATGCTCTTTAGCAAATGAAACCCGTTTTCTTGGAATAAAAACTGGGGAAAAATGAAAGGGGGAACACTTCAGTAAGGATCAGGATCACAGAGGCTTCTTTGAGAGAACAGTCATCAGAGCACTCTTTCACATGGACAGAATGATGACTTGAGTGAAACTGGCAAGTTAAATCTTAAACAAAAAAAAAAAGCTTATTTTCACCTTACAAATTAGACATCAACTCAGGATTAATTCAGTAATTTTTGAAATGCTTGGAAAGTCAAAATAGTCAAGCTCTCTTGAAAAAAGAAAGATATGCATTGGCTACGCTGAGTACGCTCTGATGTTTTTTGAACGTCAAAAAATAAGGTCTCTGATGAGTGCCGAAAAAAACCAAACACCCCTTTCTCACAGTAATGTTCGGACATTTCCTTGTCTTAAAAGTATAAAAATCCTGTGTGGGACAGGAAGCAAACGATTTTACAGCTTGATGGTGCTGGGAGAAATTAAACTGGATGTAGCATGAAGCTTGCTTTCAAATCGTGAAAACTATTATTCAACATATAATGCGTGGAAGGTAGTACCTAAAGGCTCCTGACAGAGTTCCTGATGAAGTTGTCTCGAGACATGGAAACTTGAGAATAGGTAATGGAGCACATGCCTTCAAGACAATTCTTGGGTTTTAAGTAAATTATTTAATCAAACAATACGTCCAAGGTGGTTTTTTTTTTCCTTTCGGTACTTTTCCACTGCACAAACATTTCAGAAGGATCAAGGAGCACGCTCATCGGTTAAAGAATTTATCTACTTCAAACACTCAACTTAGGAGATGGACATGAGAAATCTGTCTCAGGAAGATAGAGTTTGCTGAGAGAGGTCAAATTACAAAATTTTTTAATAAATCACCCAAACATACCCTTTTACTCGTCAAAATGCCAAGAAAGGCGATGAGTTCGGCATTACGAGGCAATAACACGCACTGTAGAATCTGGAAAATTTAAAAGAAAGCTATGAAGAACTTGAGTGTTTCAATTTGTAGAAAATGAAATTAAGGCTTTTATTGACAGAAACACGCACAGTTCATAAAGAAATTCAGATTTTAAAATCTCTGATAGACTTCGAAAACACGCGAAAACATTGCGGAGGGAACTTCGGTTTGTTTTCACAACACAAATCTCTAACCTTAAAATCTCCGAGGCAAAATTTCGCATGTTTTCCAAAGCCTCCGAACTAGATATAGCTCGTTGGTAGTCACAGACAAAATAATGAAACTACCAATTTATTCATAACGGAGACAAATCCTTATGAAAAACTTACGTTCAATACTCAGTCAAAAGCAACTCAAAAATTTTGGAAAATTTCAAACGGCGCACTATGGATCCAAATCGAGTCCTAAGTGGTCAAAAGTACAAAGACATAGATATCACAAGAAATTTTCGATCCATCAAATGATATTCTCCGATAAGTATGGGAAAGCCAGGAATAAAAACGGAGCCAAATAAACCCCTTAAAAACAACTATAGTATCCATCTAAAATACTAATTTTCCAACTTTGAAAGGATCGAATTTGGACCGCCAAAGATTTGATTTCTGTCCATTGTGCGGCGGACCGAAGAATATCGCGGATTCGATACGGCGCGCGATTCGTTTTGTGACTGCTTAAAAGGGTAGGGAGACTTTTCGCGTTGCCGCTCCGCAATATATCGAACGAAAGGAATCCACCGAAAAGCAGTACGCGATCATTACGCGCGGAAATCTGACAACGCACGTTTGCGACCAAGCCGAAAATTGTCGATTTTTATGCAGGAAGTTTATGGCCAAAATCGATACAAAAACCATAACAAAAACATGCAGTACTTACTGCATGTTAAAAAAAACAGAGAAAAATACTTCGGTAAAATTTGAACAACGAAGTTTTCAGTTGCAGGAACCAAAATGTTCGGTCCTGAGAACCGAATGCTTCTTTAGTAGTACCGAGTATTCGGTAGGGGCGGAATTTGGGTTATACTTACCGAAGTCTTCGGCACCTACCACCGAAAATGTTGGTTTCTTTAACCGAATACTTCGGTGATCAAAACAAACCAAACCTTCGGTTCTAACAACGGAGACATTTTTCTCTGTGCATGTTTTGAATTTAAAAATGCCTCCCGGCAGGCCGGTAAGACGAAGTAGATTCCATGCTTGGTTAAATCATTTTTTCACAAATTTAAATATAGGTTATAATTTTCGCTGAATTTTTCTCTGAATTTTTCTTTTTTATTTTATCAGCTGCTCAAAATCCAAATATGATTGTGAAAAAGATTATATTACCAACAGAGAAATGTGTAATCTTTACAATGCAAGTGAGAAATAAAAGCTAGGTTATATAAGTTTTTCACAAATTTCAATAAATAGGTTATGTTATGATTTTCTTTGAATTATTCAATTTTCTTTTTTTTTATCAGCTGTTCAACATTTAAATAAAAATGACCATGAGAAAAAGATTATAGTACAAAGATTGAAAAATGTGTAATCTTTGTAACGGTAATGAGAAATAAATCTGAATAGGAGCAGCTGATAAAACAAGAAAATAAATAAATAACGTACCTAAGCAACAGTGTACGTGTAAAACAAAGAAAGAGCAATTATACCAATACGCCATCCTTGTCTTTCACTTGTAAAATCCCATAAGAAACTAAATAGCTCGTAAAACACGTAAAACACAAGGAAAATTCAAGGCAAAGAGCATATGAACTAAAAACATCCTTAACGATATATACTAAAATTTTTGAAACAAAAAAACAATTTTTTCATATAAAAACACTGCCAAAAAACCCGAAAAACACATCGCTATAACTCGCTTACAACACAAAAAACGAAAAAATGACTCGAGTAAAAAAGCTGCGTAACAAAACGGCTAACATAAATTTTCCCAAAAAAAATACTCAAAACAAACACTCCTAAAAATAAACCTCAAAAACGGCCCATAACGCGAAAACTAATAACTGTCGGATTTACACCATCTTCGAACTCATCCAAGAAATAAACCCAACGAATAGTTGAGAAAAATTTCAAGAACAAAAACCAAAAATTACGAACAGGATCGTGGGACATAAAAACGGTAAAACTGGCTGAAACATACATATAAAGATATATATATATATATATATATATATATATATATATATATATATATATATATATATATATATATATATATATATATATATATATATATATATATATATATATATATATATATATATATATATATATATATATATATATACAATTTTCAACGAGTGGTATTTTCTCACTCAGGGGACCATGAAACGTGCTCATTTGATAAAATTTCCCGAAAAATCCAACATCGCACCCTCCGCAATAAGTAGATTCATGGAATCTACTTAAAAAAAAGATTTTTGAATTACAAGACAATAAGACGTACCTACTTTAAAACTAAAATTAATTGTTTCTAAAAAAAAAAAAAAATTAAAACTAACTGTATTTGAATTGAAAATAATTGTTTTTAAATTGAAAATTCAAAAAAAATTCTTTGATCTAATGAAAAGTTTAGTTAATTAAACAAAACTTTAGTTTCAATTTTAAAATACGCCTTTTTGTCATATAATACAAAAATATTTCTTTTTAAATCTAAAAAAAAAAAATCTCTGTGTGCCTAAAACTATCCAAAAGAACATGCTTCTATTATATTTCCATATTTTTTTACCCTTTCAAATTTACAGCATTTTACGCAAAAAAATTCTATGGCGTCTATCCGTAAAACCGACGTGACTTTTGAGCCATTGATCCACATACATGCATTCAAACTTTGCATATAGATTGTTGCTTTCTAGATTCCTCAGAGGGTTTTTTCTTTGTTTGTTTGTTTTATTTTTTTGAAATTTTAACTTATAAGTTAGTTATGGGGGGGGAGGGGGTGGTTTTCAATAAAATCAATGGGAGAATGAGTTAAAAAAGGAAAAATTGAAATATTTCAATTATGGATGTATGGATTTGGAAGAAAATTTGCTAAAACATTCTACAACCAGCCTACTATAAAATCAACCCATATAGTTGAACAAAGTAACCTTTAAGACCGTTTAAAAAATGACTATGGGGCGTTCGAGCAAAAAATGGAATAAAAGAGAGAAACTAATCTAACTAAACTCTCTGGGGGCTCCCCCAGAATCTTAAAGGGGGGTCTGGGGGTCGCCTCAGATTAAAAATGGTGTGAGAAAGTGTTCGAAGGGTATTCCCTACAGTTTATTTTAAAAACAGTTTCCACTTCTTTTCGAAGTGAAACCCCTTTGGATTCCTTGATAGAATGAACTTGAACAGCAAACACGGATGGAGACTGGAGAGGTACGTCGATGAAGCACATAGAGTAGCCGTATTTTGCTTTGTCATCGCGATGGCGATTTTGGTTATTTTTTTTTTTTAAGAAAATATGTTTTGGAGTTTTTTTATTCTGTTCACTCGCTCAAAATGTGCTCAATTTGATTCTGTTTTTGGACCACTCTGAGCTTTTGAGCAATTAATCAGCGATTTCCGAATTTCTTCGATGAGAAGTTTCGGCGTTAGATGGTCATCGAGGTTGGGCACCTCAAGTGATGGTCAACAGATGATCACCACGCAGTGGCGGCTCGTGCAATCTGGCAACCGTGTACTTTTGCCATTTAAACGTATGCAAAAAGATCGATACTAGGTGAGGCGCTGCGCCTCACCAAGTAATCGATTATTTTACACAGTTTTAAATGGAGGGAATCCATTGTTGCCACATTGCACGAGCCGCCGCTGTCACCACGCGATGACCATCAAACGCCTAAACTAGTCATCGAAGCAATTCGGAAATTGCCGTTTAAAATACTGAAAAGCTCAGTGGTCCAAAAACAGAATCAAAGTGAGCGTGCAAACATAATTAAAAAACGCCAAAACATATTTCCGTAAAGAAGTAACCAAAATTGTCATCGCGATGACATTAAAGCAAAATACGGCTTGTATGTCGTCGCAGACGCTACACGTAGAAGTATCTACCCCCAAAAACCTGGTCAAAAATATTTGCGTATTATTGAATAGTTAAAAATTTCGATACAAGAATCGAATGGGTCTGTTGCAAACTTTTGCTACAACAATTACGAGTTTAATCCAATGTAAAATCGCCTGAAAAGTCCATTGGTGGGATTAGAAAGTCATAAAATGCTATGATAAACTCACAAGAGGCGTTCAATGAAATCCAATATGGCGGAGAAATATCGAACAAATTGTTTGCATACACCACGAACATCCAAGAATAGGCAAACTCACAATATCGATCACAACCAATCACAACGTAAACAAACACATAACCTCTACCTCCAGTGAGGCTGTCAAAGTTGGTCATCCTTGTATGTTCGTGATGCATGCATTCAAATTGCTCGATATTTCTCCGCCCTCTTGGATTTCATTAAACGCCTCTTGTGAGTTTATTATTGCATATTATGACTTTCTGATGGCAACAATGGAATTTTCAGGCGATTTTACATCAGATTAAACTCTTTTAATTGTTGTAGCAAAAGTTTGCAACAGACCCATTGCGATATTCCATGCTTTGGTACTTTCAGCCTTATTTTTGAAGTTATTGACGTGATATTTTGCAGAGACGTTCTTCCGGCGAGTATCCAGTGACTGACCATTAGGCTGGGCCGAAAAAAGCGAATTTTGGATTTCGAAAACGCAATAGCAAAAAAAAGTTGCTCTAGGTGGTCCTAAAGACGTATGTAAAATTGCAGCCCCGAAAAAATTTTTACTATCGCCGCAACGCCTTTGAAATTTCGTCAATTTTGCGAAAAAAGCCAAAATTTCAAAATTTTTGACGATTTGGCAACCGTGTTTTGAGGTCGATATTCACCGATATTTTGCCTCAAACCAGCTCTAATACACTTGTCATCAACTTAATTTTGCTTATTTTATGGTTTGGTGCCCCCTAACCCCCTTTCTCAAAGGTCCTAAAAATCGCTGAAAATTCCGAAAAAACCCCGATTCTGAGAAACGTTTAGGAACTGGCAAAGGAATCTAAAAGTGATAAAAACGGGTATGTATACCCGGTTTTTTGGCAAAATGAAGGTGGCTCTAGAGGGGGGGGGGGTGGGGATGCACCCCTCTCCCCACCCTCAACCCCCCTTCCACACCCCCACCGGCCACAGGACCTATCTAGGTATTTTGGTGTGCTTTCTCCATGACGCGACGCGACAACAGTCTAGCTTTGCATGTATGTAATTACGTATAATGGGGATATAAATTTACTGTGTAGAATGTTTTTTGGCAAAACAGATGTGACAGTTACATAATTTTAAAAATCAAAATTCAGCTCTCCCCACCCTAAAATGTTGTCATCACTCTATCTATCTATATGTGCCACAGCTTGCCAAAAAAGAGGTTGCCGCGTAAAACGATTTGCACCTCTTCAGAACGGAGACTTCGGTTCATTTTGAAGCATTATGTTCGAGCTCACAATTACAGAAGTTTTAAATTATCTCGCATTCAAAACAATGCAAAAGACAGAGACCGAAACAGGTCCGCCATGTTGAAAATTCACCGAAATTGACCGAAAAAATGTTTCCATTGGCTCTTATGAGAGTTACATTCTGATTGCATTATTCTGTGATACTGCTTCATTTACAACGATAGTAATTTTATATCATTGGGATGATTCATTGGGATTGACTATTATGATCACAAACCTACCGGCAGTTGTACCTCAGAATGAAGTTCTCCTCCTTGCAACTATCCCCAACCTCAAAACCATGTTACTAAGCAGATATGGTCCATCGACGCATAAATCACTGTACTTACTTCCTTGGGAACCGGGTGTAGCGCGTAACCATTTTATAAAAATGTAACAAAATCACATTTTTAAAAAAATCCAACAGGATTCAATATTTATACCCAAGTGCTTCCTTTTCTTTCCTTTACATCTCTTATGGACACAGGCTCTTCACACAGGTTCGGTTTGTCTGTCTCAATTTTTTGTCCGTTAAATTTAAAAAATTAAATTTGTGCCAAATACTTTTGAAATTAATTATAAACCAATGGGCAAGCGGTTTAGAGTGGCTATCTGGACACATGGTATTCCCAATGACTGTTTCTAACGGAAGGATTTGCATGATAAATAAAGAAACTGCCACATGACAGAAAAAATCAACATTTTCTGACCTGGATAGTTGTATTAGTAGTCTGTGTCCAGATAGCCACTCTAAAACACTATTACTTTCGTTTAAAACCAATTCCCCTGGATTAACAATAATTTTTGCTTTAAGGTTGAGCGAGACAAACAAATCAGATTCCGATCGTTCATGCTTTCACCGTTTGAACACGTTTGTGTGACCCCTTCTATAGCTATAACTCGTTGGTTCCAACTAAATGTGAGGCATGTACTTAGTAACATGGTCTTGAGGATGGGGATGGTTGCGAGGAGGAGAACTTCATTCTGAGGCACAACTTCCAGTAGGTTTGTGATCATAATAGTCAATCCTAAAGAATCATCTCAATGATATGAGCCAATAGAACCATTTTTTCGATCAATTACGGTGAATTTTCAACATGGCGGACCTGTTTCGGTCTCTGTCTTTTGCATTGTTCTGAATGCGAGATAATTTAAAACTTCTGAAATTGGGAGCCTCGAACATAATGCTTCAAAATGAACCGAAGTCTCCGTTCTGAAGAGGTGCAAATCGTTTTACGCGGCAACCTCTTTTTTTTTGGCAAGCTGTGGCACATATAGATAGATAGAGTGATGACAACATTTTAGGGTGGGGAGAGCTGAATTTTGATTTTTAAAAATTTTGTAACTGTCACATCTGTTTTGCCAAAAAACATTCTACACAGTAAATTTATATCCCCATTATACGTAATTACATACATGCAAAGCTAGACTGTTGTCGCTTCGCGTCATGGAGAAAGCACACCAAAATACCTAGATAGGTCCTGTGGCCGGTGGGGGTGGAAGGGGGTTGAGGGTGGGGGGAGGGGTGCATCCCCACCCCCCCCCCTCTAGAGCCACCTTCATTTTGCCAAAAAACCGGGTATACATACCCGTTTTTTTTCACTTTTAGATTCCTTTGACAGTTCCTAAACGTTTCTCAGAATCGGGGTTTTTTCGGAATTTTCAGCGATTTTTAGGACCTTTGAGAAGGGGGTTAGGGGGCACCAACCATAAAAAAAGCAAAATTAAGTTGATGACAAGTGTATTAGAGCTGGTTTGAGGCAAAATATCGGTGAAAATCGACCTCAAAACACGGTTGCCAAATCGTCAAAAATTTTGAAATTTTGGCTTTTTTTGCAAAATTGACGAAATTTCAAAGGCGTTGCGGCGATAGTAAAAATTTTTTTCGGGGCTGCAATTTTACATACGTCTTTAGGACCACCTAGAGCAACTTTTTTTTGCTATTGCGTTTTCGAAATCCAAAATTCGCTTTTTTCGGCCCAGCCTACAGTGACCATTCCGTATATTTTTAAATATAAATTACTCGTGGCCTGTAATTTGACATTAATCGAACGGTAGCGCTCTGGTGGCAGAAATCGGCACTAAAAGCTGAAGAAAGTCACCTTAAGAATCGAAGGAAGAGCAAGGGGCGGGAGGGGGGGGGGGGAGGAGGAAAAGTTCAACACCACGGGGCGTTCGGTGCACATTATATTCGAGAGCAAATTTTTTTAGCCAACCTACCTTCTGTAACACGAACCTACGACTAAATATGATAGAATCTCCGTGCGTGAGGATTTAGTGTTAGTATCAGACCCTGGGGATCGATTCTCGAGTACAAGTGTTAGGAGAGTAGTCCGTTTAATAAGATGAGATGCCTTCGAGGGAGAGTCGAACCAACTCCGTGCAATTATGTGTCCGGCCTCTTGCCCTTTTCCTTTCTCGTAAAGTATCGCAACAGTTGGAAGGAGTATCATAGAATAGATAGTGATTTTGTTTAGGTCCTTACTGCGGATAAAGGAATGAGGGGTGATTTCTCTTTTTCTTTCTTTTTGCGGGTGGGGGGAGGGGGGAGGGCAGGGAGAAATAGAAGCACCTTCGAAAGCACTACTTTTAAGAACCCCATTTTTTCATGTAATCGGAAGAGAGAGAGAGAGAGAGAGAGAGAGAGAGAGAGAGAGAGAGAGAGAATGAATGAATGAAAGAATGAATGAATTATGAATGAATGAATGAATGAAATATTTTTATTTGCATTAATCCTACCGTGACAAATATAAATATAATGAAAGAAAAACACAAAATGAATAAAAAAGAGATCAAAGTGAATAACAAGTGAGAGAGAGAGAGAGAGAGAGAGAGAGAGAGAGAGAGAGAGAGAGGGAGAGAGAGAGAATGAATGAATGAAAGAATGAATGAATTATGAATGAATGAATGAATGAATGAATGAATGAATGAATGAATGAATGAATGAATGAAATATTTTTATTTGCATTAATCCTACCGTGACAAATATAAATATAATGAAAGAAAAACACAGAATGAATAAAAAAGAGATCAAAGTGAATAACAAGAGAGAGAGAGAGAGAGAGAGAGAGAGAGAGAGAGAGAGAGAGAGAGAGAGAGAGAGAGAAAAGCGCGGTGCTTTAACCTCTGAAAGCCCATGAGGTGTCTGATCAACGTAAGGTACTATGGCCTTCAAAAGAAAGTTCTCTCATCAAAACGGTCCTTGATAATGTTCTCCGTTATTTTTCAAGAAATTTTAGATTTTTTTTAAGGCATACTTTCAGGTGGCAATGCTGTTGGACTTTGGAATACCTGATAACAACAAACAAAATTAAAACCAGTGGTGAGGCGTGAAATTTGGCAACAATGTAGGTTCTCCATTTAAATTCACCAATAAAGTCGAACGTTTTGGTCATCGGCGATGACCAGGCATTTCGACCTTTCTCATGTGTTTAAATGGGGGAAAAGGGAAGTTGCCAAATCGCACGCTTCGCCACTGATTAAAACTGGTCGAGGAATGGAAGATTGAAAATGTCTACCAGGATATTTTCTTTTCATAGTCATAGTATCAAAGGGGGAGGGGGGTAAAAAAATACTCCAGACCATATTTTATTACAGAGGGCTTGTATTTTTGATATTTTTTTTTTATTATTATTATTATTATTATTAACTACAGTACTTTGAGTTATAGAGTGGGTACGTTCTACTGAATGTTTTACGACCATTTTATATCATTTTGACTTTTTTATGGAAATGTAAGGCTATTTTCCAAGAGTATTAGATAACAAATTGGAGAGAGAATATTCAGTTTCCCGTTCCTTTCTTTTGTTTGCCATTAAAAAATGAGGAATTGAACCAATCGTCCTGTGAAATGAGGTGGCTGGTAGGTTGATAGCACTCATATGGTGTTATCATTTTTCTTTGATTTCTCTCCTTATGTAAGTGCCGTTTTAGTAGGTATACCCGCCACAGTGTTGCCTTTCGGTGAAAAAGCCGTGTACGTTTTACATTGATTTACATGGGGACGATACGGCTTTTTACCCTCGATCTGGCAACACTTCCCCGCCAGTGGAGACTCTATGAAGCGTCCGTCGCGTCGCGTCGTGTCGGTACTTCCTATACAATATTTCCATCAAGGGACTCCAGGTGTGTGTTGGAAGATAGCACCTAGTTAACTATTCGTACGCGGCTGCACCGTTTTGGTCTACCTTAAAAAATGAAGGCGCATCCATAACAACAAGACATGGTTTCCCGATCGAATCGCTGGGAAAATTATTTAAATAATAGGGGGTATGCCTATGCGTCGACATTACGTGATCAACAAATGCCCCCCCCCCCCCCCCCCCATGGAGCTCTTGCAAACTTTTGCTTTAGGAGATTGAAGGTATGTTTCTTGCATAAAAACCTGTAAAAATGACGACGAGAACACAAAAAAATCACGAAATTCACTCTCATAATCGGGCTTATAGACGGAGAGACGCAGGTATGATGGGAGATCCTATCTAAATTGAGACATATCTCTGTGTTTCCGTAGAGAAAGTGACATTATAGACAGGAATCTCCCATGATACCTGCGTTAAGCTGCCATTACAAACTCGCCGTTATAGCAGTTATGTGAGTTTAGTACTAAATTTTAGACTTTCTTGGTGCGATTTAGATGATTTTCGCTGGTTTCTACATCACATTGGACTATACATTTGCTTACAGCAAAAGTTTGCAAGAGCCCCATTGGGGGTATGCGTGTGCGTCGACATTACGTGGTCAACATATGCGTGGTCCCCCCCTCACCCAATGGAGCTCTTGCAAACTTTTGCCATAGGATATTGAAGACATAATTCTTGCATAAAATCCTGTAAAAATGATGACGAGTATACACTAAACACTCACGAAATTCACTCTCAGAATCGGGCTTAGTGGCGGAGAGACGCAGGTATCATGGGAGATTCCTATCTAAATTGAGACATGTCTCTGTGTTTCCGTAGACCAAGTGACATTACAGACAGGAATCTCCCATGATACCTGCGTTGAGTTGCCAACAAACTCGCCGTTATAGCAGTTATGTGAGTTTATTACTAACTTTTAGACTTTCTCAGAGTGATTTTCGTGATTTTTGTGATTTTGGCTTGTTCTTACATCAAATTAGACTATCTATTTGCTTATTGCAAAAGTTTGCAAGAGCCAGATTCTTTCAAATCGGGACGCACGGCCCGGAACGTAACAGCGGCGGCTCGTGCAATTGGGCAACAATGGGTTTCCTCCATTTAAAACTGTGTAAAATAATCGATTACTTGGTGAGGCGCAGCGCCTCACCTAGCATCGATCTTTTTGCATACGTTTAAATGGCAAAAGTGCACGGTTGCCAGATTGCACGAGCCGCCACTGGAACGTAACAAAGCTACTTGTACCGTGAGGTCGTTCACATTTTTCTCCTTTTCTACATTTTCATTCTTCTTTTATTTATATAATGGCCCGGCCAACCTAAATTGGACTGATGCCCACCGGGAAAGATGGCGTCGCTCTTGATGAGTGGTGATAGCTCGTTGATGCACAGACACCTAAACAATTAACTCACATTAAAGCACTAGAAAAAAACACGGCCTGCCGAAACTAAAACGTAAGGGTAAGTCGTACGGCCCTGTTCATGAAGCTTCACACGACTAATAAAGTAATAACTACATCAAAGTTGACTCTGCGTATCTATTAGCGCTAAAAAACAATAGAGGCTTGCAAGTGATTCTAGCTAATATCAACAGGCAGCTCTGATTTTTATTCGAAGCCAGAATCACGCTTTCCAAAATAAAAGCGTATCAAAGATAACTTATACTTCACAGATATGGCACTAGCTATCTCGCCATTGTTGAATTTTATTGAGCTCCTTCATTGCTAAAAGTCATGCACTGGCCCACGGTTTGTTTACGTTTCAGCGAGCGAGAAACTTGTGCGCCGGGTGGGCCAGTCGGCAGGGGCCAAAAAATGTATGGTTCCGACAGTATGTGCACAAGTTGAACTGTGTTCAGTCTCGACCAATCAGAAAGCTTACGCACGTGCACGTCACAATATGACGAGCGCAAGTTACTTTCGGGACCTAACATTTGTTGGTCCATGGCTCCAGTGGTGTAGCGTGCAATTGGGCAACGTTGCATCGTGTCCATTTAAATATATGTAAAATATCGAATGCGAAGGTGTTCACCGAACACTCAATAGTTCGATCTTTTTCATGGGTTTAAATGGACAAACTGCAACGTTGCCAGATTGCACACTTACTGCATGGCTCACAATTATCAAGACTAGTCCCCGCAATGTTCGTATTCGTGAATGTAAAAACAGACTGTAAGTCAGTGTAAGTCTTAAAGCAATGAAGGTGCTTCGCAAAATTTTAGCTAGAGCTCCTTTCAGAAGTGTAGGCGCACCTAGACCATAATCTTTGTCAAATTTTCAGTTTCCATTCCTTTGTATCAAAACAAAACTTGCCTTCGACTTTAAATTTTTGATTTTAAAGCGTTCCTCCATGCAACTCCAAGGCTCAAAGTAATTTTCATTAATTCTCATTTTACAGTGTGAGAAATAATGTTGAAAAATTCCAAAGATTATCGGTCTAGGTGCGCCCACACTTCTGAAACTAACTCTAGTGCTACGTCTGAAGTAAAAGTAACATTTGGCCTGCTGTTAGAAAGCGCCCCAGCTCAAACCCACGGGATTGCAAGAGATGATATTCGACTCTCTTGTGAATTTAGATTTTTTTCCTCAGTAATGAAAAAAAAAAAAAAAAAAAAAAAAAAAAAGCTGACCAAAGTGCTAGAAGGAAACTAAGGACTTGGAGTCTTTGGATGCCTTCTACGCCTCTCTCTCCCCCCACCTGCATTCTGCAAGTCAGGGCGGCAGGATGAGTCACCACAGCGAGAAAAAACTGCGTTGCTCTTCTCCTAAAACGCACGATAGTACCTACTGATATCAGTTGTGGCGCAGCTCACGGACGAAAGTGCGGGAATAACGCGACATCACAGATGGATGGAGACATCTTGGACGCAAAACCCTGCACATCTGCATTTTCTCCATCTCGCAGTTTCTTCGAGCAAGTTTTTGAAACAATATATAAGTAGCCAACGGGAAGGAAGGGTGCAGAAGAGAGAGAAAGAGAAAGAGAAAAAGAGAGAGAGAGAGATAGAGAGAGAGAGAGAGAGAGAGAGAGAGAGAGAGAGAGAGAGAGAACAAAGCGTGAAAAAAATAGGAATATGTGTGTTTGAGAAGTTGAAGTTGGCGATAAGTTGAATAATGTGTCTGAGCACACTCGGAGAGAGCTTTTTCTTGTAATCAGCTGAGAACTTTGGAGGGGGGGGGACGCTGCGCTCCACCAAATCACACGATGCATTGAGGATTGAGGTACCAACGATGCATGTTGCCACGTCCTTCTTCTTACTCTTGTAGAAGGATGCTCATCCTCACCATCAGAGTTAGGAAAATAGGACTAGATTACCAAATATGAACTGCTGATAAAGTGTGATTAAGCTGACTCTCGGATTCACCCTTTAAAGACCGAGTTAGGTCAAAAGTACACCATTCTCCCCTTTATACATGTGTATAAAAGAAGGTAGTTAACTGTTCGTACTCGGGGGAGTTGGAATTGCCTATACGACGAATTGAAGGCGAGGTTAGTTCAAAAGAACGCCACTCTTCCGTTCACAGGTATAGGGAAGGTAGTTAACTGTTCGTACTCAGGGGAGTTGGAATTACCTATACGACGAATTGAAGGCGCCGGACGAAGTCTTAAATTGTACAGGTCTACAATGCGAATCGCGTTTATTCAGTATCGTGATACTACTCGGACACGGTAAAATAGACTATAAGAGAAAAATAAGTATACTCGGGCTTGATCCGTTATGGGTTAAATTTAATCGAGATTCGGAAAATTTTCAAACCGTTATTAAAGTGTGCTCCGGAACAATTTTTCAAAAATAAAGGTTATACCTTCACGTAGGTTTCCATAACTTGTTGAATTTTGTAATCAGGTTGACTGTTGAGTATTGTAAATCAAATATAGAGTAGAGGTTTTCACCTTCCATGGGACAAGAAGAACAAATAAAAAATAGGTGGAAAGCCCCGATTTTAGATTTAACCAGTTTTGTGTAAATATCTTTGTAATAACATAAATTAAGGTAAGAAAAATCCAATTACACCGTTGAATTAGTCATAATTAGAACTTGTCAACGACTTACAGTTTATTTCCGAATCAGTTTTAGCGAAGAAATGGCTATTTTTCAGCACCCATCTCAAACAGTTTCCCGCCAACTTTTTATGAACGAGAGCAATCTTTAAATCAGCGATAAATACTATTTGATTTCAATCAGCTATCATTGATTCATTGAGCTGAGAGGAATTCGTTTTTCTCTCTTTTTGCCGATTTGCACGGATGTGTCCGAGAAGGACAGAGAGATAGGGGCTGAAATCACGCGACAGTTGCTGTCGTTTCCTTCTTCCTTTTCTAACACATATGTTCGAATGGGCTAGGAGCAGTGACGGATTCTGTGGATTGTCTTTCTCTCTCTCTCTCTCTCTCTCTCTCTCTCTCTCTCTCTCTCTCCCTCTCTCTCTCTCTCTCTCTCTCTCTCTCTCTCTCTCTCTCTCTCTTCTCTCCTCTCTCTCTCCTCTTCTCTCTCTCTCTCTCCTCCTCTTTCTCTCTCTCTCTCTCTCCTCTCTCTCTCTCTCTTCTCTCTCTCTCTCTCTCTCTCTCTCTCTCTCTCTCTCTCTCTCTCTCTCTCTCTCTCTCTCTCTCTCTCTCTCTCTCTCCATTTAAACGCTTGTGTTAGAAAAGGATAGAAGAGGGGAGCGAAAGTCACGCGACTGTCCCTTATCTGTCCTTTTCTAACACACGCAATCAAATGGCCACACTGACAGAGAGAGAAGGGGGGGGGGGAATAAATCCCTGGTTGTTACGGCTACGCCTACGCTCGCTGGTCCAAACAGACTGTCATGCGTTCCGCGACAAAAATGTATTTATTTCGAAGGTGCGAGAGAGAGAGAGAGAGAGAGAGAGAGAGAGAGAGAGAGAGAGAGAGAGAGAGAGAGAGAGAGAGAGTGAGGGAGAGAGGGAGGGAGAGAGAGTGAGTGGGAGAGAGTGAGTGGGAGATAGAGTGAGTGAGAGAGAGGGGGAGAAAGTGATACTTCGAACTGGAGAAAACTTTCCAGACAAAAGTTGACGGTGCAAACATTGTTACGGAATGGGGGGGGAGGGGACTAAAGATGAAGGAAGTGATGCGGGAGGGGTGAGGGGTCTTAAAATTATTCCCCCGTTTAGATTTCATTTCTTCCACATGTTTACAGCCTCCTATACCCTCCTTTGCACCTTACTGTGAGCCGCGCCGCTTGGATATAGCCAGATTTTCGAAGAAACATTTCCAGAATTTTGAGGAAATAATCTTACAAAATTTTATATCAAAAACCGTTCTGCGGTAGGCGGCAATTATTATTCGATCGGTCCTACTTACACACTAAAACTTCTAACTGATTTTCACCAGGTAAAAAAAAATATATCGTTGTACTTATTACACAATTTAAGGATGGGCTCTTTTTCCATTTCATTTAAATGGTCAAGGCGTAAATTTTGCCTGAGAAGGGCTACATGATCGTGTTATGGTGGGGGGAGGGGGGTGTCCGTGGCAACGTTTACAGAAAGACAAAGAAAGATGATTCAGTAATCTCACCAAGCACTAGGTTAATTCTATGAGTGGTCACTTCATGAGGGGTGGTATTGAGAACCGTTGTGACGGCTTGATTTATTCGCCACTTGTAAGTAACATTGAACGCGATAAATAAACACCTTTAGCTATTTCTAACTCGCTGGAGTCATTCCCATCGAAACATTATTTCTGACCTAGGTTTTAAAATAATTCCTTGAGACAGAAATGGACAATGGTTGAGGGAAATTTTAATTGGTTTTTCATTGAGTCAATTTTTAAGATATTAGTTTTCTAATTTATGATGGCGAATTCAATGAGAAGAAAATCGTCACCTATTCATCCGTCATTTGGAATATTGCAATTATCATTCAACACATAACATTTTATTTTGAGGAATTTTTCGGATACTAATAACTTCATAACAGTGGTACCTTCGGAAATGACAGGAGAATTTGCGGCAAGTCCGTTCAAAATACCTCGCTCAGTTGTATCAATTTTGATTGGATACGATTTTAAGCCTTTTCGTTTGATTAACGAGACGTTCGCGCCTGTGTCAATATTAAATTTAGCTGAATATTTTCGAATTTTGCCTGAACATAAACTGAATTGTTAGTTTCTTGAGTAAGACTGCACAAGTAGGGAGACTTATGACTGGGATAGCAGTTGTATGGTTCAGTGCTTATTCTAGGTAACACCTTTGTAAATTACCAAACGTTTAAAGAAAAATTTCTAGCGCATTATTGGAGCGAAGATGAACAAGCTCAAATTAGGGCTAAATTATAAGTACATCCCCAATCAATATAGACCATCGCAAGGCGAAATGACTGATTATTTCCTAAAACAAGAGGAAGCGGCGCGCTGGCTTGACGACCCAATCCCTGAAAAAACACTCATTCGGTAAGTTGAGGGCTACTTTGGCAGCCAGGTTAAGTGGGCGATCATACATACTCAAATGCTCACTCACACCGTTGACATGGTGGTTGTTAAATTGAAAGAGCTTGACAAGTTAGCCTTTAATAAGGTTCCTTTCTCAAATCAAAATCCGAGGTCAACCCAGCAAGTTAAACCTACAAATGTAACCTAATTTACGGCTTAGTGTTTTCGAAACCCAATTTTCGGCCTAGCGTTTTCTCTCACATTACCGTTCTTAAATACAACGTCGTTGACGGCAATTTCGGAATTCCTGAATCCAACTTTCATTTAATCTTTTAGTTTTCTTCTCAAAATTTCTGTTCATCAAAATTGATGTTTTCCGCAAATGCAACCCGTGTATTCAGTGTTGCCGCCAATAGACGGTATCATCATGCGTGTGCGACTGAATTCGCTCCGCACTTTTTCCCCCTCCCTTCTTCACCGCGCGCTAAAGAAAGTGCGTGTAGGTTAGCCGATCTGCGACCTTGACCGCGGTTGAAAATTCATCGCGATCTTCGCTAGACAGCCCCTCCCCTAGGGTGATTCTTATTTTTCAAAAATGAGTATTTTTGGTGCGAACGGTCGATTTTTTGTTCTTTGTGGTCTAAAAAATCGACCCATAACAAGCATATTGAAAAAAATTGACTCTAAGTGGCCCCTCATCGGCAAAAAGGGCGTAAGTACCAAATATGAATTTTTGGGTGTTTTAATAGTCAATTATGGTGTAAAATAGCCACTTTTGGCCCTTTTAGGGCTGAAATTTTCATTGTTTTTGGCTTTCAAGGCGGGCGGTATGATGAAGCAGAAGTTAATTTTAATTTAAGTTTGCCTTTAAAAAAGCACAGTTTTATTTTATAAACAAATCACAGCTTTTAAAAAAAAGCACAGTTTTATTTTATAAAAAATCAAGTCATTTTACGTTAACCGTACATACACACGAGTGACCACTGACCTTGAGCTCGCCACTCAACATCTCGCGACGATGCTCTGAGAACTTAACACCCAGCGCAACACGCTGATTGGCGCGTTTTTACGGCGGGATCTAGTAAGTACATAAACCAGCTCTCCGGACCAAAAATTATCATTCATTGATCGAACCTCACCGAGGAATCTCGAAGAACGAACTCGATGCTCAAGCGCTCCAGATCAACCAGCCAGGCAGCCAGCCTAAAGTCTCCAACGCATCACTTGTCATAATCTAGCCATTGAGCCGGCAAGAGACGAGACAAGTGATCGCAGTGATTGAACGCCTTGCACGCCGCGCCGCACGAAAGTCGAAGAGCCCGTGCGTATTCTGCGGACCCACCAAACCAAGGTCACCGGTGAAAGTCAACATCCACCGATTCCACCGCAGCGTTCACTTGTGTGAGTATTACTGGAGCTTCTCTCCTCCCCCACCCGCTGAATGGTCGGGCGAAGGACGAATGGGCGAAGGACGATTGGGCGACCTGGAAATGGTAACCCTTTTGGGCGAGGAGATTAATGAGGCAGGCCCAATGACCCATAGGACTTTTGGGCGAGTAAGTGAAACAAAAGTTTGAATATTTGGCATCAGTGCATGATCAGTAAGGTTTGTTTACGCGTCGCATTTCGGGCATGGGCAGTTGAAGTGACAATGATCTCTGCAGATAAGAAGATAAGAAGCACCGTGAACGGTGTGTTAAGCGAGTCGATATTGTTGTACTGTGCTCACCCTAGCTTACCTCAGTTTTCGTTCAGTTTCCGCATTGCACTGTAACGATGGATAAACAAATTTCCGCGGTCTACGAAACTTTTAGAGGAAGCAAAAGTCTTGTAGTTGATAATTTTAAATTTACTCAGTCTAATATATTAAAAAACGCAACGTACAGATTTAGGTGCGCGAATAAAGCATGTGGTGTGAGTTCGTTAGTGGACCCCTCTTTAAAATATATTTTAGAGTGTAACGATGCTGAGCATAACCACGAATCTTATTCTGATGGCGACATAAAGCTTCAGCAAATGAAAGTTTCCTTAAAAAGAAAAGCTGTGGACAGTCTACGTGAGAAACCATCATCGCTATCATAAGGAGGGAGTTACTTCAGAATGAAAGTTCGAACGAAATTACACAGGCGGACGTGTCTCCAATGGTTGAATATTTACAAAAATATTCCAAAAAAATCGATCAACGATCGGCTGTGATACAACTGTCAACTGTGATAAGGGTCCGGGGGGGGGGGGGGCAGGCTCGCAGATTTTACTTTTTATTCATAAAGTAGAGTCTGCGAACTTTTTGTCAACCAAACCCAAAAATTCATCGTTTTTTCTACCTCATTCCAGTCTTCAACAAATACTACTTATGCCGACAAGGAGGTACGCAATTTTGACATTATTCATTACTGATTGATACGTTGCCACATTGTAACAAATAAGCCTTAAACATCCGTTTCATCACTCGCCCAAAAGTCCCGTTGCTTTTCACTCTTTCGCCCAAAACGACTCGCCCAAAAGGGCTACCGTTTTTTGCCCAAAACGCCTCTTTTTCACGTGTTATCGCCCAAAACGTCCACGCCCGAATGGTCAGGCATTTAGCGGTTGGTCGCCGACTCATTTTGTGCTCGGATTTCATCTAGTCCTTTATGCTGACAGTAAAAACATTCAAATTAATTGGGAGCTCTCGCTAGGTCCCGACTCTTCAAGTCACCCTGCATGCGCGGAAGCCGACCCACTCTCGGGCTCGGATTACTAAAGTCCAACTAAAAACAGATTGCCTGTTCCCCGCACAGCGCGGTCGCCGACCGTCACACACGGGTCCACGGTCGTGGTAGAATTACTCAATCTCTAAGGTCCTCCGGCAGCTACATTATTCATCGAAGCCCCTCAATTATTTGGTGTGAGTGAAAAGCGCCATGTTTTCTTCCATTTCGACTGTTTTTTAGATCTGCCTGATGTCAAAAACAACAATGCTCTCCCCCCCCCCTTCCTTGCCAAAATCCAGGAGCACGTATACGCTCTTGCCGCTCTTGATTACAAGGAAAAAGATTATGGCCCTCTTGTGGTCACAGTTTTATGTCGAAAATTATCAGCACACCTTATGAGGCGGCTTGACGATAATCGCGCAGATGCTTCTAAATATCCCACTCTTACCGAATTAATCAGTTTTTTGAAGTCAGAGAGTTCTTAATTGATTGATTGACTTCTAATTTGATCTTAATTTCTTTTGTTCTCAGATATACCCAATTTTCATGGAGCTCGCACATGATGTGAGAGTTTTGGCAAAATCTGCCTCTGCTGCTCTCCTACGTTCCTGAGAGGAGGGGAGGGAGCTGCTCTTCACAAATCACTTATTAACGGCAGAACTACTAAATCGGATACACAACCTGCTTTCTTCACCAGCGGAAATCGGATTAGGTAAATGTGTTTTGGTAATAGCATGGGAGAGGTAAAGCAGCCTTCGAGACCGCGAAAGTCAAACTTTCTATGAAGCTGCAGAAAGAGTAAAAACGAACGATGGACCGTCTAGTGGCACTAGCAGTGGTTTCGCTGTTAATAAAGCTAGGAAAAATGCGGCAAATCCTTTCTTGCACTCCAGGGGATTCGAAGACAACATCAAGGGGAAAAACCAATCCATTCTAAAGGACACCTTACATTAAAGACGATTCTGTAGATACCTATAATTGAATATTGGCAGACTGAAAATGATCACCACCCAAAGTTATTCGCCCTGGCTGAAATTATCCCATGTATTCCTGCCACTCAGGCCGGCGAAGAAAGATTATTTTCAGAGTAAAAATGTATCAAGAGTGACCATCGGTCAAATTTAAGCGATCGTGCTCTAGAAGCAATATTGTTTGTGAGAAAATCCGTAAGTAATCGGGAAACGAGAAACGAGTATTCAGTAGATTTGGTGACCATTTGCCCAGCCCAACTCTGCCGTCAAGTTAATGACAATGAGGATAAGGAGCACTGTTTATTGCATTTCCACTTTATTCATCCCGCCATCCGTTCACTTCATCCTCGTTCCACAATCCATCCCTTCCTCCAAAAATACGCACGTGCGATCATAATAGAAAGTGAAAACAATAGTTTGCGCGCACCAGCAACTTCCTCTCGCACTGCTGGCTGATTGGCGCACGAGCTAACAGCGGAATCATTTAAGTAGCAGTGCCCGCTGTGACCTAATGAGTATGCTGCTCGGAACCAGACCCGCCGGACCATCAAGCCACGCTACCTCAATTTGACCCTGACCATCTTACGTCTGGCACGTCACAACTTTGAAAACGGCCCTTTTCAGGGCCACCAAAAGTTCTTTTCCGAACACCTACAAACGCAGCGCCAAGAGGCCCCGGCACCAGCAGAGTCCTCGAAGTATTGGCACTCGTAGGTACTCACTCTAACCGATAGAGACGGCACTCGGTTCCGGCACCACATCCATGCCCGTGTTTCATTTTCTTTCACTTTGAATCAGTTTGGATAGTCTTAGGTGATGTCGGGAGAAAATAAGTTGAGTGGGGCCGAATTCCGTAAGAGAAAGAAGGACCAACAAGGACGTACCGCAAAACTTCCGTAAATCGCAACTTTTTTCCGGAAAAAGAAAGTGAACGTACTTACAGAGACACTTGAAATTAACAACTTGGGTCTCTCTAAAATTGATTCGCAAAAAAATAAGTCCCGCCCGCGTGGATATCGGGATACCCCTTCTTCATCTGAAGTTTCGTCAACAGACAATCAATCATCAGTTCATTCTTTTGACAGCGTTGTTGGAACTGCAATAACACCTGTAGAATTCCAGTTTTCACGCCAGAAGAAGAAGAATTTTTACGAGTTGTAGCCAATGAGAAATACCCTTTCTGATCTCGTTCATTTCAAGACAAATATTGAAAATACAACGGTTAAAAAATTCATCGTTGATAGTGAGCCGTGTAGACATCGTGGACCTTTCCCCGACGATGAATTTGGAGAAAAAGTTCTTTCAGTGAATATTATTATATATTATTATACAGTGAAATCTAAAGCTGGTGTGACGCTCCAACGAATTGGGCTTTTTTATCCCCTTAAATTAGATCGGTGTTATTGTGAGCCGTTCTGGCTGTTTGCAGATTTGCAAATGTTGTTTGTCAAATGTGGACCAATAATTTGTACCAAACCGGTGGACGTAGAAATGATATGTGTACTAGTTAAAATTGGACACATTTTAATTTAATGAATTATCCTGAAACCGTAGCAAAAGCTTTGAAGCAAAGTCGTAGCAAAAATTTTGGCTGTGATACACACAAACACACAGAAAATTAATCATGCAAGTCTCATTATTCCACTCTGGGAAACGTGAAGTTAAACTTTCAATTGCTTATACCTAAAAACTTGGTTTCCCGAGATAATGTCCGTTGTCCTTATTGCACCCAACTCTGCAATTAATTAAGGTATTAATGAAAGTAAAGTGAGGAACTTGGAACATTAAAAAGGGAATGGCTGTAGTTCCAGTGTTGCTAGATGCACAGAAACTTAAAGTCGCGTATATTTTCGATACGACTTAATGTAAAATATACGGCGTTTAACCTGACATCTGGCAACACAGAGTAGTTTTAGACGATGCTCCACTCTTCACTTTTTGCACTACTAAATTCGAATACTCCGTGTTGTTCGCTCATTGCATTGGGCAGATCCAGAAATTTCCCCCTCTCTTTCTTTTTGCCCATTTGAATGCAGTGTTGCCAATTTTTGGATAACTATCCGATTTTTTCAAATTCACTTCAAGCAAAAATTGGTACTTCATAGGAAAATCTGGCGACATTGTTGAAATGTTACACCGAACAAAATCAATGGGTCTGTTGCGTACTTTTGCTACAACAATGTAGAACTTAGATTCTTAAGTAAAATTTGGCAAAAAAATAAAACAAAAACAAAACAAAAACCGATGCGTACATTAAAAACGTTTAAAAACCACTCATTAACTCACGAAATCACTTCAAGTTCAAACAGCCGCTACAATAGACACTATTTGCTCCGGCATCGTGCTGTACAAAATAAATAGTCGGAACCACCGAGCATATGTAAACAACATCGTAACTACAAAATGATGAAGTTTCCTTCTAAATTTATGAAAACTTAGATTACGAAAATAATACAAGAATTGTACGCATCTAAACGAAACATTAAAAAGAGTCATAAAATGAGTGATTTCTTGAGTTTATGAGTGGATTTTGAATGTTTTTAATCCACGCATCGTTATTTCCGCCGAATTTTACTTAAGCATCAATGTAAGACGTTGCTGTAGCAAAAGTACGCAACAGTCCCATTTTCTGTAAATTGATCCTAAATTACGATGTACGCCCATAATGCCTGCCAAATTAATCAAGGAAAAATGTTCCGGTCGGTGGTAAACGACGCAAAAAAAACTTAGTGTTTACAATAAGAGATTTGAATAAATATGCCAAAAGTTATAGTCCGAGACAAAATTTTTATTTTTTTATTTTGAACACAAATTGGGGTCCAATACCCAATAGTGAGGAGGCACGATCCTACATGATTAAAGAGTGTTAAAATTAAACAAACCGAACCAACGATTTCAACGCTTAAGTGGAAACGCCTTTGTTTGTTAATCTATTAATGAATTTATTTATCTATCTATTTATTTATTATATTTTTAATTGTCTAATTTTCCTCGGGTTGAGAATGACTACGATCACAGCCGAGACGTCTTCAATGGCAAGCTTGAGGACGACCAATTTTCCATTCGTTTCCTCGACGATTCCACGAACGATTTCATACGATCATCAGCCAATCGATCGATCAACCGAACAACATTTTCTGTAAATTGATGCTAAATTACGATGTGCGCCCATAATGCCTGCCAAACTAATCAAGGAAAAATGTTCCGGTCGGTGGTAAACGACGCAAAAAAACTTAGTTTTTACAATAAGAGATTTGAATAAATATGCCAAAAGTTATCCCAGATAAGAGGGAATATTTAGCCAATATTGTGCCAATATTTTCAACCTTTTCGGGAAAAATATTTAATTAAAAAATATTTTTTCAATAACGCCTGAATATTTTTACAATAAATATTTGCAAACAAAATATTTCAATAATTTTTTACAAAAATCTTTTGTCAATAATAAAAATAAAAATATTCAAAAAATACTCAACGAATATTATTATAAAATTTTATCAATATTTTTGTTTTTAAACTTGTGTGAGTATTATTTGAATATTTTTGATTTTGATATTATTTTAATGCTTACTTAATTAATAATGGAAAAATATTTGATCAGTATTGAAATTTAAAATCTTATTTGTTCAATATTTTGTAATATTTAAGAAATACTTTAAAAAATAATATTGTTTTGTTTAGTACTGATTAAATTTTTTTGTATAATATTTATTTAATGCTCACATTGCAAATACTACTGCATTATTCATTCAATACTTTTACAATTATTATTTGAAAAATACTTAATATTATTTTATTTTTTAAATATTTTTTATGAATATTCTCTGAGTCTTGATTGTAAAATAAAAAATGAATATTAAACAAATACTTTAAAAAAAATACTATTTCTTTTAAAATTTATACAATAATAAAAAAATACTTTCAAATTCATTATTCTAAGAATACTAAAAAGTTAATTATTTTTTTAATATTTTTGTATTATTGACTAAATATTAACAAAAAAATAATAGAAGAGTATTATTTAAATATTTTAATTTAAAGTACTTTTTTATTAAGTATTCACTCAATACTCTAAAAATACTTTTAAATGGCTTATTTGAAAAATACTTATCATTTATATATTTTGGAGTTAGTTTCCGAAAATATTGAGTAAGTTTAAAAAATAAAAATAATAAGGCAATATAAAAGAAATGCTTTAAATTTTACTATTCAAAGAATACTCAAAGTTAAGTACTATTTTAATAGTTCGTGTGAATATTGAGTGAGTATAACTTGTAAAAATAACAAAGGAATATTACATGAATAGTTTAGCTAATAGTACTTTTTTGCTTAGTATTAATTCAGTAATTAAAAAATACTTTTAAATTCATTATTTAAATATTACTTACTATTTAATACTTTTCAAATAATTTTAATAAATGTAAGTTTTTATTATTATAGAAATAAAAATGGAATATCAAATCAATAATTAAATTAGCCAACTGAAAAGATTCTATGCAAGTATTTCTTTCAGAACTTCGGGAAAATGTCCAACATTTTCTCGGATTTTAACGATTACAATTTGACGATGCACTTAATTTTCTCTCTGAAAACTGCTATCTCGGTGGATTTATTAGAAAAATATTGTTTCTTTGTTAGTGATTTATTGGCTGTTCTGATTTTTTTTATTTTCTCATTATTACTTTCTCACTCCCCATCATAGGGTAGAGAAAGTATTGTAATCATGATTTTTTTACTATGATTGAGACCGTGTTAGTCCGTACCCCCTCCCCCATCTAACTTTTGATAAACTCGAGCCTCATCAAAAATTTGGGGGCACCACTTGAGTGGTGAGGGGACTCACATATTTCAAATGGAAACCTATATATCTTGCAATACACGATTTGACAGGGCATAGAAAAGTACATTATTTGGCTCTATGCGGAGGTTGCCATCTTATTACCGTTTCAAAGTGTGAAAAAAAAACATAATTTTGTTGGGAACGGCACTCCAACCTTTTTGAGTGGGGTTGGGTCAAAGTTAAAATTAACCCTATCATAACCATATGCTATTTTGAAAGCTTATGCAAAAAGAGGAATTTTTGCGGCAACTGAAAGTCTCTATAGCTCCAAACATTATCAAAATGGCGGCCGTCAAACCATGATTATTCGCCAACTTTGACCTGCCGCCATTTTGAAATAGTGAAAGACGGTGACCTCCGAATTGCGCCAATAAATAATTTGTCTATGCCCTTTTAAATGATGGATTGCAAGATAAAGGTTACTATTTGAAAATTTTGAGCTGAAATGCGACGACCTCCCACCCCCTCTCCTCTTGAGGGGTGCCCTAAAAACGTTGACCCACCAAAAAGATAGTTCCTATTATGTAACAACCATCCACCAAATTTCGTTTTTTTATCCGTCATTAAATGGGGAGGGTCAAGTAGGTACGGGCTTTTTGACCACCCTGTATCGATCCGTTGATGTGCATTTTCTGCGTTACTGGGGGTAAAACATATATGTTACCACCTCAAGGTCCCGCTCGCAGATGATCGGTGAGCTTTTCTCGGGGGGTTAAAAGCACTCGCAACTATACCTAAGTGCGAACCAAGATCTATTAATACCAGGTCAGTCCAGTAGCAAGAAGGCGCGGGGCTAACGCGTTCCATTTCACATCGTTTCCCCGGTCTGCTGGGAATCGCGAGTCCCCTGTCTGCTATATAGGCATCGTCTCCCCCGTTGAGCGGTTCACTCAGTGGAATCAACAGTTATGCGGAATATGACGGTGAATAGCGGGGAACGTTGGTATGGACTGCCTATACTGGACTGACCAGGGACCAAGTAATGTTCGGTCAAAATAATCTCAAATTGGTCTCAACAATCCGATGACTGCTGAGCATTTAAGCACGGTCAAGATAGGGCTTACGCCCTCAAAAGTCAACAAAAGGCTAGCGAGTAGCGATGGTCATGACCGAACATTACTTGGTCCCTGGTATTAATAGATCTTGGTGCGCATCATCCAACGGCCTTCGGAGGACCTTCGTGTCAAGTCTAAAAATAATTTGATCCCAGGTGTGCAGAAAAAACTGTGTGTATCGTAGAATAAATAAACTTCACATCTTTTTGAAGCCTTTTTATTCTTCTCTCGGACATTTTCGGGTCCGCCGCGCCGTGTCGTAACAGAGTGGTAATTCGGCAATTTGCTACAAGAAACGGACGAACAAATTAGGGGCACAGTTGTAAACGGGGGGGGGGGGGGGTTTACACAGTTGCTAATTTGGATTGTATTGAAAGTTTGCTACAACAGGCTCTTAAGTAATAAGTATGTGTCATAGGAGTTTCCTATAGTGGGTTTGTACTTTGTGGGACGTAATTTTGAAGCACCACGAAGACAGCCATGATGGAAATCTCGGGCTTCGTTTGTTTGCCTCCTTTGTTTTACTCTTGAAAAATGATAAACAAATTGGATCAAATCTTATTTTAAAATTGGTTTGAAATGAAGCAATTAATTTTTTAAATGGGCTATCTCTGGACACAGAAATCGATAACGTAGTGTTTAATTTAAAAGGATTTTCACGACAAAGAAACTAATAACACACGATAGAAAGAATCACAATTTTCTCACCAGGATTGTTTTAAGTACCAATTAAAATTCTGTGTCCAGGTAGCCACTTGAAAAACGATTGTATTTTCGTTTAAAACCGATTTCTATTGAACTTTTCACAGCTAGTTTTAGATTCAAGTTAAAATTAAACCGTAGGGAATGCCCTACGATGACTCTCACACCCCTATACTCCCTAGACCTCCCATTAAAATTCTGGGGAGGGGGATTCGCAGCCCCCTCTTTACATTGCCGTTCCACGCCACAAACGAAAAATTAAAATGAAAAAGAAAAGTCAAAGGTCCAAGTTCAATACTGACCAATTTTCAAAAATGCATGACTCCGACAAGAAAAGTCAGAATTTAAAAAACTCTGGGTGTCTAAAATACTCAAAAAACAATCTGTTTTCAGAAAAAAATACAGTATTTTCAAAAATTTAGTCAAAACTTGGTTTTAGAGCCCCCGCAAACACGTTGAAAGTTTTTGCTCCACGGGGGGGGGGGGGGGGTTCCTGAAAAATTCCCCACGACGACCCCTTTTGAGTATAATACATCGATCGAAAGAGAGCATAACAAACTGAGTATTTTGGCGTAAACCGGAGGCCGCGATATCGTTTTTCACATGCGATAGGATCGAATTTCGAAGGTCGAATTACAAAATTCGATATCTCGAATGTGAAAAACGATATCGGCCTCCGGTTCGCACCAAAATACTCAGTTTGTTATGCCCTTTTGACCGATGTATCACTCGATAGGGGCTGTCTTTGGGACTTTTTCAGGTAGCCCCCTCTGAGGGGCAAAAACGTAAAAATGTTTGGGGGTTCTAAAACCAAGTTTCGACTACATTTTTGTAAATACTGTATTTTTTTCTGAAAAGGGCTTGCTTTTTAGAGTATTTAAGACACCAAGTGTTTTAAATTCCGACTTTTCTTGTGGGAGTCATGAATTTTTGAAAATTGGTCCGTATCGAACTTTGACCTTCGATATATCGAATACGAAAAACAAAACTAATCTGCGGTTCGCGCCAAAAAATTTCTTTTTCTATGTTCTTTTAGAGACTGAAATAAAAAAATAGGGCTGCCGTATAAGAAGTTCGATTTTCAGGGAGGAGAACCCCCTTCCCCCGCCCCAACAGGAGGGCCCCGAAAAAAATGACCCCCCTCATAAAATGGGCCCCCTCGGATTCATTGGACTCGTTAATAGCCGTTTTTCGAAATTCGCAGCCGTTTTCGAGAAAACCGCAGTGGAACCTTTTTTAAATAACACCCTGCATGTTGCAGGAATTGAAAGACTGAATCTTTAAAATAATTTTTCATTTGCATAGATTAAACGCTTTTCCAAAAATGTACCTACTTGAATTGTGATTTGTATACAAAGTTTCATCAAAATTCCTCCGCAGCCATCATTATAGTGGTTGACTCCAAGTTTAAAGATTAATTTTTCATGCGCATCCTACCGCTTGGCTGGAACGACTCTTTTGACTTCTTAAACGGTTTTAAAGACTGCCTATAGTAATTATAAAGGAGATCTGTATACTTTCTCGCACTAACCAAGTTAGAAAAATTGAGAAAGTATTGCGATGGCGCAGAGATTTTCAAGTTACCTATTTTGTTTCGATACTTATAGTCTGCTATGCGACTAAGTCAATCATGATGATTACAAAATAATTACCTCTCATCATGCCTAATACTATCCTAAAGAACATTCATCCATCCATGACATTTCAATATTTCTTAACCATTTGTGGTAGGGGGGATAAATGCATACAATTTCTGTGGTGTCCGTCTGTCTGTTTGTCGGTCTATCTGTATCCTCACATAACTTTTTGGGATCAAACTTTGCAAAAACATTCTACAACCAACCTACTATAAAATTAACCCCCCATAGTTGAATAAAATAACCCATAAGACTGTTTTAAAAATTAATTCAGGGCGTTTGAGCCAAAAAATGGAATAAAAGTGAGAAATTAATCTTATAACTAGCGTCTCGATCACTGATGGCTGCATGAATTTTGATGAAACTTTGTATACACAATGTACTACCACAGTGCTAAATTATTTTCTTCATACTTACTGTCATAATATTAAAACCTTGTTGGGACCGTTTCAAGGGACATACAACAAAGGTGCGATCGAGAAACAATAAGAAAAATTAAGTAAATAACAACATATAAGTAATCATACTAGTTGGGATATGAACTTTAGTTTAGGTCCAATTAATTTTAACAAAAATTGGCAAAAAAAATCTACATTTAGTCTACTTTGTAGAAAGAACCTCTTACAGTTTAAATGTAGGTACAGCCTTTATTAAGACCGTTTAAAAAATCAAAATAGGGCGTGCGTGCCAAAATACAGAATTAAAGTGCGAAGAATAAACCTTCAAACTTGGACTCAATCATTAATGGCTGGATGGATTTTTATGGAACTTTTTACACACAATATACTTTAAAAATATCAAAATAATTTCCTCGCAGTCACCATAAGTGTTCGCAGGGTATTTCCCTCAGTTTAGTTGACGACTCGTTGCATATTATTGTTTGTATCAATTTTCATTAAAATTCATCTAGCGGTATTTAAAATTTTTCAATCAATAATTCCCCATTATTAGGTACCCATTTTCCCATTGATTTGAATGGAAACCAGTTTTCTTTGATATAACATATACCCAAAATTTAAAATTTCCAAAAAACAAGGAAGTTCCTCTGGGGAATCTTAAAAGCAACATTTAAGTAACTGCGCAAAACCTGGATGCATATGGACCAAAGGTTTAAAAGTTATGCCCAGGCAGAGTTGCCAATAGTGGCTAGATTCGTCCACACGTGGACCATTTTGATGAGAATTTAGCCACGCCTCCGCCCCTATGCCTGTCGATCCTCCATCCCTATCCACAGCGTGGCTAGTAACCAACTCGAAAACTGTCCACGCGTGGCTATTCCACCCCGTCCAAACCTGGCAACACTGTGCCCAGGTACGGACTGACTGGCGGATAGCCCCCACAGAATTTTTTGGATAGATCTATCTAAGTCAGGAAGGGTTAACAAATACTGTAAAATCGCTGGATATGTTCTCTAGAATGGTATTAGACATGATGAGAGGCAATTATTTTGTATTTATTATGATATACTTTGTTTGGAGAGGCCCACTATCAAAACAAAATACCTTGAAAAACTCTGCGCGATCGCAATAGGTACTTTCTTCTTTTCTAACTTCGTTAGCGTGAGAAAGTAAAAAGAAGGCAAACAAACCAGGATCAGATCGTTCATGCCGTCAAACTTTGAGATAGGACTGAAAGCATATGTAAGTACATAGCACAAACCCCTCTATTACTGAAGCTCGAAGTAGTTACCATTTTGATTCTACACTATTCTGTAGTGGTGTATTTGTGCAGACTTTGCCGCCAACATATTTGAATCTTTGCCTCTCATATTCGTCAGTGATGCATGTTGCATGAGCAGAATTTCGTCTTGACACGGAGATTTACTTGGAAGAAGTGAATTTACACCAGATTGTGCAAGTTTTCTAAAAAAAAGACGATTTTTGCCAATCATTGCATCTTTTTACTTTTTTATCATTGCGTGGAACAGTTGCGTCGATTTTTTCGGAAAGTGCAATTTTCAATGTGAGATTTTTTTTTATCTACACAGTGCAGACTTTTGAAAATCGGACCTGGCACCCCTGCCATTACTTGTTGATCACTGAATTTTCCAACCGTTCACCGTTCCATTTCTTTGAATCGTAAGTACTTGTTTGCTCTCTTCTTCATTCTTAAATTTTGTTCTATACCCACACGGTCATCATGTTCCAACGTTTCGAATGATAGGTGCTGGTTCTTGATCGAAGCCTAGTTATTTGATGGAATTTCTAGAATCTTTAGGCCACTGCAACACGACGGTTCCCACGCGAATTCGTGAATTCTTCCAAACATAGCCGGTACTGACAATTAGGTACTAAGTGTTTCAATTCCATCGTACCTAGGATTCTGTTAGGAAGTATCTTTTCGTTTTTCGTCAGTATTCTCTCCCTGTGCAACAATTTCAATCAATGTTGAAGTGTTTTCTCCCTTTTCAGACTTGTGGTGAAGTGTGCGGTTGAATCTGTTAATCATGTCTGATAGTTCTCCTCCAGGTCCTTCTGACAAATGTGCTAAGAGGACAAAACGTTCTCAGGATGAAAGCTCCCCTTTAGTGCCTGAATTACTGTCTAAGGACCACCGAAAGGTAAAACCCCTTACAGATTTGACGACCCGTGATTCTCGCTATAGAGCGGTAAAGCGACGGCTTGACCTGACGCCGCAAACTTTAAGTGATAGTTCAGATGCTTCAGAAGCTACCTGTTCAGATAAGTTAGCTTGTAGCCAGGTTTTCACTCAACCAGAGGCAGAGGAGTTGCTAGTTGATACTGGCGGTACTTCATTCACCAATTTAGGTCTTCCTGCTGAACAGCTTATAACTGATGAGAATAGCCAAACGTCTAGTTGTGATGAATTGAGTTCTCAAGGTGTAGATGATTCAATACTTGACTTTTTAACATGGGACTTCCAGAAGTTGTTGACTTATGCTGATATGTGTGACGACTGGAATGTTGACATAGCCTCACTTTTACCTCCTATGAATGACCCCGATGAAGAGTTTGACATTTCTTTATTTCTTGAAGGCATTGATAGATTTGATTTTGAGAATGATGCAGAAAGTTCAGATAATGCGAGTGATGAAGCTGGTGTGGAAACTTTATGTGATAAAGTGAGACTAATTTTGCATGATTGGGTCCTTTGTGAAAGGGTACCACACTCCAAAACTGACGCTCTACTTCGTAGCCTGAAATCGCTTCCGGAATTGTCCAGTTTACCTGCCACAACAGTTACTTTGATTAAAACCCCTAGAGGTAAGATTAAATCGAAAAATGTTAGCGGTGGTGGAGAATACGTTCACATCGGAATAAAGAAAAATCTTGAATTACTTCTAGCTGAACAGACAAGTGCTCACATAGAAATTTTTTGGAACACAGATGGTATATCAATTTTCAAAAGCAAAGGCAGCGAACTGTGGCCTATTCTCTGTCGAATCACATCCATTCCTAGCTTATCTCATATTGTTTTTGCAGTGGGGTTCTACTACAACTCGTCAAAACCCAAACGGCCTGAATTTTTGAAGGATTTTTGCAAAGAAGCTGAAGACCTAATCAGAGATGGGCTCACAATCAATCAGCACTGTTTTACAGTTAGTTTTGGTTGCTTCGTAGCAGATGGCCCTGCAAAAGCAATGGCCCTAGGAATTAAGTCTTGTAACGCAAAAGCCTCCTGTACCAAATGTCATGTTTATGGTTGTTGGTCGTATTCAAGTCATCGTGTTTATTACACTGCTGAAGATGCAGCCCTGAGAACTCATGCAGAATTTTTAGAACAGTCTGACCTGGAGTTTCACAAGTACGACACTCCACTAACCACAATTTCAACCATGGATTTTCCAAAGACTGTTGCCTTGGACTATATGCATTTAATTCTGCTTGGCGTCTTTCGAACAATGGTCTATCTTTGGCTCATTGGAAAGCTGCCCCATAAAATAAGCCCTAGTTGTCGCATGATCATATCTGATCGATTGAAAGGCATGAAACTTTTTGCTCCTAAAGAATTTGTGCGGAAACCTCGATCAGCGGAAGAAGTTTGCTACTATAAAGCAACTGAGTGGAGACAGCTTCTATTATACACTGGAATAGTTGTTTTTCGGAAACAAGTTTCGGATGCTAAGTATAATAATTTTTTAACCCTATCCATTGCCACTAGAATTGTCCTGGACCCAAAAAACTTAGGAAATGATGAATTAATTTCTTATGCGCACAAACTTTTCTTACATTTTCTATCAACGTTTCGAGAAGAATATGGTGACGATTATATTACGCATAACTTCCATAATCTTTGTCATGTATGTAATGAGCTTAAGAATGTCAAAAACTTGGAAGAAAGTAGTGCATTTCCATTCGAGAACTTCATGCAATTTATTAAAGCCTTAGTGCGTAAAAGCAGTGATGTTCTTCCTCAGTTGGTGCGTAGGATTGAAGAATTGATTCAGAGCAGAATGTTGTTCAAGCAAGTGAAGCCTGTCTACTATGAGAAACCTGAATACTTCTCCGCTCACAAAGAAAGCCCATTATTGCAACGCTTGGGCAATCCTCAGTTTGAATTTTTCAAGCTGAAATTTTTTGAACTGTCTAGAACGGAACCCGAGAATTGTTGTACCACAGATGATGGGGCGATAGTGCGCATTTTGAATATTTGTTTTGACAAAGAATGCCAAAGAATGGTGATTGTTGGCAAGGCCTATTTAGAAAAGAAGGACTACTTTGTTACACCTTGTGAAAGCTCCAAGTTTGGTATTTATAGAGTATCCAACCTATCCACCTCTTTGAAAATTTGGCCAGTAGATACTGTTGTTAGTAAAAATTATGCCATGCCAGTGAAGAACGGGTGGTGCACTATTCCGATGATGTAATTGCTCCTGAATTTTTTAGTTTTAAGTGTGAGTACTTTCTTGGCGTCTCCTATCCTAAATTCTCAGATTGATTGGTTGTTCATGTAGAGATGTAGAATGTCCTAAGCCTGATTTTCAATTAAAATGAACACTTTTCTGAATTTCTGCCGGATTCCCCAGTTTTCATGACCTTTTATTTTGCCTTTTCTGAAAAAAAAAAAATCATTTGCCTTAAATCAAATATTTTGCCTTTTCTTTTTTTTTTTTTTCGCTTGAGAAAATTTACGGATATTGCCATGCGCAAACATGAAAAATGATAACATCTCTACATTATGTTGGTAAACTCATTAAAAATTCCCTATTAATTCTTTTTTTACAAGTAGGTAACCTTAAGTAATATGAAGATAAATGGCCTTAACCTAATATTCTTTTGTCACCCTCTGAATTTAAATTTTAAAATTCCTGCTCTTGGTTCCCCTCCACCTAATTCTCTTCTACTTGTTTAGGCACTCAATGCTATCGGTTTCTAACCTGTTTGTTCTTTTTTTTTTATTTCAGATTCGTTAAGTCTTACATTTAAGCTCTATTTAGAAATTGGATTCAAAATTCAATCATGTAAGTACCTAAAAATTTGTTTATCATCAATGTCAGCATCAATATTTTCCTCAAAAGTTCCTTAAACTGTCTAGTGGTCAAATGAACCCCCCCCCTCTGCTCCCCTCTGATGACCCCTTGCTCTTTGGTCGGAAAATTGAAACCTTATTCGATAATCCCATCATACATTAATCGCGGTCCGGATCGATGTGTCGACATTGATTGATGCTTCATTGTCGATCGATGTTTCGATTTGGATCGAAGTTGCAATGTTTCGATGTGGATCGATGTTTCGATGCATCTCATGAGACATCGAACCTCATTCGATGTCTCTTAAACATCGAACAAGTGTCGATGCATCGAACATCGCACAGGCCTACAGGGGGGTGGCAAAGTGGGTAATCCCCCCCCCTCCGTTCAGTCCAATAAGTGGGATAAGAGGGGAGAGGATGGGGGAAGCAATAGTGCAAAATTGAGAAGGGGAGGAAATGCCGACTTCGCCCCCCCTCCCCCGTTTGCGAGGGCTGGATTCGCCCCTGATTCTTGGTGATGAGGCTCCTCTTTTTTTTAACGCTCCTGCAATGCACCTCTCTAGAACAGGACGTATACAGATTGGACAAGTCAGAGGGTTTCATTTTACAAATGTTGTATACACCCTGTTGAACCTCCCTCCCCCCCCCAAAAAAAAATAATCATGTCATGTTCAACTTACCCCTCCCCTTTTTCCCCCATTTTATTCCTGTTTACGTCTCTAGTATCAATCTGTCTTCATTCCAGGCCGTGGAGTGTCGTCAAATGCGAGGACGGGAAATTGTGTATTATCGCCAACAATTGGCTAAACTCGAAGAAAGACTGTTGTCAATACCCAAAAAAAGTGAATGCGTACGCACTAAATGCGCTTACTGAAACTTGTGCCAGCCCCAAGCCCGATTGGAACGACTATAAAATTATAAAATTCTACAAACAAGACATCCTAGTGTTTGAAGAAGCGAAAACAGAATTATGTGAAATTGAATCAGAGGAGAGTGATTCTAACCCGGGCACCAAAGAAGTGCCAAAAAAACATGCTCTTCCTTCCTATCCTACCTCTGAAAGTTCTCAATCGTCAAAACGCGCTGTTGATCAAACTGCTATCGGGAGCACTAATGTTAAAAAATTAAGGAAGTCCAACAACTCAGAAGAGGGTAAGTTTTGTACTTGAAATGGTTGCCTTGCATGCTTTGCTCAATAGTGTTAGACTTCTAGGAGTCCAGGGTACTCATCAGAGACTTCCTAGGTAAACTCATCGATAAAATTAAATACAAGTGACGATAATAAGAGAGAGACCAATTTGAGGCAGACATCTTTCAAAACTATAGTCCAGTTGCTTGATGAAAAAGGTTGCTCCGAAGACGCTTTTATATAACGAGCGACAGAATAAAGGTTCTCAAACGACTTCGGCACCCATTAGCATCACTTGTATATAATGTTATCACTTAGTTTAACAATGAAGTCTCCCATCAGCCTGCAGTGCTCCTCCTGGCTTTGAGTGTAAGTATGCAGGTTTTTTTATTCATTTATTTTTTTTTAATTACCAAAAAAACCAAAAAATAACTGAATAAATTTAAAGAATTTAGAGAAAGGGTTAGAAACCATCTGTGTTGTGAGAGAAAAGCTTTTAACTGATATTCTCATAGCAAGAAAAAATAATGTTAATGGGGCTGCTGCACACTTTTGCTATAAGTGATTTTAAAGTCGATTCTGGTGTAAAAACCTCCAAAAATAACTGTGGCAGCACTAAATACTTCCGAAATCCACTCCTAAACTCAATAAACGCTTTTATTTGCGCGAGCATAATGGTGGCCTAGGGCGGTAATAATGGGAGATTCCCATCTAATAATACTGTAACTTCATCAAAAAGTGAGCAATAAGAGACGACTTTCATTTGACACCGGTGTCACTAGGTGTCACGGTACCATTCATCGGATGTATATCACTACTCTGATGACTATTTACTCTTTGAATCATCCTTGTCAGCATAGAGAGAGTGACGAAATGAAGATAGGAATCTCCCATTATTACTACCCTATGCCACCATTACACTCGCGGAAATAAAAGCGTTTATTGAGTTTAGGAGTAGATTTTGGAAGTTTTTAGTGCTGCCATCGTTATTTTTGGAGATTTTTACACCAGAATCGACTGTTAAATGGCTTATAGCATAATTGTGCAACAGCCCCATTAATAGTGGAAATACCGTGACTTGAAGTGTCACAGAAATGCCGTTTGCCAAGAGGTAAAATCTGGTAACAATTAAAAAAATTTAATTAGGTTATGTGGAGTACGGTAATAAAATTACTGTTTCTTTTTTGCAGCTATCCAGTCAGGTGGTAGAAAGCCTCCAGCAGAGACCATGACAGAATACGACCTGCTGCAATCTCTCCCAGGCACCTCTAAGTCCAGTGAGGTTCCACTTCAACGCTTGACGATACACGATGTCAATGATTTAAATGAGAGTAAGTTTTTACTTGTAATCCTTGTCTTGAAATAACTTTTTGAATAGTAGTGTAAATTTGATTTCGCCTGCGTTACAATCTCACTCGAAAAGCCTTCCCAGAAAAGCACTTTGACAATTTTTTCTTTTTTTTTCTTAGGAGTACCAATTTGACTCAATGTTTGAACTTCTTTCGCTGTTGAAGGGGGATCCTCGATACCGAAAAAGGCTTGACCCCTCAAAACCCCTCAAAAAATAGTTGGGGGGGGCGTTGAAACCTCAAAATTTGAATTTGTCTTGTCAAAATTGGGACGTACGTCAATTTTCAGCTTTTTATGTCGAATAACGGCTAAGAAAAAGGACTGGTATGGTTGGTCTGGGACACCGCCTGTATATCCTAAAAAAAATGATAGAAACTTGAGTAGCAATAAGATATTCAGTGGCGGCGTTTGCAATCTGGCAACGTTTCATTTAGTTCATTTAAAGTCATAAAGAAGGTCGGAATATTGGGGTTGCACAGTGCTGCACTCTCTCAAAGCGTTATTTTAAATGGACTAAATGCTACGTTGCCAGATTGAAAGCGCTGCCACTGAAGATACTAGAATTACTTTTTACTTTTTGCAGCTATCGAGCCAGAGAGTGGAAAGTCTCCAGACACAAGCAGAGAAAAGAACCCGATTCAAGCTTCTCAAGGCAGTTCCAAGTCTACTAAGGCTCCAAACATTCAACCCCCACCAACACTCCAAGTCAATGATTCAAATGAGCGTAAGTTTTGTACTTGCAATCCTTATCTTCCAATCCCCATTTAAAATACTCAGTACTGTAAATGTGATTTTTACCACCTTAGGATCTCATTCATAAAGCCATCTCAGAAAAGTATACTTTTGATAGCTTTTTCTGTCACTGATTTAACTTAGTCGGACTGAGAGAGGCAACGAAACTCCAATTTTGGTGAAATTGAGTATTGTCTCAAACCATGGAATCGCACCAATTCTGCCATTGAAGCCTCAAAATGTTGATTTGGCAGCAAACATTTTATTTTTTCACTTTAAGGTAACATGTGGCACACCAATCGAAAGGTCTTGTTCAGTTCTTTCAGAATTTATAAAGATTTTTGAGAAATTCTGAACAAGTTGCTCACAAAAGGGCCTTTTCAAATTTTTCCCAAGAAACCCCATAACACAAAAAATCGGGGGTTTTCAGAAAAAAATTGAAGGGAAGAAAATGTTGGCAGTTACGTCTTCTTGATCTGAACTTTTTTTATTATCATTCATTGGGAATTTGTTTGAGAAAATTTGAAAAGTATGTTTGAGCCCCTCCAAGTACCCCCCCCATGGGGCTATTGGGTGCTTTTGAAAATATCGAAAATGAAAATTTTGAGGTCAATAACCTATTTCATGTCTTGTTGCGAATCATTTGGATCAGCTGTTGGCAAGAAAAATGCCAAATTGGGGTGGTTCTGGGACACCCTGTTTGCACTTTTCCAATTTCTTGGAATTAGCCCTCTGAATGTGCCCCCTCCCCTTGACCCCCTTAAAAAAACCCAAAATAATTTCAGTTACTAAAGCAATTTAGTGTGAGGGAACGTCTAGGACCTAGATTACTGTGTGACACGAACCACTGAGGGGTGCATTACAGTATTAGGGTGGCAAGGGGGGAGCGAATTCCTTTTCGTTGTTGTTCTGCTTGTCCGTGAAGTGGCTTCAGTGAGTGTATCCATTGATGGTTACTTGTTCACTTCATGCATAGAGTATTTTTTTCTTTAATATACTTGTAGACGCAGTTTTAGTAGAGTGATATATCGTGTAAATTGCTTTCGAAGAACCTTCTGTTCCAAACAAACTCTGATTCAATGTATTTTTCCCCTTCAGCGCATTTTTGAACGGAAATTCAGGTTACTAAATCAAGAAGCTAAAGGAACCTTTTTGCTATTATGAGTTCTACGTCCTCGAAATTGCTTAGATACGCATGACTAAAACTACCTAAATCAATAAGATATTCCACATTAAACAATGCATTTGAAGGTCAAAATCACCCAAATTCTCTCCCGATTCCCACCCATTTGACAACATTAGTAACATTTCGGCAAGTCCAACCTCCAAATGCATCGTTTAATCTGTAATATCTTGTTGATTGCGGTAGTTTTAATCAGGCATAATTAAGCGTTTTTGATGAAGTAAAATGCATAGTCGCCACACACATAGTTCTTTGATTTTATGGCATTTTCTGCACAAAAATGTGCTTATATGTCTCAAATACATTGAATCAGAGTTCATTTGGAACCAGAGGCCCTCGGGCGGCAATGGATACAATGTATCGCTCTTCTGAAACAGTCTATTTTATCGGTTAGCGCTCCCATTGTCTCTCCAAACAGTAAATCAAGGAATACATTTGACATGTTAAGATTATACCATACCTTATGTACTAAACATACTTTAATGGAGGACTTCTTCTGTATTAAGGGATGAAACGAAAAGTGTAGTTTTGAGAAAAACTCATTTGAAAGTTTTTAAATGTTGTTTTTTCTTGAGTTTTCGACCAATCATACCCATGTAAAGTTTTTTTTAAAGGACCAAACATTCAAAAATAAACGTCCAAAATTTCAAAACATTTGCGTTTGTCAGTTATGCCTTTTGTGAAACAGTTTTTATCCCACGTTCCTGGGTTTTTACCTGCGAACACCTTTTTTTCAAGTTTTCGGTGGAAGTTATTATTTTTTTCTTTAATTTTGATGAAATGTAAATGAAGAAAACAAAGCTTCAGCTGAAGCCTGTGACGTAAATACAACGTTCAGAACTTGTCTCAAAAAAGATTTGCGCTGAAGCGTAATTGCCAGATTGTACAGAAAAATCTTCAAAGTGTATCCATGGCGGCTCGTGCAATACGGCAACAACGGAATACTTCCATTTAAACCTATGTAATCATTGATCATTGAACTCACAGTAAATCGATAATTTAGCATGGGTGTAAATGGCAAAAACCGTGGTTGCCACGTTGCACAAGCTGTTTACTGAGATTTTCAGACGTTATTTGTCAGCGAGACAGCTCCAAGTCGAAATAGGCCATTTTTATGTCATTTACAAAGGATTTTTATTGGACAAGGACTACTTTTTGGTCTAACCGGCTTAGATGTACTAATACTCTCTATGGAAGTGCTGGTTATCAATGAATGGCGTTACATTTGCTCGAATGTAAATAGCTCTATTTTGAATTGTCTCCGTAAATGGTTGAGCATTTTCTCACAATTCCAAAAGTTAAACGAACCAGTTTCAGTTATAATTTCATGAATTTCCTTCGAAACATACATAAACTATGTATGTAAGGCTGTAAGGGCTCTTGACGATGCTAGGATTCTAATTCTGGATTCTCTGGGAGAAGAGTATATATGCGTATATCTTTTTTACCGAAGAAGTCCTGAATTGACATAAGTGCAGTATTTCAATTCCATGATTTGTTTCCATGTACATTATGTATGGTATGAAAATGCTTAACATACACATGCCTTCAGATTGGTCAGTTTGACCCAAAATTGAAAAAATTAAAGGTTTAATAAGAATATAAAAAATTGGAAAGGAGAATTAGGTTTGAACAATTTTTTTTTTGCCTTTTCCAGCTAACCAGTCAAAAGCATCTATTTTCACTTTGCTTCAAAGTCTGCAATCAAGTCTGCACTCAATGGCAAAGAAAAATAAAGGATCAACCGCAGAAGCTGATGAATATGATTCAGAAGAGGATGAAAAAGTTTTATCAGAGTGTCCCCTCAAATCAGTCAAAGATGTTGAAGCTTTTGATGCACGATTGAAAAAAAGTAAAGCAATGCGGCAGCGTCTGGTGAGTATCACAATTCATTTTTAACCGGTTTTATAAAATATTTTTCTCTGAAAGTGTTTTTGTTTTTTCTTTTCAACAAATAAAATGTAACAGCATGCCCCCCGCGAAACCTGTTATTTTAAACCGTAAGAATTAGATTAGGTATTCCCCAATGAGGTATGAGTCCACCTGCTTGAGCCCAGTGCCCTCCCCCCCCCCTCCTTGAAGTAAGACTGGAAAAATAAGGAAGAAATTCTCTCAACTTAAATGTACCCCAAAGAATTTGAAAAAATGTAGTAAATCTTAATGACTGACAAGGGGAGTGCACAAACCCGGACCCTCGAAATTTGATCAAATTTTCAGGATCGGTAGTTCATAAGAAACTATTTGACACCTGTTTTGCCGTTTTTGTGAATGGGCCTTAGAAACGGAGAAAAAAAATTGTCTGCGTGGTGACCTCAAATAGCTGCTAATGACTGCCCTCAACATGAACCGGCAGCCTGGCCGAAGGGACAACGTCTCTGACTACGGGTCAAGAGGTTGTTGGTTCGATACTGGCTCGATACTGGATTTTTGCACTGCGTGTTTGCAATGACATATTTATTACCTCTACGTTTGGACTGTTTTGCCGTGTGCACAGAATCGCTTTTTATTTTACAAGTAAGAATTATGCAACAAATTAAACGACAAACATTTTCGCATGGGGGGGGGGGGGAGGTATTATTGTCAATGTTAGAAAAGTAAGAAAGTAGAAGAATCGCTGAAAAAACAATAATTAATATAATTATTCGTTTTCACATTCATACTCTTTGGTTTTTTTGTTTTTTTGTTTGTTTGGTTTTTTCTTCTGTCAATACTTCCTCCGTACCCTTCTCTTCCTGAAGTGCGACTTGTGTACTCATAAATCCACGCACGACAAAATTTAAAATCCTACAACCCTGCAGTCAGTGGTGGATGGGGGAGGGGGGCAAGTTTACGTCCCCCCCCTCCCAAGCCTCAATCAAATGTTGCATTTTTTCAACAGAAAATAGCCCATAATTTCTTGCTGCAATGCTTCAAATTTAAAAATTCATGGGCCTCAAAAAAATTTTCTAGATCCGCCACTGCCTGCAGCGGAAGGCACCAAGAATGTCGTGTGGAAATTCCCAGAGTTCCATATTGGTGAGCCAGGAAAATCGTATTAATTATTGTGTTTTCAGCAATTCTTCTACTTTCTGACTTTTCTAACATTGACAATAATACCTCTCTCTCTCTCCCCCCCCCCGGTTGCGAAAATGTTTGTTGTTTAAATGTTTAATTTGTTGCATAATTCTTACTTGTAAAATAAAAAGCGATTCTGTGCACACGGCAAAACAGTCCCAAACATAGAGGAAATAAATATGTCATTGCAAACACGCAGTGCAAAAATATAGTGGTCGGAACCAGTATCGAACCAACAAGCTCGTGACCCATAGTCAGAGACGTTGTCCCTTCGGCCACGCTGCCAGTTCATGATGAGGGCAGTCAGTAGCAGCTTTTTGCGGTCACGCGCGCAGACAATTTTTTCTCTCCGTTTCTAAGGCCCAGTCACAAAAACAGCAAAACATGCGTCAAATAGTTTCTTATGAACTACCGATCCTGAAAATTTGATCAAATTTCGAGGGTCCGGGTTCGTGCACTCCCCTTGAAAGTATTTTCAGAGAGAGTAGCGTCATTTGCGCGGGGCTGCCCCTCCCCCAAGGATCCACTGAAAGAAAGTGCTGATTTTTTTTTTTTTTTATTGGTGAAGAAGAAAAAATTTGAACTCAAATTGGTGGTCAATAACAAATTTTGTTGGAATTTAGAACTGTAAATATAGGGTAAACAGCTAGGGCTGTAGGGCTCTAAAACTATGGATGAGAAAAAAAAAAAAGGTTCATTTCATTTTGCCCCCCGCCCCCAAGCCGAACTTCAAAATGACGCCCCTGTTGAGAAAGATAAATGCATGGCGGTAACTTTATTATAGCAGCGTTAGTTCTTGTGTGATGTACTTATGAGTAGAAAGACAATGGGGCAGTTGCAAGGGTCTGAAATTTTGTGTTTTTTATAAAGAAAATGATAGTGCTTGATGAGCCAAGTACAATGGTGTTAGTTCTTTCCTAACAATAAGTGTCCAGGTTTTTGAGCTACAAATGCGTAAAGTTGTAAAAAATTGTGGGCATAGTGATTTAGGAATTCCCATTTAAAACAATGTATTTGAACCAAAATCTCATCTCCGGAACAATAGGACTGAATTAGAAACCAAAACCAAAGGCATCTTTGTTCTCAGCTCATCAAGTTTTTTCATTTTCTTTATGAAAAACACTACATTTCAGACCTTTGCAACTGCCCCATACTGGACTGTAATATTATATACTATCATTGTGCTGATATCCTATCATATTGTCTTATTTTAGAGACTTGAACTAAAACCTTACCTCACTGATTGTGAGGACGCGTCGTGCAAAGCTTTGGCTTCTAAACTGATGGATGATAATGCTGCACAATACTACTCTTGGTGTGGCCGGGAGATGAAAAATCAAGTCCACAAGAAAAAGGCATTTTTTGGGACAAAACTGTGCGACATTATATATCAAACAGTCAATTTCAAATTTGCGACAGAAGATAAAAATAAAATGACGATTAAGAAGTATCAAGATGCTTTGAGTGATTGGTTTACACAAGCAAAGTTTCGCATCGCTGGCAGGTTCGTATTTGTAAATAATATGGGTCAAGTTAGGCCGTGAGCACAGATGAAAGATGAACAGGGGTGCACAAAGTTCATGAAGTTTTCTTGTAAACCTCTCCTCGTTGTCACAGTTTTAGATATTTGTGGAAATTGTGAAAGGTCAAAAGTACTAGATAAATATAACATTCTCCTTGTGTTGCGGCCATGCTAAATTTTTCCTTCCTAACCAGTGGTCTGAAAAACCTTCAAAGAATGTACGTGAATATGAAAAGATCCAGTGGCATAAATAAGGATTGAGCGCCCGCCTGCGAACTGGTGAGTTGCGCCCCCCCCCTCAAAACATTCACCTATTTTTTTAATTTTTATTGTTCTAGAACAAAGAAAATTAATGTAAGTAAATAAAGGGAGCTCGCTTTTTATATTTACGCATTACGTGCTTAATAAAACAAAACTTATCATCTGCTGAATGAAAAAAGAGGAATATATACCAGAAAGCTATACGTCAAACTCTCATTTATCCTTTCTTCAGTTTCTTATTTATGCATATTGTTCTGTTCTGATACAAATTTGGAATTTGCTGTAAATTTTGCTGTTGTTGTGCTCCAAGACCCCCCACCCCCACCCCCCAAGACAAGGGCGCCATGGTCCCTTTGGGCCTGTTATTTATGCCACTGAAAATATCACTGTAGAATTGATATGTAAAAAAAGAACAACATGAGCTGCCACAATTTTCAGACAAAGGCGAGGTTGATAATTTTGTGGAACCCTTGTACTTTGTATACAGAGTGTGGCGAAAGTTTCCCCCCCCCCCCAGGTCTTACTTTTGAGCGGTTTGTACAAAGTTGCGGCTTGCATCATTCTTCATCATCACTATTTATCTTGTTTCTTTTTTTTGGTTGGTCCACCCCCTACACCCCCTGGGGTCCTCCAGGGGGGGGGGGCTCTTTCAAAATTTTTCAACTGCAACCTATCTTGCGATACATCTGTAGAAAGTTCATTATGAAAAAAAAAAGGAGAAGTAGTAGTATATGTTGAAGTAGAAAGTCCAGCCGCCCCAGCTGCTAGCCACAGCTCGTTATGCTTGTGTTTCAAAGCGAACGACTAGACTGTTTTTTTTTTTTTTTTTTTTTTTTTTTTTTTTTTTTAAATTATTATTTATTTTTGGAAGGGTAGGTTACAGGAAAAAAAAATATTTAAATTGGTGTTAACTGTTGGTATTTATTTATCAACGTCTCAAATTTGCGGCCTTTTGAAACTATAGTTTGTAAAATTTAATATTTGACTCAGTGGCGTCGCGTGTGATTTGGCAACACTGCATTCCATCCATTTAAACTCATGTTAAAGGTCGAATTCTGGGGGTGCACAGTGCACAAGGAAAATTCGATTTATTTAATGAGTTTAAATGGAGGAGTCGCATTGTTGCCAGTTGGCACACGACGCCACTGATTTGATTAACTGCCATTTTAATACGGTTGGTGATAGAGACTTCTGGTTGCGCAATTATTTTTTTTTTTTTATTTATTTTTTTTTTTAATGAGCTTTCAAACGAGCTTTTTGTCAATGGGCTGATTTTGAAAATAAAATTCAATTTCTAGGCTATCTTCTGCGAATACGGAAGGGGCAAGGAGCCCCGAGGGAAAATTTCTTGTTCAAAATAAACCCATCTACAATTAGCTCGTTTGAGAGCTCATAAAAAAGAAGAATTTTAGTGCAAACCAGAAGTCTGTATCACTAACCGTATTGAAATACCAGCCGGTCAAAGATGAAATTTTACAAACTTTAATTGACCTCCATTTTGAAAAGGTGACAGATAGCGGTCTGAGGTTTGTGCCAAATTTCATATTTTATTTTATGACCTTTCTAAAGATGTATCGCCAAGATAGTTGTTGCCGTTTAAAAATTTTGAGACAGGGCCCCGAAGGAGAGTGGGGGGTTGTGACTCGTGATTATTCATGAAAAAGAAATTAGATAAGAAATTATGAAGACTGCAGCGCAAACCGCGACTTTTTTTCTCAAACCATTCGAAAGTAAAACAGGAGGGGGGGGGACTTTTGCCACACCCTATATGAACTGAATATGATGGGTTTATTCCTGTGCTCCAAAAATGTTTGTTATAGCTCTTCATTAATCAGTCATTGTTAGATATACAGGGTGATTCCAAAGTTACACAGACCTTTCCATAAATTTTTTCCTAATTTAGATTCTGAACTGCATTTTGGCAACCTTGTTTAACTCCTTCTTCATGGAAAAGCTACTTTTACAATTTATTTGAATTTTAAATTTATTTTTCCTTAGAATTTTGAAAATCAGCCTCTTTTAAATCTTGCTTCTAAAGTTATTTTCTTTAATCGCTTTCACGTTCGAAGGCCATTAGAACACTCTAGACCAATTTGCTTTTTAAAATCTGTGTAAGAGCAAATCCAGCTGCTGAGACTGAAACTTGAAACTGTCACAGTGGCGGCTCGTGCAATGTGACTACAGCGTATGCTTTCCATTTAAAAACATGTAAAACAGTCGATCTTGAGGTGCAATTGCACCCCCAAGATATCGATACTTTTGCTCAGGTTTAAATGGAAAATAAGCATGGTTGCCAAATTGCACGAGCCGCCACTGAACTGTATTCCTTTAAAATTTATTGTAAATTTTATTAAATGAAAGTATGAAAAATTGATCTTGAAACAACATCTTTGATGCTATTTTATCTCAGCTTCTTTTGGCAACCAATTTTGTCAACATAAAATTATGAATATTTGAATAATATTTGTTAAGTAAACAATATATTTGACAAAAAACTGTCATGAAAAGACAAAACAAAATACCTACCCATTAGTATTTATGGACTGAATTAATCAGAAACCAAATTTATGGCAGGAACCAAGTTCATTCTCATACATTCTCAAACATTCTGATTGAATTGTTTATTGAGAAAATGGGGTTTTGGAATCTAGTGAAAAACTTGGTTCCTTTCTGATCAACTCAGTCCATTTGATCTCATTCTTATTTGCTCACAATTTTATTAACAATGTTGTGACTTATCCATAATTACAGAGAAGTGAGGAAAGCCGCACGCCTGAATAGGAACCTAATGAAGGAGGCTGAAAGCGAATTCCAAAGAAGGAACATGGAAAGCAGCGATTCCGACATTGAAGCTGAAAATTAGTTTTGCAGGTTAACTAAGTTGTTTTTCTTTTTTAAGGGAGTTCCCCTTTTTTTTGACAATATGCAGCCACTGCATTATGTTTATTTTGTTTCCGTTTCAACATATTTTTTTTAATTATTTTGATCATGCAGCCACTGCATTTGTTTCATCACCTTTTTTTGATTATTTTGTTAATGCAGCCAATGTATTGTGTTCCAACACCTTTTTTTAATTATTTCTAAGCCAGGTAAGTATAGCAAACAAACCAAAAAAAAAAATGTGTTCAAGGTTTCAAATATGTTCAAGGTTTAAAATATTTGCTATCCTATTCATGTAAAAAGAACTTTTTCGCTTATTTGATCTCTAACTCAGCTGCCTTCAGAATTAGTTAGTAAGTCTTATTTAAATTTTATCTTTAGCATCTTGTTAAAAGAAATGCATTTTTTTTTTTTTTTTTTAAATATTTAAATATTTAAATTCTTACATGAAGAGCAGTTTCTTTTTAAATTTGCTCATTTGTGTAAAGACTATTTTTGTTTTGTTCCTGTAGGTTTAAGTATGTTATTTCAAGGTGCCATGTGTTCAAAGAGTGCATTCTAGTTCTCTCTCTTAATTTATAACTTAAATTAATGTCAAAGGTTACTTTTGCAAAACAAGGTTTCTTTTGTCAATTTGTTTGATGAAGCCTGTTTGCCTGTTTTGGTAGGTTTAAGTTAATTATTACACGGTGCCTCAAGTTCAAAATGTGCATTATAGTTCTTTTTCTTAATTTTCTTAATATGTTAATGTCAAATGATGATTTTTTCTTTGGTTACCAAAAATTTTCTTGTTCACTTTGGTTACGTACATTTTTCTTGTTTAATTAAATTAAATTTTGTTCCTTTAAATTTTTAGTGTTTTTTTATGTTTTTTAAAGTCATGAAAATTTTAGAACAGTTAATTCTCTTTCCTTTCTATTTTTCTCTATGTACTTGCTAAGTAGTGAGTAAAGTACATTGAAATACTATTACTGAATGCTCATCTTGATCCTTGTTAAAACTTTTTCTAGCCTCTTAATTCTTTACCTACGTAGCTGACTTAAAAGTCAGTTTACACTTCTTTCACAAAATATTTGTGGCAGTACATGAGTCAACCAAAGGGGGGGCAATGCACAGATCTTATTCGGATAGTTATGTAGATCCAGCCAAGACCCAACTACCCTTCCAGACCCTGCATGACCCTGCATAATGCCGATTGCAGGAAGAGTTGAAGTTTTGACAGGTATCAATGTGATATGAGAAATACAGTAAAGATGCCTCTAGGGAAATATTAAATAAATATTCAGCAATTATTGAAAAAATATGGCAGGCTGATTATGATTAATTGTATTGTAATGCTATCGAGTCGATGATCAAGTCTGTGTTATTCTTATAGAGGTGTCCTTACGATAGAAACCCTCCCGTCTCTGCTCAAATTCACCGATGACTCCTGAGCTATCAGAGAATGTCCGCAGGGATGGAAGGGTTTTTATTGCAATGACACCACCCATAAGAATATGTGATCATCGACTCGATAGCATTATCAGAAATACTAAAATTGAAAATAACCAAAAAACATTGACGAAATAATAAACTCCAGAATATCAAAGAAATACTACAAATAAAAACATTAAAAAAATATCCAGGTCGAGAATATCAAAGAAATACTAAAAATGAAACATTGACAAAATATTAAAGTCGAGAATATCAAAGAAATGCTAAAAATGAAAACATAAAAAAAATACTAAAGTCTACAATATCAAAAAAATACTAAAATTGAAAATATTCAAAAAATATTAAAAATGAAAATACTACAAAAATATTTTGAAAAGACTATGAAAATACTAAGTGATGATTGGTTAAATATTGATTAAATATTGGATACAGAAAATTTTGAAAATATTCAAAAGAAAATATTTCAAAAATATTCAAACAGCATTAAAAAAGTATTCAATGAATATTCCATCAATCTTTTCAAAACATTTCGATATTGGCATTTTAATACTAATAAAATATTGACTCAATATTGAGTAAATATTTTCAAAAAGTTTTTAACAATATTGAATTTATATTTCAAAAAAGTTTTAAAAATATTCAAACAATATTCAAAATATATTCTTTGAATATTTTTGAAATCTTTTCAAAAACATTTTATTGTTGGCATTTTAAGATTGACCCAATATTGACGAAAAATTGACTCAATATTTGCAAAAAGTTTTCAATAACATTGAGTTAATATTGACTCAATGTTGCTCTCTTATCTGGGATAGTCCAAGACGAAATTTTTATTTTTTTAGTTTTGCCACGGATTGGGGTCCGATACCCAATAGTGAGGAGGCACGATCCTACATGAACAAAGAGTGTTAAAATTAAACAAACCGAACCAACGATTTCAACGCTTAAGTGGAAACGCCTTTGTTTGTTAATCTATTAATGAATTTATTTATCTATCTATTTATTTATTATAATTTTAATTGTCTAATTTTCCTCGGGTTGAGAATGACTACGATCACAGCCGAAACGTCCTCAATGGCAAGCTTGAGGACGACCAATTTTCCATTCGTTTCCTCGACGATTCCCACGAACGATTTCATACGATCATCAGCCAATCGATCGATCAACCGAACATTCTTCTAAATGGTCTGCAAGAGAGAAAAAAAACAAATTGAACTGATAAATTTTATGACAGGGCTTCGAACCGAACTTACAGCCAAAAACCGCTCAGAACCGCTGAATATCTGAACCGCAAACCGTTTTTCAGAAAAAGCTTTGAACCACGAACCGCACGGGATGAATCAGGTTTGAACCGGTTTGACAATTTTCCGACAGCGGTTCAAGTTACAATAACTATAGACTCCACATAGGACTATTTTCCTAACTTGCGACATCAATAATCTATAAAAATAAGCTGCAAGGAAATAAACTACAAAGTTGTTGATGCTCTGCTTCTGAAAGCGAAGATAATGCTCACAATCAGTAAACAGAAAAGCTAAATAGTTAAAAAGTCAAAACCGTGAAAGCATTTTTGTTAAAAGTGTTTTTTCACTTAAATTTGCTTTCCAAGTTCAACCGGTTCGAACCGAACCCATTGTCCCTGTCAACCGAAACCGAACCAATTTTATTGGCGAATTTCTAATCGGGAATCGTACCGAACCGAAATTGTTACCGGCTCAAAGCCCTGTTTAATGATGATAGTTTCAAACACTGCGTTTTCTTGGTGGGTCAACATTGTCAATGCTTGGTCTAGCAGTTCCCTTTTTGGTGAAAATAAAAAATGCACATTAATGTTAGTTTGACATTAAACTGGTTTTGCTAGCTTGACATTTTAAAACGTTAAATCAGCGTTGTCAAAGTTTACTCAATATTTTCGAAGGGGAAACTTCATCTTCGCCTTCAGAAAAAAGTGTCAAAAATAAGTGTAAAAATTGAACAATCGCCGGCTCTCAAAGCCTGGTTTAAAGCTTTCAGGAGACACATCTAGGCTTAAATACTTGTTGAAAGTGTTCTCATGTGTTTCAAATTGGTCTTCAGAGATTATAAACCATAGAACGGGCACACATGTTATGTAACGGATTGAAAATTTGACGGATTGAAAATTTGAAGAATAATTTCTGAAATCAGATGGGAAAAACTCTAAGCATGATTATTGGCCCCTCTTCATTTTATTCGATACGGCACGTTATAAGCGAGATAATCACTGCACAAGGTGGAAAAGTCAGTGCTATTACTACAGCATGTAGCCCGAAGAAGCAGCGGAGTGGCGGGATGCATGCTTATTGATGCCACTCTTCGTAGTAAAAGTACTGACTTTTCCACATTGTGCAGCGAATATCTTGCTTAAAACGCGTCGTATCGAAAAAATTAAAATTGACCATACAACTTAATAAGAGTTTTTTTTCATCTTTTTTCAGTAGGTAATTGTTTTCCAAATTTTTAATCTGGAACATAAAATTTGTGATGTTGAAGGAACAAAATTGCCTGAAACGTACAGCCAACTGTCTCTACTTTACGACTTTGAACTGATTTTATACTTGCATTGGAGAATTTGTCGAGAAAACTTGAAAAATGTGTTTGAACTAACCTTCCCCCCCTCCTCTGAACTAACCCTCCCACCCCCTCCGCAAGGGGCTATCGGGGGCATTTGAAAACATCAAGAACGGAAAATTTGGGGTCTTCTCTCAATCTGACTTTTTTGTTTCAATAATTTTTTTTCGTTTCAAATATTTAATTCAACAGTTTTCGAGAAAATGTCCTATCCGGGTGATCTGGTACACCCTATTTGGCACTTTCTGATTTTCGGACACTTACTTACGATCTCAGACCAAGTGCAAGTCAAGTAAGTACATCCCCTCCCCCACCTCCCACTACAAAAGCCCGAAAAGTTGCTTGTGCCAACAAATAATATCCCAAAAGGTTCACTACATATCGTCGCCCATCTGACTTACAGGTGTAAATTGATTTATGTAACTTTTCCGAGAAGGAAAAAAATTGAGAATCTCGCATTTTTGACATGAAATGACAGATCGAAAGAGCGTCATTTTATACAGTGTGTATCAGAAATACAGAGTGTTCAAAAAGTCCGCCCCCCTCTAACTTTTTATCGGTTTGTTTTTTTCAAAATTCGCTGAAACACGTCTAAACTAATTTTTACCAAGGAATCCTAGGAGCCCCATGAAAATTTCCGGGGGACCCCCCTTGGGGGGTTGGGGGGCAACTTCGTTTTTTCAAATGGGAAGGGGAGTTTTTTTACACCATTCGATTCTCCATAAAAAAATAAAAAAAATCGTCGCAAACCGCTCCCCAAAACTCGTACTACAACAAAAGTTATGGGGGATCAAAGTTTAAAGTAGACCCTTGCCCCCCCCCCCCGATTTTTTTCTCGAACCAGAAAAGTCGTAGATAGATGATCTTAACATCAAATGAAAGCTATTATCAAGGGTTACAATCTCACCAAATTTTACGTCCTTACAACCCCTTCCCCCCTTCAATTGAAAAAGGGGGCTCAATTGAGGCAAAAGTTCCGTGAGTAAATGTATTCTCTGTGAATCAAGTGTGGGTATTGCGTTTTTGGACTAGTCTGCGGCTGCACTCACACATACAATTGCTTTTTACGAGACTGGCGCACAGTGCGTCGAGGCAAGTCGATTCCAAACTTCCCATTCGGGAAACTCTTATTCTTGTTAATGTTTTCTGGCGTTTCTGGCCACAAGGTTACAGCTTTCTTTTGTGACTTTGATAACTACTTTGAATCTCCGTCAAGACAGCTTTCCTACGATGCTTCTATCTCAAGAAAAAAATAAAGGGGGCACGGAACTTTTGCCTCAGTTGAGCCCCCTTTTGTAATTGAAGGGGGGGTGGTTGTAGGGATTTAAAATTTGGTGAGATTGTAGCCCTTGATAATAGCTTTCAGTTGACGTCCAGATCATCTATCTATGACTTTTCTGGTTCGAGAAAAAAATCAGGGGGGCAAGGGTCTACTTTAAACTTTGACCCCCCTAAACTTTTGTTGTAGTAGGAGTTTTTGGTTGCGGTTTGCGTCGAATTTTTTTTATTTTTTAAGGAGAATCGAATGGGGTAGTAAAAAACCTCCCTTCCCATTTGAAAAAAACAAAGTTGCCCCCCAAAAACCCCCAAGGGGGGCCTCCGGAAAATTTTATGGGGCTCATAAGATTTCTTAGAAAAAATTAGTTTAAACGTGTTTTAGCGATTTTTGAAAAAATCAACGGATAAAAAGTGAGAGGGGGGCGGACTTTTGGAACATTCTGTACAAGTCATCCCTGAAACCATACGTATTCTAAAGGAAAAAATAAGACTCCCCCCATAAACATGTGTCCACAAATGCCCCCTTTTTGAGCTAGTCCCCCGATGTTTTAACACATTGATGGTTTTTTTGGAGTAGCGACCAACATAATAAACCAAATGTCATGAAAATTGGTGTCCAGAAATAATTTTACGTGTAGGATCCATTAATGACCTTGAGAAATTTAGAAATCAAGTCTGAATGTACTTTTCAGGCAATCTTGTACCTTCAACGCTTGCAAATTTTATGTTACGCCGTTTCGGATTGAAAATTTGAAGAATAATTTCTGGAATCAGATGGGAAAAACTCTGAACATGATTTTTGGCCCTCATTATTTCTTTTTCCGATTCGACGCGTTTTAAGCGTGATATTTTACCTTCTTTCAAATGAGGTATCACAAGATAGGGGTTGCTTTATGAAAATCTCGAGATTAGGGGGGTGCCCCCCTGAAAACCCCCCAAAAACAGAAATTTTGGGTTATGACAGCATTTTTAAATGAAACTTCAGGTCCGAGTTACTATAAAACCGATTTTCCAGATTTTTTTATCGTCATCCGTTCAAGCAAACCATAGTGAGCAGGTTACAAGAAACACCCTGTATATAGGAATCGATGAAAAAAAAAACAATCTGTCCAAGAGATCAGCCACGAGAAAGAGATCTTTAGATGCCGTGTAAAAAAAAAAAAAAATATATATATAAATATATACAGGGTGTCCCAAAATTGATAGTACATATTTTTACCACGTATTTTTGGGGCCAAAATAAGCCTTTTTCTTCCTATGAACACGTGTCCGAAAATGCCGCCCCTCGGAGCTACAGCCCCCCAAAGTTTTTAAAAAAAAAAACTGGTTTTTCTTCGATTCTAGCAACGGGTCTCCGTAAAAATGGATGAAAATTGGTTTCTATGGGTAATTTTAGGCGTTATTTTCGATTCCGGGGTCGAAAATTTCCTAAAGGGTGAAGAAAGGGGGGTTTGAGGGTGGTTCAAATTTTAAATTGAATAATTTTTCAGTGCTCCGTAAGAAAATGAGAAAAATAACAAAAGAATCTAATGGAACAAAACAAAGAGAACATTTTTGATCTCTTGTGTTTTTTTCATAAGACGCACGGAAACGAGTAAAATCGATTTTTCGCCGGGAGCGCATAGCCCGATAGCGCTGTTCTGTGCACTCAACTGACTCCAACGATCGACTCGACGCAACGCGGCACTGAAACAGCGCTATTGGGCTATGCGCTCCCGGCGAAAAATCGATTTTACTCGTTTTCCGTGCGTCTTATGAAAAAAACACAAGAGATCAAAAATGTTCTCTTTGTTTTGTTCCATTAGATTCTTTTGTTATTTTTCTCATTTTCCTACGGAGCACAAAAAAATTATTCCATTTAAAATTTGAACCCCCCTTAAACCCCCCTTTCTTCACCCTTTCGGAAATTTTCAACCCCGGTATCGAAAAGAACGCCTAAAATTACCCATAGAAACTAATTTTCATCCATTTTTACGGAGATCCGTTGCTAGAATCGAAGAAAAACCGATTTTTTTTAAACTTTGGGGGGTTGTAGCTCCGAGGGGGGGCATTTTCGGACACGTGTTCAAAAAAGTCTTATTTTGGCCCCAAAAATACGTGGTAAAAATATTTACTATCAATTTTGGGACACCCTCTATACATATAAATATACAGGGTGTAAAAAAAAAGGAGCAGCTCCGAATAACTCGAGTTTGGGTTCGAATTTCAAAAAACGCTGAAACACGGGTTCCATTATTTTGAGGGGGACATCTTTTAGGGGGGTTGCCAAATTCCAGGCCCCCCCAGGGGGGCGGATCCGGGGGTCACTGCCCCCCTAAATCACATTTCTCAAATGGCGACCCCTAATTTTTATTACATAACTTTGAAGAACATCAAATTCTAAGCATTTTGGCGCAAACCGCAGGTCGATATCGTTTTTCGTGTTCGAGATATTGAAAGTCAAAGTTCGATTTCGACCCATTTTCTAAAATTCATAACTCCCACTAAAAAAGTCGGAATTTGAAAAGCTATTAGCTTAAAATGCTCTACAAAACACGTCCTTTTCAGAAAAAAATACAACTGTCCAGGAAATTTGATTTTTAGGCTCCGAAAAAAATATTCAACATTTTCGAAAATTTTGAATCGGTGATATTCTTGTAAAACGGCCAGAATTGACAATTTTGGCTTAATACCTGTTGGCTGAGTCCAAATGAGCGATGCAAAGCGCTTAAAAGCTCAAGAAAGTCTCAAAATCACCTTTAAAATGATCAAACTCAGTATTGAGAACACTGCTAAATTTAGAGCCAGGAAACACCTCTCTCTCGGGCTGTAATGGGATTTTGGGGACTTTTGAGAGCTTTGCATCGCTCATTTGGACTCAGCCAACACGAATGAAGCCAAAATTGTCGATTCTGGCCGTTTTACAAGAATATCGCCGATTCAAAATTTTCGAAAATTTTAAATATTTTTTTCGGAGCCTAAAAATCAAATTTCCAGGACAATTGTATTTTTTTCTGAAAAGGACGTATTTCGTAGAGCATTTTAAGCTAATAGTTTTTCAAATTCCGACTTTTTTAGTGGGAGTTATGAATTTTTAAAAATGGGTCGAAATCGAATTTGACTTTCGATATCTCGAACACGAAAAACGATATCGACCTGCGGTTTGCGCCAAAATGCTTAGAATTTGATGTTTTTCAAAGTTATGTAATAAAAATTAGGGGTCGCCATTTGAGAAATGTGATGTAGGGGGGCGGTGACCCCCGGATCGACCCCCTGGGGGGGCCTGGAATTTGGCAACCCCCCTAAAAGATGTCCCCCTCAAAATAATGGAACCCGTGTTTCAGCGTTTTTTGAAATTCGAACCCAAACTCGAGTTATTCGGAGCTGCTCCTTTTTTTTTTACACCCTGTATAATACCTTCTAAAGGCGGTCTTAAACCTTGACCCGACACGACAGAAGATTCCGCATTTTTTGGGAAGATGAAGTCCGCGCAGGGCTGAAACTTTTCGAGGATTAGTTGCTATGTGAGGACGAGCTTTGATGTGAGGATGAGGAGGTTCAATGTGAGGACGAGACTTGATGTGAGGATGAGTTTCGATGTGAGGATGAGATTCGATGTGAGGATGAGATTCGATGTGAGGATGAGATTCAATGTGAGGATGAGTTTCGATGTATCCAGGTTTGCGAGAAAGATGAGTATCGATGGATTCAGCTTTGCCAGAAAGATGAGTATCGATCGGTTCAGCTTTGCCAGAAGGATGAGTATCGATCGGTGGTTTAGCTTTGCGAAAAATACGCTTCTCGATCGGTACTTGTTTGCGAGTAATATAAGGATCGCTCGGATCAGCTTTGAGAGAAGGATGAGTATCGCTCGGTTTAGCTTTGCGAGAAGGATGAGTATCGATCGGTTCAGCTTTGCCAGAAAGATGAGTATCGACCGGTTCTTGGCGAGGAACTTGATAAGTTTCGAGGGTTTCAATCAACTTCGGATAGATTAACTCTCTCGGCTCTTCTTCTGTCGACTCCTCACTATCGTCTCGTTCTTTCTCTTTTGAATGCATCTCCTTCCTGTTTCGTTCTTCCTCTTTAGAATGCATCTCCTCCCTGCAACAGAGTATGATGTAACATCATTTAACTGGATCACAAATTCACAATACAAGGAGACAGTGATAGAGCTATGCATTTTTTTTTTTTTTTTTTTTTTTTTTTTTTAAGCGTTCCATACGAAGTATATGGCAAGCTTCTTACTCTCGTTTTGCTGTATACAGTAAATAATACAGGGTGTAACAGATGTATCCCCCCCTGTCTAACTTTTGAACGAGTTGAGATAAATTAGTGCGGTTTGGACCATTCTTCATAATTTTAGCTGAACTTTATTTTTTTGGGGGTCAACCCCCCCCCCCCCCCCCCTAGGGGGGCTATCTCAAAAATTTCAAATGGCAACCCCTATCTTGTGATACATCGTTTAAAAGGGCGTAAAATTCTAAGACTTTTGGCACAAACCGAAGGTCGATATCGTTTTTCATTTTCGATACATCGAAAGTCAAAGTTCGACTTTGACCCATTTTCAAAAAATCAGAACTCCTATTTAAAAAGTCGGAATTTAAAAAACTAGGGATCAAAAATACTCTAAAAAACAAGTCCTTTTCAGAAAAAAATACGGTTTTGCCATAAATTTGGTCCAAATTTGGTTTTAGAGCCCCCCAACAGTTGTCAAAAAAATTGCCCCTCAAGGGGTCTATCTCAGAAATTCCGAAGCACGACCCCTATCGAGTGATACATTACTCAAAAAAGCACATTAAACTGAGCATTTTAGCGCAAACCGCAGGTCGATATCGTTTTTACTTTTCGATAAATCGAAATTTGACAATGGGTGAAAACCCAACTTCGCCATTCGATTTATCGAAAAGTAAAAACGGTATCGACCTGCGGTTTGCGCCAAAATGCTCAGTTTAATGCGATCTTTTGAGTAATGTATCACTCGATAGGGGTCGTGCCTCGGAATTTCTGAGATAGACCCCTTGAGGGGCAATTTTTTGACAACTGTTGGGGGCTCTAAAACCAAATTTGGACCAAATTTATGGCAAAACCGTATTTTTTTCTGAAAAGGACTTGGTTTTTAGAGTATTTTAGACTCCTAGTTTTTTAAATTCCGACTTTTTAAATGGGAGTTCTGATTTTTTGAAAATGGGTCAAAGTCGAACTTTGACTTTCGATATATCGAAAATGAAAAACGATATCGACCTTCGGTTTGTGCCAAAATGTAAAGCGGGGGATTAGCGAAGACAGCCCCCGGCTATATCCCGGTGCGAGTTTGCTCGAAAGATATGCTACACGTGTATTTTTCGAGTGAGCTCGCATCCTGGGACTGACCGTGGGGCCCGGCGGGGGCCGAAGGGGGAAAATTCGCTTGCGCTTCGTCTGCTCGAGGGCCATCGTGATCTCATGTCGATTCTCGGGCGGGCGAAGTGCTGGCGAATATGTGAGCGATGAGCGAGAGTCCGGAAGCAGACAGTGGCTCAGCAAAATCATGATTCTAAGATGATCCGGTGTTGTCGGATGTGGATGGGGGGCCATGAATTTTGAGGAAATTCAATGGTACAAATAATGAGGGCCTCTCCCCATCCACATCCGACAACACTGAGATGGGCTGAGTTGGTGTCTGTGCCCGGAAAATCGGTACTGACTCAGGGGTTCTTGGCTTCTTGTCTCCCATGGGAACCAAAGCCCTGTAAAATTGTCCATTGGGCAATTTTAGGGCTGAGGTGCAGTGAGGGACGGGGCCAGGGGCCCTTGGTGAGAAAATTGAAAATTTTCTCAAGTCAGTCGTCTCTCGCTCATCGGTGCGCCGATACTGTTTGATTAATTTCGTTCGTCGGATTCGTCCTTCTTTTTATTATTTTTATCGGTCGTTCGTTCGATTTTCGTCGATATTTCTCGATCTTGTCGTTATTTTTCATTTTTTTGTAGTTGTTCTAGTGTTTCCAGTTTTCTTGTGTTTCTGGTGTTATTGCTGTTAATTCGTTTTTATTTGTTGTTATTACTGATATTTGTGAATAAACGGAGTGAATATTTGTTGTTAAGTGTTGTGGATTACCTTTTTATTCTTTGGGCGAAAGGTTGGCAGCAAGGTAAATAATTTAAATTCCCCATTATTAAATTGGTATTAAATTGTCCCCATTTTAGGACTGGTGGAGCTACCCCCCCCCCCCCGAAAAGAAAACAAACAAAGGGAAAACAACTGAGATATTTTAATAACCCTACAAATGGTGGAGGCGCCGGGTTCGCAGACTAGCTGCGGGAGGGGGGCGGGGAGGGGTGCAGGGAATGAATTTCCACGAGTCACAAGGAACGGCAACTCGCCTGAGAAAAAAAAGTAAAGACGGATCCTTCTACAAGCATCCGCGAATAGTGTTTCAATGAAATCCGATCGCTTCACTCCCGACGGACCTTTCATTGAACCATTATCCATTGCATGAATCTCATAATTGCAGGACACAGTGCGCTGTGGTCTGGGATCGGGAAAAAGAATGGCCAGGAATCAGTGAATAATAGTCGTAAAAAAAATCATCGTTTCAACCTTTTTAAGCATAATTTAATACTTTCTGGTGACACTTAAAAGTGTAAATTATTTGTTGGAAGAGTTTTCTGTGATCAAAATTGCTCTTGACAGTTATGGATTATTAACTGATGAGAAATTCACTTTCTGATTGTTGGCCACCTTTTTGGCGATTTCGGACCATACTGCAATGATGCCATGCCAGAATACTGTTAGAATAATTTATTATAACTTGAACTACTTACTTCTATTTTAAATTCTTGTATTCCGTCAATAATAGGCTTCGGAAATTAATTGGAGCAACATCGTTGTTCACAGTGTTCCCCATTGTTCGTTTTCTCCCATTCTAACGTTAGTTTCACTCCTTATAGATATAATTATAGAGTTAAAAAAAAAAAAATGTTTTCTTTGAAGGAGGTTGGAACGGTGGACTCTCCGTACGTCACAAAAATAAAACAATAGGGATGAAGGGGGCCGGGGGGTAACGAACACTACAATCTGCATTAACCCCGTTAAAAGAAAAAAAATGGAGTCGATTGTGGGTTCAGATTCACGCTCTTCTTTTCGCAACGAACTTCGTTCTGTTCACCCGCAAAGCATGATGAATGTCTTGGATGCCACCAATTTCAGGAATACAGGAATAAGATCTCGTCGGAAACTGTAGTGGCTGCTGTAAATTTCCTTTGCAGAGACTGAAACTTTGACAAACAAAAATGGAGTCGATTGTGGGTTCAGATTCACGCTCTTCTTTCCGCAACAAACTTTGCTGGAACTTCATTCTGGTCACTCGCAAAGCATGAGGAATGTCTTGGATGCCACCAATTTCAGGAATACAGGAATAACGTCTCGTCGGAAACTGTAGTGGCTGCTGTAAATTTCCTTTGTAGCGACTAAAACACCAAACGTTACGTTACAACCTTACGTTACTTACCGCGGCATTCCACAACAACGTCGTCCGACCAACGTTACCTACGGTCATGACGACTCGATTACAAATATAGGTGGAACTGCCAAGGTGAAGGTGAAGGTGGATCATCGGTGCGCCCCAGGCACACCTGGTCAAATTTACGGTTCCACTCAGCTCGAACTTCATGAGAATACCACACACCAACAGAAACCGGACACTGGACCTAACGCCGAAACTTTGGAACCATCAAACATCAAACTGGAACATCAAACTCACTCAAACTTCATCAAACTCATCAAACTCATCAACTCATCAAACTTCATCACTCGTGCCGGGATCATCACTCGTGAACCAGAAAACGCGCGCGAATGTGACTAGCGTCCACTGTTGCAACCTCCTTCAGACAATACATGTAAACTAATGTAGGTATATAGAATAATTATAATAGAGCCATATAGAGCAATTTTGATTATAAGTATGTAGAATAATATAGATAGGTAAACAGCAATGTCGGCTCGTGCAGTTTGGCAGCGATGCGTCTTCCATTCGAGTGTACGTAAACGATCGATTCCAGGGTGAAGCGCCACTTCACCAACGATTGATTATTGCACATGGATTCGAATGTACGGCAAAGGTTGTTGCCGGATTGCGCGAGCAAGCATTGGTAGTTAGCATTAGAACCAGTAGACTAGAAATATGTATTCCCGAGAATTTACTTAAAATTTCTTGGATTTCATCCATTTTATTTTTTTTTTTTTTTTTTTTTTTTTTTTTTTTTTTTTTTGTCATCCAAACTTTCTTGGATGAGCATTTTCAAAAATTTTACTTCATTCTTAAATTATTAATCTTTACTTATTATTATTTTATTATTAATTATTCTTATTTTTTTTTTCCTTCACTAAGATTTCACTACTTTTATTCACTAAACATATACAAAATTATATATGCGCTGTAGCATTGCTTACAGAAAGTCATTTAAACATTCAAATCAATTAGAATATCAACATTCAATGGAAAACCGAATCAGGCCAAATCAGCTTCAAAGAAAAAAATAATAAATAATAAAACACAGTGCTAAGAGCTCGAACACACCAAGGGCGGCGTGCTTAGATGGAGGGGGAGGGAGTCAGCGATCTAGCTGCTCACAGTCTCCGGCAGTATCAAATATCTGAATGAACTGCACTCGCAATGTGACACTCGTTACAAATGTTTATTAGCCATCAGCTGAGCTCGTTGGGTCGTTGACTCCACTCACTTGTCCATCTATCTCATCTCCTCTTCGTCGGCCCAAATTCCACGCTTCGCCCCACGGCCCAGTGGTATCTTATCATAATTGGGAAGAAGGACCTTCCCTTTGACGTCGGGGGATGTAAAGCGGGGGATTAGCGAAGATAGCCCCCGGCTATATCCCGGTGCGAGTTTGCTCGAAAGATATGCTACACGTGTATTTTTCGAGTGAGCTCGCATCCTGGGACTGACCGTGGGGCCCGGCGGGGGCCGAAGGGGGAAAATTCGCTTGCGCTTCGTCTGCTCGAGGGCCATCGTGATCTCATGTCGATTCTCGGGGGGCGAAGTGCTGGCGAATAGTGAGCGATGAGCGAGAGTCCGGAAGCAGACAGTGGCTCAGCAAAATCATGATTCTAAGATGATCCGGTGTTGTCGGATGTGGATGGGGGGCCATGAATTTTGAGGAAATTCAATAGTACAAATAATGAGGGCCTCTCCCCATCCACATCCGACAACACTGAGATGGGCTGAGTTGGTGTCTGTGCCCGGAAAATCGGTACTGACTCAGGGGTTCTTGGCTTCTTGTCTCCCATGGGAACCAAAGCCCTGTAAAAATTTTCCATTGGGCAATTTTAGGGCTGAGGTGCAGTGAGGGACGGGGCCAGGGGGCCCCTTTGGGGAGAAAATTGAAAATTTTTTCAAGTCAGTCGTCTCTCGCTCATCGGGGCGCCGATACTGTTTGATTAATTTTGTTCGTCGGATTCGTCCTTCTTTTTATTATTTTTTTCGGTCGTTCGTTCGATTTTCGTCGATATTTCTCGATCTTGTCGTTATTTTTCATTTTTTTGTAGTTGTTCTAGTGTTTCCAGTTTTCTTGTGTTTCTGGTGTTATTGCTGTTAATTCGTTTTTATTTGTTGTTATTACTGATATTTGTGAATAAACGGAGTGAATATTTGTTGTTAAGTGTTGTGGATTAACTTTTTATTCTTTGGGCGAAAGGTTGGCAGCAAGGTAAATAATTTAAATTCCCCATTATTAAATTGGTATTAAATTGTCCCCATTTTAAGACTGGTGGAGCTACCCCCCCCCCCCCCGAAAAGAAAACAAACAAAGGGAAAACAACTGAGATATTTTAATAACCCTACATATACATTATTTTTCTCGAAAGAGGGATGATCATAGGGCCTAGAAAAATCTCACTGTACCTCTTGCCAATGTACATGCCACTTCAATCTGGTAAACACTGTTGAATTGCAACTCCCTTTTTTTTCTTTTTTTCCCCTCTTTACTCTGTCGGACTGACAACAAATAAAAACTATACTACTAGTTATCAAAAATCAGATATCCTTGTTGAGAATGCAGCTGGATTATTTATTAGATAAAACATAATGTGAGCTTGGTAGTAAAACAACGAGCTCAAAAAAAAAGAAAAAAAAACTCACCAAATGAGTTTGATAACAACGATAAAAATATGTTATTAAAAAAACGTGAACAAAGCGTAAACGACTTCTCTAATTATAAAGGAAAGTAAAATTTAGTCTACATCAAAAGATATTGAAACAAATTATGTAATAAATATATATTGATTCAATTGTAGCGAGAGTGTTGAGGCGCGAACGTGGATGTACTCGTATGTGGCGAGGCGACTGTAATCACACAACTTCAACCTTCACCTATTGAGTTTCACCATTGCCGCAATGCATTGTCAAATGAAATTAAAGGGTTTTTCACGGCCTTTTCTCAGGCAGTAGAGTGAAATAATTCTCTCCTAGATTAATCCGTATTTATGCTAAAAGTATCAAAATGTCAAACATATTATTATAGATACTTTCCATTTTGCATCCTCCTTTTCAATTGCAAAAATACCTCTAAGTTGCCAAAATATAACACTTGTAAATTCGTGACTTAATTATTATAGCGTGTCATCGTTACATCCTGAAGATGTTTATTCTGCTTTATTCACTCGTTAAGTTCAGTTTTGTAATGCAGCATTAATTATTTCAGTCTCAAGTAGGCTGTTTATTAGGTACCTAGCCAAGATGTTTCGAAGGAAATACTCTGCCTTTTCTCTTATTTCTATAAGTTCTTTATTCTGATTTAAAAACGTTCACTTCGCAATTTAAAGAAATGAGAATCACAAGAGGGATTATTAACCAATAGAATCATACAAGACGACTTTTTGTTCACAACTCACACAACTCATTGTTTCATTAAGGTCTCAAGCCCTTATTGCTCCCTATACCAACTAATTCAGAAGAATTATGAATATTACTATGAGCTCAGGTTAAACACGATTTTAAGGGAGTTTGGTAAAACCGGCTTATTTCAAACTATCGCTGTGAGATTATGCGCAAGTTTGCGCAAAATCTGAACAAATATTCTGAATCCTCATAGTTTGGGCTACAAAATAGGTGAAAATGGGGGCGTTATAATTCGTTATATTTTTTATACACGTCTCCAAACATTTTGAATAATTTAAAAAGCCGGCAAATTTAATCTTTTTTTCCAAAATAGCTTTAATAAGCGAACTATTTCAATTAAATAAGTGAACAAACTTATTTTCTTGAAGAAATAACTTATCGGAAGTGGAGAGATTCCATAGTTGTTATTCCGACATTTGTCTTCGTGATCTGACTCATCTAGGGTAGCGCCACTGCGTAACTCAAATGCGCGTCGCCGAATCTGAAGCGTCGATCTCTTATCCTCCCATTGTCGCCACAGCCGTTGATTTTGCAATTATAGAAAACCAATGCTGGAAACTTACCAATTGGTTACCCCTCTTTCCATTAGAAAAGTCCTAAAAACCCTACAAGATGGTCGGTTTTTTGACTTTTGTCCACAGGTCGCTGCACTGTGCGGCGCGAGCGGACTTGCTGCCTCCGGGTGGCCCTCAAAACGGCTGCATACAGACTTCCGCGGCACGCTTTACCAATACATACATTGTATTGGAGTTCCCCTGCTTGTTTTGTTTTGATTTTGTTTTTTTTTGTTTTGTTTTATAACGTTTTGAGGAATGGAACGAGCTAACCACCCCTAAGGAGCCAGTCGGTCCTAGAATCCATGAACACGAAAGCGGGGGGGGGGACACAATTCTTAAAACCGCGATTGAGCTCCTCCTGGTCACAGAGATGCCGCTTTGCGTATAATTAATCGCATTTTTCAATCCACTGATGATTCCACCGGTTGAGAAAAGATTACACAATTTCAGTTCAGTGTGTGACTGTACTCCACGAAAATACTCTGATTTGCATTATTTTCTCAATCGAAGGAAAATCCCTTTATTAATTAAGATATCCAAAAGATTTTTACAGTCATCGACTCCACCGCGGTTGCGAAAAGATTACAGATGCGAGTATTTTCGTGTATGCAGGCATACACTGAACTGAACTGCGTAATCTTTTCTCAACCGGTGGACTCATCGGTGAATTGAAAAATGCGATTAATTATACGCAAAACGGCAGCTCTGCTCGTGGACTTGTTCATAAGAAATTAGACCCGAATTTCCGAAAGCAAATTCATGTTAGTAAACAACTAGTTATCTCTACGTTTATTGTATAATTAGATTCCACGTATGCACCTTAACCACTTCGACATGATTAATTCATTAAAGATCGCAAGTGAATTTACAATGTCCAGTTTTTCGGCACCATTTCGGTAGTTTGTTATCCGGTGTACATAAAAAGTGGGAGGAGCTAAGGTGGAGGCTATGGCGTCGTAATAATACAGGCAACATGGTAAATTTCGCCATTTACGCTTGGCAACTCTGTTTAGGCGACACCGTGCTCGCGAGAGTCGTGATTTGTTATGGCATCGCTGGTGTCCGATGCCCAGTTTTTCGGCACCAGTCGTACGTTGTTATCCGCTGTGGTAAAAAGTGGGAGGAGCTAAGGAGGAGCCTATCGCGTCGTAATAATTCAGACAACACTGTAAATTACGTCATTTACGCTTGGCATCACTGTTGCGGCACCACTGATGTCCAAATGCGACACCGTGCTCGCAAGCTTGGTGTCGGATCGCAATGTTGATGTTGAATCCTAACCTCCAATCGATCCCAACAGCACCCAAAAGAGTAAACTGAGTAAACACTACAATACTGCCTCCTGCGGACATCATGTGAACATATTTCAACATCTAAGCAAATCTTCAAAATTCATTTCATTGGCTGCAATAAAAAGAGGCGGGGGACACCAAGTGGTGCCGAAAATTTCGACACAAACATCTGAGATGCCACAGCAAATTACGGCTATTGTTGTCAGATCGCAATGATGATGTTGAACCCTAACCTCCAATCCATCCCCACCCAACCAACGAGCCATAACAAAAGAGAGGATTTAAGGGACGTAATTTTGAAACTTCATGGAGGTAGCCATGATGGAAAGCTCTAGTGGACATTTTACACAGGCTCGGTTTGTTTGCCTTATATTTTTTAACCTGAAAAAGAAAATTGCGACAAATCCTCTTGAAATTGTTTTTAAACGAAAGTGCAAGTGTTTGAGAGTAGCTATCTGGACACATAAACCGATAAAACTGTTTCTTTTGGAAGGAATTACACAATAAAGAAACTGATACATAACGCAGAGATAAGGCAACTTTTTTCACCTGGATATCTGTATAGACCTGTTTACACGGAGAAAAAAATTTCGGTTCATATGGAACACCGAGGGTGTTTGGTTCCAGTAACCGAAGTTTTCAGTTGTGAGTACCGAACTTCAGTTAGGAGTACCGAAGTGGTTCAGTAGGAACGAAATGTGAGTCATAGTATTAGTCACACTTACCGAAATCTTCGGTACTCCGAACTGAAGTTCGGTACTCACAACCGAAGACTTTGGTTACTGTAACCGAACACCTCGGTGTTCCATATGAGCCGAAGTTCAGTTCTCATAACCGATTTTCTTGTCCCCGTGTAGTGATGAAGTCACGATCAAAATTGGTTCCGAACAAACGCTCTATCTCGCTCACTCTCGTGAATTTACCCTTGAGAAATCAGATCCAAATTTTCGAACGCAAATTCATGCAAGTTCACCACCAGTTTTCTCAAATTTTATTGCACCATTAGATTCTACGTACCTTAAAGTATCTTTTCACTCTGACATAATTCCTAAAAGGTCACAAGGGAATTTACAATCACAGTTGTACCGAAAGATGTTCTACATTTTGTCCTCGTCTTTCTCACGGTCTCTTATGGGAGTATCACCGCCATGACACACAATCATCCTAACTTCTCTTCGTATCGAAGCTTGTTCCAGGTATAACGCAAGGTGTGATGGTGTTGATGAGCCTATATCCTAGAATTTTGTGCCCATAAGAAACTGTAAATGTGACAAGGACAAAACATAGGACTTTCTTCGATATGACTGTGATTGTACATTAATGCGCGATGTTTCAAAAAAATTGTTGTAGCGTGCTCATATTTTAAGGGGAGGCAGCCAGGGTATGCTAACCCATGTAAAAGGTATCACACTTGGGTACACTTTTCTCCTCTCCTATTGCACCTAGAAAGCTGAGATTTTGCATGACTGTGTCTTAGTACCTTCTTAACAAAGTTAACTAACTCTTTTTTTTTTCCCTTAATTTTTTGAAAACTTTGTGAATTTTTCTAATTTGGTAATAAGTTTGGTCATTTTTTAGGTGATATTTTGATTTTATAAATAATAGAGTTTAAATTTTTGCATTAAAAGTTAGTTAACATTGTAGATCTTATTAAGGTCTTCATTTTAAAAAAAATGAGCCTTCTAAGTATAATAGATCCTGAGAAAAGTGTACCGGAAGTTAAAAAAACATAATTTTGAAAAAAAAAGGAAATGTGGAAATTCTTCGTTTCTTCACACATTATCTCAAATTTCTAGGCATTAAAGTAAGTAAATGATGTAATATAATATACCAAAATACTCGCAAGAAGAATGGAATAAGAAAAGACTAAAAAAAAAAAAAATCAAAAATTCGAATTTGACGGCTGTCTCCCCTTAAGGTACGTGGAATCTAATGGTATAGTAAAATCTGAAGGAGCTTGTTTACTAGCACAAAGGACATGGTACACTTCTTATGGGAAAACGGTTTCGGTCGAATTGGATGAAACTTTGGGAAATGGTTCATTTTGACCTCCTGATCAAAAGTCTCCACGGGCCCGAAGCGATCCTATGACTAGTTTTCGAGATATGGGGGGGCAAAGGTCCCGAACTTGATGATTCTGAGCAAATGGATTTTTGCTACTTATCACTCTCCTTTTTTCACTTTTTTCTACATAACTTTTTTTCTATTTGAATAATTGAGACGCGGTTTGTGGCATTTTGTTCCTCAGACTCTTGCGCATGTTTTAATGCCCATTTATTTGACCGTCATTCGGGGGGAGGAGGTGTAACCGCTTCCGCGCAACTGTTGTGGCGACCTTATCTGGAATCGCGATGTTCCGCATCGAGGATCCGAACGACCATTCCTTTCAGCATTTAGTAAAATGTTTCTTGATGCAATGCGCATACCATTATGCGTCTAAAATTGTCATTACATTGATGGTAACCATGGTGGGGGGGAGGGGGCTATCTTTCATTTAAAGTTAACGAATTGCAACATATGCTTACCTTGTTGAGAATAACTTTTTACCAAGCAAGCTTTTCTATCATGGTATAAGCCACTCAATCCAATCGATTTACAGTACGTGTGAGCCGTCCATTTAGAGGGTGACAAAACGTAGGGTGTTTGGGGGGGGGGGGGGGGGGGGTTAGTAAGTCCCCGCAGCTTATGCTGCATTTCTGATCAATTTTTTAAGTAACTTTCTTCCTGATTGAGATATCCGAACGCAATTCACGGCATTTGGCTCCTTCAACTCTTCCGTACATCAATTCGCCTCTGCGACCAACCTCACTTGTGACAAAGTGACGTCAAGGGGGGGGGGGGTGTTGGTCTATCCATGCATTTTTTCGCGTTATTTTTTAACACTCTCTTGACAAACTCTTTCTTTCCACTTCTCATGGAGAAATCAGGTTACAGTTCGCGCCTTTTTCCCTTGAACTTTCACGCGTATCACATACACATTAGATTAGCCTTATACTGAAGAGACGAGCGGCGGGGGAGGGAGGGGGCAGTCAGCACTCCCACGCCACTCATCTTTTTAATTCTGAAAATTTTCTGGAATTACTTTTTTTCTAATTGAGATATAAAACCGCGGTGTAAGACGCTCCTCACTGTTCTGGCTTGTGTTTAACGTATTAAACGTATTTGTGTTTAACGTAGTGATGGGAGTGCGGGGGGGGGGGGGGTGTACTTACAACTGGTACAATCAATCAAGCCACAATAAGCCCAGCCGTGGTTGCACGTTTCGTTTTGGCAACGCTGTTTTCCCGTCATTGAATCAATGCGCAACAATCGATTGTTGGTGAAGCAGCACTTCACTATCGAATCGACTATTTTACGTAGAATCAAATGCAGGGAAAACATTGTTGCCAAATTGCTGGAGCCGCCACTGATGCACAATCTATTATTATTTGCCTCGTTTATTTGAAGACGTCTACAAGTAATAAGTATGCCTCGTTGGTTGGGTGGATGGGGAGGCTCGGGCGGGGCTCGGAAATGTAGCAATCTCCCCGTGGTGATCCCTGGGTATCTGTGTTGCTATTCCAAAAATAGTGACAAAGCGAAGAGCTACATTGTAAAAAAACCTATACGGAATGTAAAAATTACACGAAAACAGATCCCATGGAACCTTAATTCTGCTATTACAAATAGATAAGCGTTGTAGCAACGTATGCAACTCTTCGGAAGAGCACACTCCATGTAATATGGACCTTTTTCGAGCAACTGCTCAATGTCACTGACTAAGCGCGTGAAACAGTCAGAAAAAATTAGGAAACTGTATCGATGAACACGGCATGAATAGGCAGCCTCGATCTTCACACTGTGCATCATAGTTGGCTCCAGCAATTTGGCAACAATGTTTTCCCTGCATTTGATTCTACGTAAAATAGTCGATTCGATAGTGAAGTGCTGCTTCATCAACAATCGATTGTAGCGCATTGATTCAATGACGGGAAAACAGCGTTGCCAAAACGAAACGTGCAACCACGGCTGGGCTTATTGTGGCTTGATTGATTGTACCAGTTGTAAGTACACCCCCCCCCCCCCCCAACGTTTTTTTAGCTTCTTCTCGGAACATCGACAACGTATAAAAAGAGCTGCTTCGGTGCCAGAGAGCCCATTCTATCGCCAATCTACATCGACAATCGTCATGAGTGCCGTGGATAAATTCGGAAGATTGTTGAACAGCGGTACCCACACGGGACAGCGGATGGGAGCCGTGGTAATGGAGGGCTTGCAAATGGACACCGATAAAAATTACAACGCGGTCAAGAAACGAATAAAAAATGTCCACAGACCGGAGCACATCGCGGACGCTGTTAACTTAATTTCGGTCCAAGATGAGCTAAATTCACTCAAATCAGCACTCGAAAACTCCATCATGATGACACGCGTGAAGCTCGAATCCTCGATCCGAACTCTGGAAAATAGCATAAAAACCCTCGAAGAGAAGGATAAACTTCATTACTCACTGGGAAAATGACGGTTGCAGTTGTATCACCGCTCAAGCAGGGCGTGGTGGACGAACTTCACGCGCCCGCTCGCCGTAATTATCCACGAAGAAAAGTTGAAATAAGGGGCTTGTTCGATTTGTTCCAAGCCGACCTTGTAGAGATGATACCGTACGCGAGTGTCAACAGAGGCTACAAATATCTGCTGACAGTCATCGACACTTGCTCCAAAATGGGCTGGGCCGAGCCTGTCAAGTCGAAATCTGGTATTGACGTCACTGCAACAATGGCCAAAATTTTTAAGAAAGCGAAAAAGACCCCCCAAAAAATTTTCAAACGGATCAGGTAAAGAATTTTACAAGTCCATTTCGAAGCTTTGATGCGCAGGCACGGTATTAACCTGTATCACACTTTCTCAACTTTAAAAGCATCGATCGTCGAACGCTGGAACCGCACGCTGAAATCGAAAATGTGGAAGCTATTCAGCTTACAGGGATCATATAAATGGTTGGACCTGATTGAACCCTTGGTGCGCGAATACAACAACACTGTTCATCGTTCAATTGGAATGAAACCGGCTCTGGTAACTCAGAAACACGAACAAGAAATTTTGCGTCGTCTCAACCGTCACGCCGCCGGATCGAAAACTGGACCGTCAGCAGCAGTGGACAGATCAAAACTCAAAGTTGGCGATCACGTTCGCTTGAGCAAGCAGAAGGCTCTATTCGACAAAGGATACACTCCTAACTGGGGAACGGAGATTTTCCGGGTGAAACATGTCCAACCCACAACTCCGGTGACGTATAAACTCGAAGATATGGCGGGGACGGATATAAAAGGAGGATTCTACGCTCAGGAGCTTCAGAAGACAAAGTACAGTGACGTGTATCTGGTGGAAAAAATCCTGCGCAAAAATAAAGACAAAGCCTATGTAAAGTGGCTCGGCTTCGATTCAACGCACAACAGCTGGATTCCTATAAAAGACGTCATGTGACAAAAGCTAGTTCAAAAATGGTGCCTAATTTCTGGATTTTCGTAGCCGGCAACGTTTTCCTCGCCTATCAATTCCCAATCGCCACTCTATGTTTTTTAGCATTTAATTTCACCTGCTTGGACTATTGCCGCCTAAACAACCGTATTTCACCCTACCCGGTACCCCCTCATCCATCACCCCCTCCTCCGTCACCCCCTCCTCCATCGGAAAATTCGGAAGACTCCGACAGTTACTTCAGTGCATTTTAGAATGACGTCACTCCTGCTATTTAGTTTCTTTGTTTTTCTTCCATCTTCCATCGCAACTCCTAACCAAGCATCATTTCTCCCACTCTCCGATGGTCTCGAGTTACAGTTTGATGTCAAAAATTTGACTCCTTTGATCCGGTCCATGCTTCGCGAAAGAGACAAGCAAAAACCTGTCCTAGCGCCACTGTCACATGGAACAAAATCTGAACAGCAACTCTCACAGCTCATTTCAAAAGCGATCAGTTCGTGCAAAGCTTCCCGTGAATACACACTTTCAACGGTCGCCGAATGCTCCCAAAATCATACGTCTTTGGAAAACGTGTTACTCATCATCCTCGCTTTTCTCAACTTTGGTGGAATTTCCGGTGGAATCTTGCTTTATTCGTACAAATCGGACTGTAAATTACGGATCAACAATGGTAGCCCTAACGAGGAAGAGACTGGATGATGACGTCAGATTTGTCAAGGTTCTTTTGACATCTATCACTAATTTTAAACGTGGATATTACACCAAACCACGCAATTCTGATCAAACAAGAATCTGTCTCTGGATCCACAAGCTTCAAGAATTAGAATAGGTGCCCCGATACAACGGCCATTTTGTAATTTGTCCGTGGTCTTCTCCGCTCGATGACATCGATGGACCCGACTCGTGTGTGTGCAATGTGCCAGCAAGAATCGATGAAAAATTCCAAGCTCTCCTTCGAGAATACAACGCCCAAATATTGTGAACCTAACCTATAATTTTTTTCTTTCCGCCCAAACTATGTATTTTCCATAAATTCTATCCATTTTAATCTGATATTTTGTACGTCATATGCTTTAAGGTTATACGACTCACATTTATAAATTATGTGTAATAAAATTGCTGTATGTTCACCAAAATCTGAGTTTTGCTTTCCACTTATTTCATTCATTCATTCCTTGTGGGGCGGGTGGTTTCGTGGAAGGTGGAAGGGGAGGGGGGTTGAAGGTGAAACGGTGCAGAAGTCAAATTATAAGCGTGAAATTAGACCCATCCTTCCCCAAAGATATGTTGGCTCGGTTGGTAAAGACACCCGACTTCTAATGGAAGCTCTTTTCAGAGCATTCACGGGGTTCGGTCCCCAATCGAACCAACATATCTTTTTTCTCCATTCGATGGCTTCTATGTTTCATCGCTTTTTTATATACACAGCATGCAATCTGACAACGTTCCATTTTGACCGTTTAAAACCATTGAAAAGGTCGCATTCGAAAGTTCTCACCTCGCTTACTTTCGATAGATCGATATTTTGCATGGTTTTAAATGGTTAAATTGCAACGTTGTTTTTTCATGCATCACTACTGTTAAGGTTTTTTAAGTTTCAGAATTTTCGGATAGGTGTCGGTACTGACACACATAATGCTATAGTTAAATCGATGAGAAGGGTAAAATGCTTTATACATATTCATTCCTTTTAAAATACTCATCAGTGTACTTTTGAAGCTCTATTCGTGCGGTTGTCTCTACAAATTACCAACGCGTCCCAAGTTCTGCAAAACCGCTCGTAATATCCTTGTGATATATGTTCCTGCTTTAATTGACTGAAGAAAGCTTCGCGTGGCGGCGGTTGTGTTTCCAACAGTTTGCTCTCGTCACAGACATAGTCATAGCAGAATACAGCTTTCTGCTTGACAAGCTCCCACTGCTCCGGAGTCTCGCATGACTTGCTAGTTCGGACGAAGGCGTGCTCCGGCAAAGTCCCCACAAGTTTGTCCAAAGATGCAGCCAGAAATCGATAACTATCGATGAAGCGTATCTTGAAATTGCTGCTCGTGCGAATAGTCAGGCTGATATACGTTTCATTGGTGGTCGGTATTATGTGTACATTGAATTTCTTTCCACTTAACGCTTTGACTATAAAATGCAGATCATAGCGTGATAAATTATGAAAAACGCAGGTCATATTTTTGGGGTGTTTAAAATTCAAATTGCAGTTCCTGCAAAGTGCCATGCGATAGTTCGATTTTGTCGGATCGACGTACTGGTGATCATGATCACGTACTTTCGGATTTTCTTCCGTAAACGCTCCATCGCACAGTTCACAAATAGTTGTCGCTTCAAAAGCTCGCTCGGTTTCCTCGGACATGCGTATGGCTCGTTCAATCTGGAAGCGACTCGATATCCGATCGGCCAGGTGGAGCATCGCTTCCAAAAAATGTCTGTGAGCGTCAGGACCTCGATATAAAACAGGTTTTTGAGTGTTAATCTCTGGGTCAGGCGAGACGACCGTGTAGGCATACGACATGGGAGTGTGGTGTTGATAGGCATACGTCGGACGTTTGGGATCAAATTCGACTTCTCTGAGGTAGCTTTCAAAGTCACAGAAAACGACGTATTTGTGTGGAAGTCCTTTCTGCGGACTAATGAACTTCAACTCGGGAATTTTAGGCACTTGGTGTATGAACGCGTCTTTACTAATATCGTTGCAGACCTTTTTGTGTTCGACTAATCGAATTTCGTTGTAGTAAAACGAAAAGGACTTTTTACAAATGAAAATTTTTTTTTCATGTTTCGTCAGCTGACTTCTCACCAATCCTTCAAAATTTGAAATCCAGCAATAATGCGATTTCTTCCCTTTCGTAAAATACAACAAGTCTATATGATCCAACTTTTCTTCTTTGGTGACCCTGAGCGGATATATTTGAGGTTTTCTCTTCTTTTTTTTACTTTTCCTCTTCTTTCTCGGTCTTCTTTCTTCACCCGCCTCGTCCATAAAAAAGGTCGCAGCTCCACCGTCTTCATCTTCTTCGCTGTTTTCTTCATTTGTGCCTTGGATATAATCTTCCCTACCGAGACCGATTTCTGCAAAATTGTCGTCTTCATCTCTTTCTTGATCGGAGTCGTCTTCATCGTCGTATCCATCGATTCCAAATACTGATATGGATACGTTGTTTGCTTCCTCGAATTTCGATACATCGCGTACTGGAGTCGGAAAGGATATACAAGAAAAATCGTATTTGTTTAAAAATGGATTATATTTGCTCGGCCTTTCTTTATGTTCAGTATTCTTCGGTAGATGTTTTCCTAAAACTGCGTATTTAAAGCACTTGTGATCGTCGTTTTTCACATTCACCACACATTTAGTATTAATTGGGAGAGGGATTTAACTAGACCCGCGGGATAAAGCGTCGTACCGATTTATTCTTCGCTCAGTTCCTATAATTTTACGGAGATCCCAACCGGATCCGTTCATATTAAAGTCGACACTTTCTTGTAAAATGCTCTCGTATAGTTCGTTCAATTTTTCATCTGTTTCACTTTCACAAAAAAACTCAATATTTCTAGTTTTAAACTTAATTAATTGCGATTCCGCATCAGTTATTTCAATATCTTCCGATTTCACATAGTCCGCGTACACTAGAATGTTCACTTTCAAACTTTTATTTGTCACTAAAGTATCACGTATTTTCTTCTCTATCAAAGGTGCGACTGATTTTCGTAAATATTCCTCGTAGTCAAACAGTTTTTCTGCAGTGTTTCTTATAAAGTAAGTCTCCAACCTCCGCTTTGCCGCTGATTCCACCAGTTTGATAGGTTCATCGATGAGAAAGAGGTTCTTTAGATGTCGGGCACTTTGATCGTGCTTCTTTGCTTGCACGAACCATTCGTTGCAAATTTTGCAGTGGGTGAGTCGGAGAGCGTCGACTTTACGATCCATGATTTTCAAAATTTCCAATTTTAAGTTTTTCCTTCTTCTGCGTTTCTGTCGCCGGCTCTTACATGCACCGCACTTGATGATTTTTTCCCGGTTTCTAATATATTTTTTAATTTTGTCTGTTTTTCCAGTTTACGCACGACTGTAGAGAAGGTGATAAGTCAACTCCTTCCTCTGCTTGTCGATTTTAGAAAAGAAACGGAGCAAAATATTTTGACACTCATGCTGGAGTTTTTTACAACAATTGTCGCGAGCGACATACAGCGGCAGGTTTTAAATGCCGTGTACACGAAATTGGGATTACCCCAGGAAGCCGCAATTGGGACCTGTCTCTAGCGAAGCGACAACCGTCCTTCTTACGTGGCGGCAGGAGGGGGGTCGGAGGAGATCGCTCCGTAGGAGAAGGACCCCCCGTCGCTGTTAAGTCAGTATTTATAGCAACCTTTGTAATCGAAAATAGTTTTTCTTAAAAAAAAAATGCCATAAATAAAACTTTTTAATTTTTTAATCACACTCACTTCTTTTCTGCCGTGAAAAATATGCTGTCTCTGATCAATAGAATGCTAGTAGTTTTAATCCGTTCCACCTTTCAGCAAGAAATCTCGGGTTATCTTCAGTCCTCAGCTCACTTGAGACCGTATCGAATGGAAAAACCTGCAAAAAAGAAAAGAAATGAAAATTAATATGGATAGAAAGTTTTTCTTTTTCATTTTCTTTCTTTTTTGAAATGAAAGTTCATGTAGAGTCTCCCTTAATCCTCTCTTAATCCTTCAGAATTCATCTTAATATTTTCTTTGCTGCAAGTTATTGGGTAATGCAACAACGTTTTAAAGATTTATGAATTTTAGATCCTGTTATGATTATAGAGGGGTTTTATTTTCATTCTTTATTTATTTATTTGTTTATTTGTTTATTTGTTTATTTGTTTATTTGCTTATTTGCTTCTTTGCTTATTTGCTTATTCGTTTCTTCGTTTCTTCGTTTCATGATTATAGAGGGGTTTTATTTTCATTCTTTATGTATTTATTTGTTTATTTGTTTATTTGTTTATTTGTTTATTTGCTTATTTGCTTATTTGCTTCTTTGCTTATTTGCTTATTCGTTTCTTCGTTTCTTCGTTTATTCGTTTATTCGTTTCTTCGTTTCTTCGTTTCTTCGTTTCTACGTTTCTTCGTTTCTTCGTTTCTTCGTTTCTTCGTTTCTTCGTTTGTTTATTTGTTTATTTGTTTGTTCCCTGCGGAGACTACTTTTTTATTGCAATCACATTTTGTCTCCTGACTGGTAAGTCCTTTTTTTATTTCCTCGTTTCTATTCTCTACTCTTGTTATATACTTCTGTTGCACTGACAACTCTTAAGCCTTCAGTGTCCACCAGCAAAAAAAAAAAAAAATCTATACAATCGATAAACCAATCGCTTATTCTTCCGTATTTCCATCAAACCATGGTATTCTTCCCTTTAATCGATCCTTTTTGCCCCGAAGAAACGCCGCCCTTTAATCGATCCTTTTTCGAAACGTCGCCAATCAAGCGATCGACCGGCCCCATCGAACCGCCGCCAAAAAAAAAATCTATCGACAGACTAACCCAAGAATAACGGGTTCTCTATCGATACATCGCAAAATATTATCTTATAGACATAACATTCACTCATATACATACGACAATTCAACGCTGTCCTCAAATATCCATGCTTTATTCACGTCTGTCCGTAAACCTACATGCTAAATATGTCAGTGTCCGTAAACCGCCATTTACCCCCTACTATCTGACCCTAAAAAACAGGATTCAGGCAGGTTACCGGGCCTTCCATAGCCTAGCACACGCAGAACGTAACAATCTATTTCTCCTATGTTTCAGATGAATGATCCGCTCAACTTTGAGCTACTCGAGATGCTCCTCAACCAGGAGCTTTCAGCGATCGCAGCCAACGACAGCGTGGCCCTCGCAAAGATACGTGAATCTACCCTTTCTTCGAGAAAATTCTCTACCATGGGATTTAATTTCCTTACTGTATACAAGCATAAAATGCCCAACTGTTCGTTATGGATTGAAAGTCGCCCCTGTACGGCGCCGAGACAGGATTTCCCTCAGAAACTTTGAGAGAAATGTTTTAGACCAGCTCCACCAAACCATCAGAGCTAAAGGTTTCAGAATTAGTGAGAAGTCTGACTTTAACCCCTCAAATTCAAATTGGGCGGTTACAGTATTGGGAACATACAGGGTGTAAAAAAAAAGGAGCAGCTCCGAATAACTCGAGTTTGGGTTCGAATTTCAAAAAACGCTGAAACACGGGTTCCATTATTTTGAGGGGGACATCTTTTAGGGGGGTTGCCAAATTCCAGGCCCCCCCAGGGGGGCGGGTACGGGGGTAACCGCCCCCTAAATCACATTTCTCAAATGGCGACCCCTAATTTTTATTACATAACTTTGAAGAACATCAAATTCTAAGCATTTTGGCGCAAACCGCAGGTCGATATCGTTTTTCGTGTTCGAGATATCGAAAGTCAAATTCGATTTCGACCCATTTTCAAAAGTTCATAACTCCCACTAAAAATGTCGGAATTTAAAAAAACTATTAGCTTAAAATGCTCTACAAAACAAGTCCTTTTCAAAAAAAATACAACTGTCCAGGAAATTTGAATTTTAGGCTCCGAAAAAAATATTCAAAATTTTCGAAAATTTGGCGATATTCTTGTAAAACGACCAGAATCGACAATTTTGGCTTAAAACCTGTTGGCTGAGTCCGAATGAGCGATGCAAAGCTCTCAAAAGTCCCCAAAACCCCATTAAAGCCCGAGAGAGGTGTTTCCTGACTCTAAATTTAGCAGTGTTCTCAATACTGAGTTTGATCATTTTAAAGGTGATTTTGAGACTTTCTTGAGCTTTTAAGCGCTTTGCATCGCTCATTTGGACTCAGCCAACAGGTTTTAAGCCAAAATTGTCGATTCTGGTCGTTTTACAAGAATATCGCCGATTCAAAATTTTCGAAAATTTTGAATATTTTTTTCGGAGCCTAAAATTCAAATTTCCTGGACAGTTGTATTTTTTTTTGAAAAGGACTTGTTTTGTAGAGCATTTTAAGCTAATAGTTTTTTAAATTCCTACTTTTTTAGTGGGAGTTATGAATTTTAGAAAATGGGTCAAAATCGAACTTTGACTTTCGCTATCTCGAACACGAAAAACGACATCGACCTGCGGTTTGCGCCAAAATGCTTAGAATTTGATGTTCTTCAAAGTTATGTAATAAAAATTAGGGGTCGCCATTTGAGAAATGTGATTTAGGGGGCGGTTACCCCCGGACCCGCCCCCCTGGGGGGGCCTGGAATTTGGCAACCCCCCTAAAAGATGTCCCCCTCAAAATAATGGAACCCGTGTTTCAGCGTTTTTTGAAATTCGAACCCAAACTCGAGTTATTCGGAGCTGCTCCTTTTTTTTTACACCCTGTATAATAAGACGTCCCGATAGCCATCTTCTTAAACTTGCTAAAGACTTTGATGGAGGACCCCTACAGCATGGAAGACCTTGCTTAACCTGGGAAGACATGTTGAAAAAAGCAATGTTATTGTCAAAACTCTCAGTGGTAGAATGGAAGCAACTCCTGAAGATCAGAGCTGAGTCCCAAAGCCTGTTTTGCAAAGCATCCGAGGAAACCCAGAAGACTCGAAAAGTCTAAAGAGAAGATCTCGTCTTAAGAAAAGAGCTGCCCATCTTCGGTGCGTCCCCGGACGGCTTGCTTGGAGATTTCGTCGTCGAGGTAAAATGTCCTGCTTCTCCCGACACATACGACTCTTATTTCAATCAGTCCAAAACTTTAATCAGTCCAAAACAGGTCCCTCAAAGAAGTATTTAGCCCAAATGATGCTTCAGATGATAATGTGCTCAAGAAGGAAAGGATTCCACTGCGTTGCGGATGTCAAGTTTGAAACCAACAATAAGGTGACCTGGTGACCATTTTGGAAGTAGACTTTGATTAAGGCTTTTTCCGTCCTGTGCTGCAGAGAGCTGAAGAGTTTTGGTTTCGTGCCGTTTTCCCCAAGTAGGTGCGTTAGTTATTCTTCTTTCTCCTTAAACGGCAATGAAATTCTTTTCATCATTATTTTGTAAAATGACTGTATGTACATATATCACTACAATCATCGTCATGTTTAGTTACTTAGCTTAAACTTTCATGGGCAAACTTCCTTAAGTAACTGTTTAGCGTGTGAGGGTAATTTTAGAGCGTGCCGCTAGGCAGGCTCTATTGAAATAGTTTGCTTTAACAATGGAACATTGGAAAAAGCGTTTACCTATCTTCCCTGTGACGGAAATAAGCTCCGCCCACCTCTTTCTTGGAATTGTTGTTTGATTTTGATTAAGTCATATTATACTGGAAACCTTTTGATATTTAGTTTGAAACGATGACAATTCCATTTTTGTCTTGATTATACTACTTACTTACAAGTAAGTAAGTAGTATAATCAAGACAAAAATGGAATTGTCATCGTTTCAAACTAAATATCAAAAGGTAAACTACTTTTTTACTTTTTTTTAAAAGTTTACTACTTTTCGGTTTTCAAATTCGGTTGTTGTTTTAATTTCGTTCAAAGTGTTCGCGGGCTTTTCGAGAATTCAAATATTTTTTCAAAAGAAGTGCTAAAATCGTCCAATCAGTGAATGTGAAATGTTAAAACGTTGCTTATTGGGAACCAATCAACAGGGAAAGATTTTTTTTGACCCATCAGTTAATGGTGAAAATATGAATGTTGTGACTATAATCACCGTGATGTGCCATGATGATGTAACATGTGCTTCATCGTGCGTTTGGCTTAATGATTATTTCGAGTATTATGACGTCAGGTACGATATATTGCTTCGATCAATCGTTTTGTAACCGTATAGAAGCCATTTTATCCACTCATCGTTCCTGCTTACTCTATGGAGCTAAATGTCCAATCGACAGGGAAACAACTCACCTCTTGAAAAAACAAAACAGCTGACTATCAATGCATCGACCGTTGCAATCTAGACGAGCCAACCTCCGTTCGAAAGACTGTGTCCGTTTTATGCTAAACAGCTGACTATCAATGTATCGACCGTTGCAATCTAGACGAGCCAACCTCCGTTCGAAATATTGTGTCCGTTTTATGCTTCTCACTAATTGTTGATCGATGAAGTGGGACTTCAGCCGAAGTTCACAAGTTGGAAATTGGAATCAACTGTTATTCGAATGATCCTTGTTATTCTCAATGGTTCAAGCAAGCGTTGAGAATTTACTTTTGGATCGTTGAAATATTTAATTTATTTTATTCATTATTTACCTAATCAAATATCGTATAATTTCGTAACTTTTTCACGAAACTTCCGTTTTAATTTCTTCTTTTTTCGTTTTTTTATAGTTTCCAGCCCAACTGAAACTTTTAATGGAGCAGCAAAGGTCTGAAATGTTGTGTTTCTTATAACAAAAATGATAGTACTTAATAAGCTGAGAACAATGGTGCCTTTGCACGCGACCGTTTGCGGCGACCAGGATTAAAGTTAAAAGTCTAAAATAGATTTCTGGTAATATTAAAAATACGTTTTTCGTTCAAACCAGCAATATCTTCAAAGATACCAGAATTACATTTGACAATTACGTAGAAGTAGGTCTGATAGCCGCAAATATGAATTTTTCTCCGTGAAACAATGCATTTTGCCGCCACCCCCCAGTTAATACCTTGTAAAAGATCTAGTTCCTTCGTTCGATCTTTTCATTAGACTTCAACGGACGAATCAGGAAATGCAACATTTATAGATCGAACTTCTCTCATCGCGTGTCTTCGAGACTAAGTAGTCGTCATTATTATGTGAGATCTGCCCCTTTCCCTTGCCCCCCTTCACGCTACAACCCTCGCGAACTGGATGTTATGCTGCTCCTCGGAGTGTCTAGTTGTAGCGCACCGAATATAAAGCCTTAGCTTTTCTTCTCTCCCTTCTTCTCCCCCTGCCTATCTCATCACTTACCATTTCGGTACGAATGCAAAGAATTCTGACCTTATTTAAAATTCAAATTCTTAGCGAAATGTTGTTACGACTAACTCAATTTTCATTACCGAGCCATTAATTTTCCGTCAGTCCACCCCCTCCCCTCGCCGGCACCACCCAACTTAACAATTTCCACCATTCCTCCTCCCTTTAATTTTGTCACCCCTCATTGGTCTCCTCTTGTCATCTGTTTGGAGGGCTGGCGGGAGAAGGGGGTCTTGTAAGACGCAAAACACGACTGGACAATTATTTATTTAGGTTTTTTCCCCCTCTACTATTAAAAGTTTGGAAAGTTCGCGTCTGAAGGAAATACTGGAAGCGCCTTACTATCATGCGAGAATACATAGTTACGTTCTTCTCCGCAGCTTCAATGGCAAAGGTCCTACGCTAGTAGCGTTCACAGGAATGTGTCTTTCTCTCTCTTTCCCCATTTGAACACGTGAGTAGAGAAAGGACAGAGACATGGGCCAGAATGTGACTTCAGCCTCTATATCTTTCCTTTTCTACTACACACACTCAAGCGGGAAAAGAGCGAGAGAGACTAATTCCTAAGTACGCCTCTGTCCGACGCACTGTGGTCTGAGCTCGCTTAAATTTGGACTAAACTCCGCGAGTGAATTTTAAATCAATTTATCAGTTTGCAACTTTCGAATTTTGGTTTTGGTTTTAGAGTTGCATTTATTCTTTCTAAGTTGACTTCAGCAAAAACGATGAGTGACTGACATATTCATTTGCTAGTTAGTAGTATTGTTATTACTGACCGAGTACCGGATGACGTAGCGCCAGTCATTCGAACCGGTAGGTAGTCTCTTGAAGTTTTATTAGGAAGAACTTAAGTTTAAGCCGTTTCCACTCATTATTTTTGAGCTATTATTTCTATACTTCAGGTTTGAGCTGTAATTGGCTTGCTATGATGTGTGATAGAAATCAGAGTTTGATCAAGAAAATTGACCTCTACCTGCAATCGTTAGAACCTTTCCAACATTGATTCATATATTATTATATTATTATTATATTCATATATTCATATATACAGGGTGTACCAGACCACCCGGATAGGTACTTTTTCTCGAAAACGGCTGGGCGTAGAGAGCTGAAACAAAAAAGTCAGATAGGGAATTGACCCCAAAGAATTCAATGAAAATATTTTCAAAGCCCCCCGAGGCCCCCCTGGGGGGTTTTGGGGGGGTTCAAAACACATTTTTCCATTTTCGGCGGGGAAAAGCCTATAAAAGGTACAAAAATAAGTTCAGATCCTGAAAGAACAACTCATTGCCGACATTTTTGTTCCAGTAAATTTTTCCAGAAAACCCCAATTTTTGGGGTTATGGGCCCTTTTGGGGGGAAATTTTCATTCGGCCACTGTGACCACACTATTCAATATTTTTACAAAAACTAAAAACCATCTAAAAGAAGAGATCAAGACCTTTCGATTGATGTGCCACATAATACCTAAAAGTGAAAAATTAGGGCCCCCACTTAGATTCCAAAATTTGGGGGTCTTTGGGCCCCCCCACGTAAAAAAAGTCAAATAGCAAGGTATGGCTTGTGATACATCGATCGAAAGCCCTCAAAGAGTAGAATAAGATGGCGCAATCCAAAATCCTCTACAATCATTACTTTCAAAATGGCGGCCATTTGAAAATTATGGGTGTTCAAAGGTAAGTCGTGGGAAAAGAGTCCAAGGTTGAACGATACATGGATTGAAAGGCCTTAAAAAAAGCAAACGAATGGCGCAAACCGCAAATCAATCCGCCTCTTCAATCAAAAGTTATGGCCGATTGAAACTTAAAGGGCTCAATAAGGCCTATTTTAGGCTGCTTAAATTTCAATCGGCCATAACTTTTGATTGAAGAGGCGGATTGATTTGCGGTTTGCGCCATTCGTTTGCTTTTTTTAAGGCCTTTCAATCCATGTATCGTTCAACCTTGGACTCTTTTCCCACGACTTACCTTTGAACACCCATAATTTTCAAATGGCCGCCATTTTGAAAGTAATGATTGTAGAGGATTTTGGATTGCGCCATCTTATTCTACTCTTTGAGGGCTTTCGATCGATGTATCACAAGCCATACCTTGCTATTTGACTTTTTTTACGTGGGGGGGCCCAAAGACCCCCAAATTTTGGAATCTAAGTGGGGGCCCTAATTTTTCACTTTTAGGTATTATGTGGCACATCAATCGAAAGGTCTTGATCTCTTCTTTTAGATGGTTTTTAGTTTTTGTAAAAATATTGAATAGTGTGGTCACAGTGGCCGAATGAAAATTTCCCCCCAAAAGGGCCCATAACCCCAAAAATTGGGGTTTTCTGGAAAAATTTACTGGAACAAAAATGTCGGCAATGAGTTGTTCTTTCAGGATCTGAACTTATTTTTGTACCTTTTATAGGCTTTTCCCCGCCGAAAATGGAAAAATGTGTTTTGAACCCCCCCAAAACCCCCCAGGGGGGCCTCGGGGGGCTTTGAAAATATTTTCATTGAATTCTTTGGGGTCAATTCCCTATCTGACTTTTTTGTTTCAGCTCTCTACGCCCAGCCGTTTTCGAGAAAAAGTACCTATCCGGGTGGTCTGGTACACCCTGTATACCACCAAAAGGTACAAAGTCATCACTTTACAATAGTTTTGGTCCAGAATCAGAAAATGAATTGCAACTCAAACATTGATAGTCTCAAGAAAGTCATTTGGTCTTAAAACTTCTTTTCGACATTTTTCAGAATTAATTCCTGAGGCTCATTCTTCCAGCTCAAATGAAATTGTCTCAATCGAATCCTTACCTCCAGGAATGGAGTCTCTTTGGGTCACTACAGGTAAAGTTATATATTTGACGAGTTTGAAAGCGTGGGAAAGCCCTGAAATAAAAGGAAAATTACTCAAGTTCATAATAAAAGACCAATCAGGGCAGATACCGGTGACTGCCTGTATTGAAACAGCAGAAGATTGTTCCAAAATTTTAGAACTCAATCAAAATGTCAGCTTTAAAAATGGCTCAATCATAGATGCTTACAAACGAGATGATGGGGATTTCGAAATTTCATGTACAAGAAGTTCCTTCGTGTATATTTTACTTGTCTATGAATGAAATATAGCAAGGATTCAAACGCCTCGGATTCTCTTAAAACACCCTACTTTCATATTATTGACACTAGTTTTCTGTCTATTGCCAACTGTGTACTTAGAATCCTATGGTTTTCAAATGTCTTGCCCTCTTTGTTCAGCAGGCCCCGCCTTATGACACTCAGAATCTACCCCCCTCCTCATAACAACAAGGTAGGCAGTGGAGAAAGAATTTATAAGGCCCCGCTGCAAGAAGATGAAACTGAGGGAAAAAATTGCTTCAACCATGAAGTCGTACGGACATCTCTTTTCTCCTAATCAGTGTGAGTGAAGGAAAGAAACCTTTTATAAGCGTACCGCTCAAACAGGCGGAAGGCTGATAGCATTGGCAGCGGAAACAGTTCGGTATTGTGGGAATACTATGAATTAATGGACGAAGCGCTCAACCGCAAAGTGTCAACATAGGTTAGAACTCATCACATAGGTTCGATCCTATCTCTCGCTCCACGCCCTTTCGCTTTCCTCACAACATCGACTGCCAGGGTCCTCAATGTGTCCACCGACAACCATAACACGGAGCCGGGTACGAACCCGGATTCCCCAACTACCAGCGAAAGCTCAGACACCCCTGCGGAAACTACACGTAGGAGGGCCACAGACGACCTGCCCTTACCTCGATATCTTTTAAAGAAACAGAAAATGGAAGAGAAAAAGTTCGAGGTCAAGTACGAGCTTGAAAAGAAAAGATTGAAACTCGAAATAAGGAGGATTAAGGTATGGGAAAGCTTGCACGAAAAGATCGGAACAATCTTCGAAAGAAGGCAAGACAACGCGTACGTTTATTTAGTGAATGTAAACAGGGTGTTCTTGGGTTAACACGCATGAAAGAAGGGATGATTTTTCAAGGAAAAATGAGACTTTCTTAAGACGAAGAAATTTGCTACGCCATTTGGAACAAAGCCACTAAGATCAGTTCACAGCTGTGAAGGGTGAGAAAGAAAAAAATTCGAAAAAGCGGCAATGAGTTACGGCCCCCCCCAAATCCGTCACCATCAGCATCCAAATGACGGCCGCCAAATTTAAGGATGCGTGCGTCGAAATAGTTGCAGTTAAAGCGCGACCTTTTCTCTAAATGGAGGATTCAGGCTTCCAGAAGATTTTGATCCTTTTTTCTTGACTTCACTGAAAAAAAAATAATGCTAAAATAACTGTGAGGGTAGCTAATTTTGCAAGTCTGAATTGTAAAAAATCGTGACAGTAATCCAACATGGTTAAAATAACAAAATCTTGGATTGTAAAATTTCCAAAATCTGGTATTGTAAAAAGTGCAAATCATAATGGAAAAACATAAATTCTTGAATTGTAAAACTTACAAAATCTTGATTGTACATTTAACAAAATCCGGCATTTTAAAAACTGCAATCCAGAATGAAAAATCATCAATATTTTGGATTGTAAAATTCCATATCATCCAGAACGAAAGATCGTTCAATTGCGCGCTCTGGTTGACAACGTGTGAAGTACTCATTCGTTTTGGCTTCGTGTATGTACAAGTTACATTGTATTGATTAAATTTCATAGAGGGTATTACATTTAGAAATTATACAGGGTGAGCCAGAGCACCCGTACCAGGCATTTTTCTCGAAAACTACTGAACCAAATAATTTGAAACAAAGAAGTCAGATAGGGAATCGACCCCAAATTTTTCATTTGATATTTTCAAAAGCCCCCGACAGCCCCTTGGGGCGTATTTGGGGGGGTTCAAACACATTTTTCAAGTTTTCTCGAAAAAACCTCCAGAAAAAGTATAAAAATTAGTTTATAATCTTACAGTAGAGGCAATTGCCGACATTTTTGCTCTTTTCAATATTTTCTTAAAAACCCAAATTTTTGGAGTTATGGGGAATTTTTGAAAATTTTTTGAATCGGCCTTTTTGGCCACCCTGTTGAGAATTTTTCAAAAATTATTAAAGATTCTGAAAGAACAGATCAAGGCCTTTCGATTGATGTGCCACACTTTACATTAAAAATGAAAACTAAGGTTTCTTTTGCCAAATCAAAATTTGGAGGCTTCAATTGCAGAATTGGCGCGATTCCATAGTTTGAGCCAATTGAAGTCCCCAAATTTTGATTTGGCAAAAAACACCTTAGTTTTCATTTTTAAGGTAAAGTCTGGCACATCAATCGAAAGGTCTTGATCTGGTCTTTCAGAATCTTTAATAATTTTTGAAAAATTCTCAACAGGGTTGCCAAAAAGGCCGATTCAAAAATTTTTCAAAAATTCCCCATAACTCAAAAAATTGGGGTTTTTTGGAAAATATTGAAAGGAGCAAAAATGTCGGCAATTGCCTCTACTTTCAGATTATTAACTAATTTTTATACTTTTACTGGAGGTTTTTTCGAGAAAACTTGAAAAATGTGTTTGAACCCCCCCCCCCCAAATACGCCCCAAGGGGCTGTCGGGGGCTTTTCAAAATATCAAAAATGAAAAATTTGGGGTCGATTCCCTATCTGACTTTTTTGTTTCAAATCATTTGGTTCAGTAGTTTTCGAGAAAAATGCCTGGTACGGGTGCTCTGGCTCACCCTGTATGTAGGCATGGCACAGAGGTATGATGAACAAAAAAGCAACAATTCGTTGGTTTTTGTATTTTCCTTTTCTCATCTTTCCTTGGTTTTCCCGATTTGTTGCCCATCTGTTGGGAACCATGAGACAGGCAACAATTTAGAAAAAGCAAGAAGAGACAAGAAATGGAAAATACAAAAACCGATGCATTTTTGCTAGTCTCTCGGATCTCAATTGTGGTTGAGAGGGGAAAGAATGAAAAGAAGGGTGAGGGAAACCAGCAATATTAGGGTTAGGTAGATTTCGGCTGGTAGTAGGACTAGGGTCCCCCACGTTTAGACCCTCACCTACGCCATTGAAAGGGATACTGCATGCCGAACTGCAATAATGATCGTACCCATCATTCGCAGTCTCAAATTTACAGTCGTAATTTCAGTAGAAAAAAAAGTCACTCGGTAAAAACTGATGAGCAACATAAGTATGACCACTTTTCTATGAAACACAGTATCAAATTCATATTAAACACACGCAATTTTCGAGCTGTTATTTGTTCAAAATATTGTGCATCAATCAGAGGTATTCTTCGATTTATCGAATGTAGAACGAGTCGGAAGAAGTTCTCTCGATGAACGTGCTCGTTACGCAGGGCTCAAACGCAATGTATTGATTTTGAACCGGAAATTCGAATTTAGAATCAGGATAATTGGAAGTTAAGCTTTTAATTTTCACAGTCTACGGGGGAGAGCGCATGAAAGTTTGCAAATGAAATCGGATTTATGATGTTTAATGAAAACAGTCGTGGAGATTAGCGAGCTCTCACGTACTTAATTCAAGCTATCCTAAATGTCGAGGAGGGGGAAACAGACAGCGAGAACTGACGAGCTGCTTAAAAACAGAGGGGTGTTATACGAAGGCACTTTCAACACTGGTGTCGGTTTTTGTTTGTTTCACCTCAAAAAACCGCGAAATTAACAGTTATTATTACGTTTTGAGTTGAGCGGAGGATCATAAAAACGAAAAGAAGATAGGGCGCAAACATCGACGCATCAAGAAGGGGCGAAAGAAGAGAAAAGGAAGCGAAACGAGGAAACTAAACCTTACGGTGCCGAATGATCGTCGAATCCATTTCAAAATGTTCCACCGAACTCTCAAGTGTTCGATTCTTTACATGGGTTTAAACAAACTATTATCAAGTGTAGCTGGATCGAACACTACGCCACTTCTCACGGTTTCCATTCAACCTTTAAGTTTCGGTACATCGACATTTTTTTTTTTTTTTTTTTTATGTCGATGCAAGTTTAAACGGTTGTATTTATTGGTGTTCTAAGAGAATATGTGATAAGTGCTCTTTGGATAACAGTGATAATTGAATGATGGCCGATGACTCAAAAAAAAACCTAACGGTGGGGCAGAAAAGACCAGGAACAGCAAACGAAAATTACTAGAAAGCTGCGTGTTCGAAAGTGTTCGAAAATAAGTGTATATTTTCTTCTTCGACGCGTTCCTCCACGTCGCGCGAAAACGAGCAGCGTCTTGGCAAAAAATCTACCGAAAAAGTCAAGAATCATCATCAAATTTTCGAAAAGAATACAAAAATACTGTAAAAAATGAAATGGAAGTTGAAGAAGAGACTAGTGAAGAAAGAAACAGAGGTACTGAAAATGAAACGACTTCTTGCGAGCATGAGATTTGAAGATTTTTTTGGTTGGATTGAAGTCCAAAATCTCGACGAAGGGGGGTGAGGGGGAGATGAAGACGGATGATTCTTTTCTGCACATTTTTTTGGGTGATCTCCTTGATTGGATTCACGCTAAAAATCACAAAGTAAATTCTCGGAATATTTTTCAGTTAATTAAACTATTATCATAATTCCACATTTAGCACATCCTTACACTATAAAATTTCAAAAATCACAATCGAATCTACAAATATAGGAGATCACTTTTTTCCGCTGGCCCGAGGGCGAGAGCGCATGGGCGGATCCAGCAATCAGGCAACCATGAATGCATCCCGTTTGAAAGTATGAGAAACAATCTATTCTTGAGAGGGTCAAGGCTTTTTTTACTAATCGATTGTTTCGCATGCATTGAAATAAGAATGGTGCACAAATGCCAGATTTCTAGATCCACCTTTGCGAAATCGCGAACAGATGAGAATATTGATAACGTTTTTAAACCGCATATTTACATTTTAAATTTAAATTGTCCTGCTTTATAAGGGAGGAATGAATTAATTTTGTCCTCACCGCAAAAAAACGCGTCAAATAAAATAAAAGAAAATTCAAATGCATCGCTATTGTGTAAAATGAATGAAACAAACCAGAGGGTGGAGTTGCTACCGATTGGAGTTTGTTAATCACGTCTTACGTTTCAACGAACTAGCATCCGCGATTATGATTGTCGAATGAAAATGAATCGTATTTTATTCGACTTTCTCCCCCACCCCTTCTTCCTTCAACCCCTTTCTAAATCAACTTTTAACATTAGCACCACAATGTAGCTGTAAACTGCGTCGGAGCCTTGTTTCACTTTCTACGTATTTTATTTCGTCTTCATTTCAAAACGGGAAAAAATGATGCCCCGACAAGACTCCACATGCAGGAATGGGTCCGCTGCAAACTTTTGCTACGGCCATGTGGTTGTGCAGATTTTGCTGGTCCTACGTTTGATAACTTTTACTTAATTCTATTAGATGCTCATTCGAAATGGGTCGAAATCACACAGATGAAAACAATCATTAGTAGTAATGTAATTGATGTTTTTTTTAACTATTTTTCATCATGGGGTATTCCATGTCATCTTGTAACTGATAACGGTAAATCTTTTTGTTCCGATGAATTCGAAGCATTTCTCAAGCACTATAATATCAGACATGCAACAACGAGTATTTACCGCCCGCATTATTCTAACGGCGCCGCAGAGTGCTTCGTAAAAATTTTTAAACAAGCTTTCAAAAAAGTAATTTATTTCGAAAAGAAACCATCAGATATCATCCCAATTTTCCTGTTTAATTACAGAAGTGCTCCGCGTTCGGTTCATAGGTAAAATCGCGTGAAAACAACATGGAAAGCATCGAAAAGTCTAAGAATCCACGCATGAACCCAAAGAAGCCGTTTTGAGAGAAACCCAAGATGGCGAATACATGAGTAGGTCACAATGGTGGAGTCCCATCAAATTTCAACTTCCTCTGTGATGAATCATAATTCTCATAATAGAAAGTAGCGATACATGGGACTCTCCCATCGTGACCCAGTCATTATTCGACCCCTACATTGACATTTTGTAAAGAAGTGTTTGCCGTTTATTGAATTCATGCGTCAATTATGAATTTTTCTGATGCTCTAGGCGTTATTTACAAGAGATTTGACACCGGAATATACCCTAATAGGTACCCTTTCTTCTCTGTAGCCGTGCCAAGATTTTGCAACAGGCGCATTGAATAGGTATGCTCGATGAAATGATTACGGAGTCAAAAGTAATGATAATAGTCTTGCTAGGGCCAAAAATAATGGTTCCTCGTATAAAAAAAAATCGAATTTTATAACGGATTAAAAATATCCGTCGGCCATGACGTATCCTTCAGATGAGCTTATGGAATTCATCGAGAGTTCTCAACTTTTAAAATAAGTCACACGAATTTTGACCTCAATGTATCAGCTGAGAGGAACCAATAGAATTTGGATAAATCAATATTTTTGGCTTAACAGGGTCGTCATTTAGAGGACTAAGGGAGCCATTGCCCCCCCCCCAGGATTTGGACACACCAGGAAATCGGGAAAATTCGAGAAGCAAAAATAAAGGTTGTCTAAATAAGCGAGTGTTTGTTAAGAGAGCTTTCACTTTCAGGAAAGAGTGGGTACAACATGTGTTTTTGCTCAAATTGTCCTAATTGGGACATTAGGATCACCAAGCATTTCGACTTCGATGGTCAGAGTTTACGAGGGTAAAGCGCGTAAGATAGATGCAAAAAAATAAAGCTAAACAAAACGAAAAAACCAAAAAAAAAAAAACGAAGCTGTAAACACCCTCGAATTTGACCTTTAGCGTGGGTTTAAGTGGCGGAACGTTGCCAAATTGCAGCCTCCATTGTACTTGCTGTCCCTGTAGGAGCCCCGAGAGGCGGAAGGAGAGGAAGAGAGGATTTTGAGTAAAATGTGTAAGAAGAAGAGAGAGCCAGAGAGAACACGATGTTGAACGGTAAACTCGAGCTGTCGAGCCTGGCGACCGCGAGGCGGGGAGGGAAGCTGACGCAGGATTGCAAGGCGCATGCGCTCCCGCCGCTACTCGTCGGGTGTCAGACTCGATGCGCGAAAATGAAAATGATGAGAGTCAAGTTTTGGAGGAGAGTTAGACAGGTCTCGAGTCGTGTTCCCTCCATCTCTCTCTATGACTTTTCCGTAAGGTTTGTTATCGATGAGGTTACGAAGAATTAATGTAATAAAGGAACAATTATAATCGACACCTGGATTTATTCGAGTATACAACTACCCCCCCCCCCCTAAAATAGGTGTTTCGCGCGATTCAAAATGCTTTTTCATTCATTAAAGAAGACTGAATCTCGACGAAGCATCTCGGCGACTCAAATGGGTTTTTGTGCAAAAGCGAAGAACACAGAGCCGCCACATGGTGGAGGCGCCGGGTAAGACAAAGAAAGAGGCAGCGACTGTGCATGCAAGAAGAACTATCAGAAGACCAGTTACTAAAATTAAATGGCGAATGGCTGTGAAAATACTGGTGAATACTTTTATCCTAAATGTGGTTCGTAAATTGTTTTTGTCACGTGGTATTTCATTACGTTTTTTTGTACTTGCTTCAAAGCGTTAATAACTTATTTAACTTTCCTTCTTTTAACAACTTTATTATCTGTTCATGACTTCTTTATATTGCGTTGTGCTTTGGTGAAAAACTTTTTTTTTCTCTTCAAAGTTTTAATAATTTATTAAGTTTCATTGTTTCTAAATAATTTTATTACCAGTGCATTCTTATACCAGTTTCACTGTCATGTAAATAAACCCCACTCGCCTCATACTCCCGTCTCACTGGGGTCACCGAGGACAACCTTTGGGGAAAAATATAGGCTTATTCAATCCTATATTTTCATCCGAGAAGGAGGTATGTAGGAGCCCCGAGAGGCGGAAGGAGAAGAAGAGAGGATTTTGAGTAAAATGTGTAAGAAGAAGGGAGAGCCAGAGAGAACACGAAGTTGAACGGTAAACTCGAGCTGTCGAGCCTGGCGACCGCGAGGCGGGGAGGGAAGCTGACGCAGGATTGCAAGGCGCATGCGCTCCCGCCGCGACTCGTCGGGTGTCAGACTCGATGCGCGAAAATGAAAATGATGAGAGTCAAGTTTTGGAGGAGAGTTAGACAGGTCTCGAGTCGTGTTCCCTCCATCTCTCTCTATGACTTTTCCGTAATGTTTGTTATCGATGAGGTTACGAAGAAGTAATGTAATAAAGGAACAATTATAATCGACACCTGGATTTATTCGAGTATACAACTACCCCCCCCCCCTAAAATAGGTGTTTCGCGCGATTCAAAAGGCGTTTTCATTCATTAAAGAAGACTGAATCTCGACGAAGCATCTCGGCGGCTCAAATGGGTTTTTGTGCAAAAGCGAAGAACACAGAGCCGCCACATCCCGATAGACTGCTTCATCGATGTTTAAAACGTTTAGCGTAGATATACAGGGTGTCCCTCAAGAAATGAGTTTACACTTTTTATATGTAAGCTTCTGAAAGTTTAAGAAAAAACTCGGTAAAATTCAGGAATAATCAAGAACCCCTAAAAAACTGACCCCAGAAAAAAATGTCACCCCCCCCCCGGAGATCTTTAAAATGCGGTTGGGAGTTTTGGTATGTTTTCTGAGGTCGGCGAGGGTACTTGATTATTCCTGAAATTGTCGAACTTTTCTCTTCAACTAGAAGCACACATCAGAAGAGCGAGCTCATCTGTCGAACAACCTGCGTCGCAATGTTGCGCTCTGCCCGTTTAGACCCATTCAAATAGTCGATTTACACGTTGCTCACCGCACAAAACATTAAAAACAATAGTTATTGAAGGCACCGCAGGAAAAGTTATTGCTCGAACTTTCTCATGTTATTAAAAGGACAGATAGCAACGCTGCCAAACTATCGCTTCGCCAACGCCGGATCTTAACACTTGGCAACGGTGGTCAGGTTCTACGTCTCGTAAATAGACATAAAATTAAATTAAAAAAAAAAAAAAAAAAAAAATGAAATACATGGAAACAAAGATAACTTTTCCTTCGCTGTCTCGTCCGCTTTGTTGTGTCTCTCCGCATTCATTAGCTTGTGAAATACGTTGATTCGATTTCTTTTGTGATTCGCTGATCAGACCCTGTGAACGTTTTTGCAATGTTCACATTGACGCAATATTGTTTTAAAATATTTCTAGCAATATAAGCAATAAATATTTTCACGATTCCTTCAATATTTGAAGAAATAGTTTAATAATATTTCTGTGAAACATATCTGCAATATATTTTGAAATAAATAATGCAATATTTCTTGCAATGTTTCTTACAATGTCTGCAATATTGCAGAAATAATGCAGAAATATGTCTACGTTCACTGGGGAGTTTGAACGTTTCGGAAATTCTAAAGCTCGTTATTAGTACTTCACAGAATCACAATTCCGCCAGAGAGATTTTTCAATGAAGAAGATTGTACACCAGTGACTTTCCTTTCCTGTTGACTGATATGCAATAGCCGTCTTATTTTATATCTACAACGATTTTGCGAACGCGCGGATTATGAATGTAGTGTGAACACGTCCGTGAACTTGGCTCCTCCAAGTTCTCAGAATTACGCTTTTGTAATGAGCAGAAGTGATATTGTGATATCACTATGCGATAATCACACAGGTCACGGATTGTCTAAGGGAAATTTTCCAAATCTTTGATTAGGAGATTATTCCCGGGGACAGCCTTTGGCCAAAGATTATTTAGTTACATCCATATTCCATTGAAGCGAAGCTTGGGCGCTCAAAGGACATGGCACAATCCTTATGGGAACTGGCTTACCGGTAAATGTTTTTTAAGTATTATAAATCGACAGATTATCACTTAAAAAGAAAAAGTTCTCACGGCACCAAAGTGATCCCATGTCCAGTTTTTTAGCTATTAAAGCTCAAAGACGGGAACTACTTCTCTCGTTTGTCGGCGCGCAATGATGAAGTAGTGCCGGCCGCCTCTCAACTCGGCTCAACGTAGAGTGTGGTCGCGTCGGCCCATTTCGATCATTCATTCACCCGCTCGACTACCTGCCGAAGTCTCTCTTTCTATTCCACTGCTCGTCTCTCTCTCCCTCTCCCTCAATGCGATCGAAAAAGTGTTTCTGTTTACATTCCGTAATCGGTATCCTCAGGGGAGAGGGGAGGTTAAAGCTGGAGAATCAACAACTTCGGTATCTTAAAGTGTCCGAGTTGCCACGCGCGACTACTCATTACGAGAGATATGACAGTAAACTAATGTGACCGAAAGAATTCGGAAAAAGCAAGAAAAGCCGAGAAATGTATAAACACAAGGAAACTGACGAATTGTTTTTGCTCGTCTCTTGGAACCCAAACGTGCTCAGGTGGGGAAAGAATAGCGTGCGGGGTGCGGGTGAGGAAGAGGGAGAGAGAGACGAGCAGTGGAATAGAAAGAGACAGTGGCGCCATTTGGGGGAGGGCAGGAGGGGCAATTGCCCCCCCCCCAAGGATTTTCAAAGTGGCCAAAAAATCAAGTTAGAGAGATTTTTTTGAATTTTTTGAAAAAAAAAGAAAGAAAAAAAAAAGGTCATCCAAATTTTTGGAGGGCCTCGCCCCCTCCAAGGAAAATCTGAAATGGCGCCCCTGGAAACAGAGACTTCGGCAGGTAGTCGAGCGGGTGAATGAATGATCGAAATGGGCCGACCACACTCTACGTTGAGTCGAGTTGTGAGGCGGCCGGCGCTACTTCATCATTGCGCGCCGACGCACGAGAGAAGTAGTTCCCGTCTTTGAGCTATAATAGCTAAAAAACTGAACATGGGATCACTTTGGTGCCGTGAGAACTTTTTCTTTTTAAGTGATAATCTGTCGATTTATAATACTTAAAAAACATTTAGCGGTAAGCCAGTTCCCATAAGGATTGTGCCATGTCCTTTACATAGACATCAATAGCTTGCAAGTTGATCGGTGGAAATTCAGCCGAATTCGCGATTTGAAGCACCGAGCTGCGGAGAATCGTAGAAATTTGCTGAGTTTACACCGGATCGCACGCAAACGAACTTTGGTGGAAAATCGCTCCAAAGTGGAACGGAAGCGATGTCGTTGCCCTATCGTCCGATGCTGATCGTGGATTTTCGAACTCCGATTTTCGTTGAACGGACCACCCAAGGAAAATGAGTAGTGAGCACTTTCTGGACCCCGTTCGCGAAAATTGGCAGGTTGGAAAAGCGGCGAAAAGAAAATCGAAGGATCGGAAAATCAGTCGTCGTTCTGCGTTTGACTTTGGAGGGATTCCAAAGTCACGGTATCGCGCTCGTGTTATTTCTAGAGTTGTTTGAGATTTTCCATTTGAGAGTATTTTTTTGAGATTTGAGTTTTTTAGAGAGTTTTATTTTTTTGAGAAGTTTTTATATTTTTGAGAGTTTTTATTTGAGTTTTTCCGAGTTATATTTTTGAGAAGTGTTTTTGTTTGAGTTTGATTTGTGAGTTTGAATTTATCTGAGTTGATTGAATTTTGAGTTTATTTGAGTTTTATTTTTGAGAGTGATTCTTATTTTTGAGTTTGATTTTATTGGAGTTGATTTATTTTTGAGTATATTTGAGTTGATTTATTTTTGAGAGAGTTTCTCTTTCTAGTGTTTTGATTGAGTTTTATTATTAATTTTATTTAATATTTACTATTAATTTCTGAATTAGTTTCCAAGATTTTTATATGTAATTTCAAGTATTTGATTAGAGTATCGTAAGAGTCTTGGACTGGACAAGTAGTTTTCCGTTTTCAATAGTACCTAAATCGTAATTGTGAAATCGTTCGTTAATAAACCGGAAGTGGAACCCATAACTTCGTTGTTCTTCTTTTGGATATCATCAAGATCACCGTTGGATGTCAGGTGACCCTCCCTTATTTATTTAATCTAGTGCTCTACCTACACCTGAGCTCTCGTCCAATTTATTGGACTGGTGGACCGCCCCCAGAGTCAATTCTAATTACCCGAAAGGTAAGAGGAATTGACCGTTACACTTTCTTCAAAAGACGCCTAATGTGTTGCTCATTATTGTCCCTAGATTCAAAAATGTTGCCCCCCCCCCAAAACTCAGCCCCGTAAATAGGGGTAGAAAAAGTAGCCCAACCCCCCACAATGGAGCTCTTGCAAGGTTTTGCTGTAGACTTCAGTCATATTATTCGATTCAGTGGAGTTTGATACGATTCATTCCGTGAAGCCTGTGTTGCTCATTATACTAAAGGCCTTCACTTGGTTCCTTCTTGAAACGTTGTCGGCAGACAAGGATACTTCGGCAGTTCGACTCTGGGCGGTCATCGGCCCAATAGTATCCGACGTACTCACCGACTGTCACCTTCCGCTATCTCAACTAGAGCAGGTATTTCCTCCCGTCTGCTTGCCTACATTCGAATCAATGTAACAAGGTACGTAACTACTCCGAGCGGATAAGGACGATAGATAAGTCTCCTCTCCCACCGCCGCTGCGTAGGAACTTTAACATGTCCGGCAAGACGGCGAGCAGGAATGTTATCTGACCGAACCATGATACAGACAAGATCTGAATCAGGGCGTCGGCTTCCCATCTGCAACCGCAAGGTTTAAGCTGAACTGACCATATGATAAGCAAAGGCATTCAAGTATATACCCGGACTCCGTACGGTTTCGGTGAAGTAGAAACACTGACAAGTAGCATAGCACAGAGCGTTACGTAGGTCTGAATATCTGTGCGGGTGAGCAACAATACTCTGGTGTCCTCCAAAAGTTCTTCAGAGTATTTTAACGAAACTCCTCTCCCGAACTTTTTCTCCAACGAACTATATGAAGGAATAGTTTCCGGCACGTACAAGCGTCAGGTCATTATCGAAAATATTGCGGAGTTAGATATTATCAATGAAATCAGTGCAATCGAAAAATGTACATCGCTCAATCAGTTAAAAATTACCATTATTAGTTTTTTTTCAGTTGATAGGTCCATCATTGGTGCCCTCTTGGGAATTTCTCAGAAAAAATAAATTCTTTCGCTCAAAAAGAACAAGTTCTGCAGATACAACTGCTTTATGTCCAAAGGACACGGCGCTTTGCTTATGGGAACTGGCTCCCAGTCAAATTTTTTTAAATTGAAATATGTTGCGGAAAAGTGTCTCCTGAGAAAAAGCTCTCACGGGCGGAAAAATAAATAATGACAGGATTTCGAGATATTCGCGTCTAAAGTTGGGGACTATTTGCCCGGTGCTTCGTATTCTCGTACGTAGCAGGCCGCTTAACTACTACGCCAACTGGAAACCTTCTCGGTCGAATCGCCCGACTCAGCGCGCATTGATAGAACTACTTCCTTTTGCAGTCCCTCCCAACTGCTTATTTGTTTACCCCACACCCACTGCTCTGCCTCGACGGCCATGCTTCATCTTGACCACTCCCTAAATTGATTATTTACCTACATCAACGTTTTCTCTTTCTCTGCAAACTATCTGCTCTCTCCCTCATTGTAAATGTAGTTCCGATTAATAATAGTTCATTGTTGTTTCTCTCGCAATATTTGACATCTAGTTTTTGCGTCCTTTTTTTTTTTTTTTTTTTCTGTTTATTTGTTTATTTCTCTTTTAATATTCATTGATTTATTTATATTGATTGAGGGGGGAAGCATAGCCGTCGAGGCAGAGCAGTGTGTGTGGGGTAAACAAATAAGCAGTTGGGAGGGACTGCAAAAGGAAGTAGTTCTATCAATGCGCGCTGAGTCGGGCGATTCGACCGAGAAGGTTTCCAGTTGGCGTAGTAGTTAAGCGGCCTGCTACGTACGAGAATACGAAGCACCGGGCAAATAGTCCCCAACTTTAGACGCGAATATCTCGAAATCCTGTCATTATTTTTTTTTCCGCCCGTGAGAGCTTTTTCTCAGGAGACACTTTTCCGCAACATATTTCAATTTAAAGAAATTTGACTGGGAGCCAGTTCCCATAAGCAAAGCGCGGTGTCCTTTAAGGAAGTTTGGTCATTCGAAGAGGTCTGAAGCAGAGATGTAAACAACGGGGTACCATAACCTCACTTTCACGACTCGGTTCGATAGCTGCGGCGTAACTATTCCAAACGTTGCGACATTGCTGGATTTTCTGCTGGATCTCGGCATTCGAGGGTTCGCAGATTCGAATATCAGAGGCTACGACGCACGGAAAATTCTCCTAAGGGTCCGAAATTACGCTAGAAAACTGCCTTCAGATTCCTTGCGGGAAATCCCATGTATATGGCATCAGTCCGAAGTCCGCTAGGCGCAGCAGTAATATATCGATATATCGGGATCGATCGCTCGACTCCTCGAGCGGCCCGCCATTTCGTGAACCGAATCCTTCGTCGTCTATGCTCGGAGTGGTTGTGAGAGTCTCTGCATTTATACTTATTGAACATATACTTTTAAATGAGTACATAGTAAAAACTTGGACGATTGACCGTAAGTAACTGTGATTAATGTCCTTTTAAACGTGTCATGCTGTCTTTACCTTTTCCACCTTCGATTCAGTACCCTGATAGCTCTTTTCCTCCTAAGCTTCCAGTCGCGAGAGCATTCGAACGGTTCTCGCGTCCCCCTTCCTTCCCTACAGTATCCATTCCCTCCTTACTCCGGTTCTTTCCGCCGCGTTCGGCTCCGCTATTTTGCTCAGGGCGGGCTCCCCCCTAGCTGCTTGTTCCCCTGCCCGAAGTTCGGAAGTGAGTTGAGGTTAGGTTAGGTTAGTTTAGGTTCTGTCTGAGGTGTCGATGGGTCTGTTGTAACAGCTTGTGACGGAATGTGATGATCTAAAGCCCTTGTACCCGCAACAACGCCCTGCAGCATCATGAAACACGTTACGTACTTTTCGAGACCCATCGGATCACCCAAAAATATGCAGGTACTTTGTTCAACGCAGAACGTAACAATCTATTTCTCCTATGTTTCAGATGACGGATCCGCTCAACTTCGAGCTCCTCGAGGTGCTCCTCCAGCAGGAGCTTGTAGCGATCGCCGCCGGTAACAGCGAGGCCCTCTCAAAAATACGCGAATCGAAGCGACTCCTGATGAGGGTGATCGGAGCCGGTGGACCCGAGCCGGGACCGGAGACAGAAACGTAAGTCACTCGATATGTTATGTTAATCAATGCTTTGTACGTGTCTAGGGAATCGTTCGTTTCGTTTCCCTGCAATCAAGTGCCATCGAGCCTTTCGTTCTTCTGCAATATGGCCCGGCCTCGGAGACCAGTGAAAACATGAGGCGAATCTACAGGGTGTTTTTTTTATCTCCCCCCCCCCCTGGTTTTTTTTCTTGCTAATTGAGATAAAATGTTGCGGTTTGGACTATTCTTCATCATTTTGGCTGAATTTTCTTTTTTTGGGGTCGAAACCCCCCCAGCCCCCCTAGGGGGGCCCCCAGGGGGGCTATCTCAAAAATTTCAAATGGCAACCCCTATCTTGTGATACATCGTTTGAAAGGGCATAAAATTCTAAGACTTTTGGCGCAAACCGGAAGTTGATATCGTTTTTTGTTTTCGATATATCGAATTTCAAAGTTCGATTTGGACCCATTTTCAAAAAATCGTTACTCCACTTTGGAAAGTCGGAATTAAAAAAACTATGGGTCCAAAATACTCTAAAAAGCAAGTACTTTTCAGATAACGAAATGGTTTTGACATAAAATTTGGTTTTAGAGCCCCAAATTTTTTTTAAAAATTTTGCCCCTAAAAGGGGCTATCTTGAAAATTCCCTTCCACGACCCTTATTGAATGATGCGTCGATCAAAAAAGCATAAAAAACTGAACATTTTGGCGCAATCCGGATATCGATATCGTTTTTCGTATTCGAGATATCGAATTTTGAAGGTAGGCGAAAATTGAATTTTTAATATTCGATATCTCGAATACGAAAAACGATATCGATATCCGGATTGCGCCAAAATGTTCAGTTTTTTATGCTTTTTTGATCGACGCATCATTCAATAAGGGTCGTGGAAGGGAATTTTCAAGATAGCCCCTTTTAGGGGCAAAATTTTTAAAAAAAATTTGGGGCTCTAAAACCAAATTTTATGTCAAAACCATTTCGTTATCTGAAAAGTACTTGCTTTTTAGAGTATTTTGGACCCATAGTTTTTTTAATTCCGACTTTCCAAAGTGGAGTAACGATTTTTTGAAAATGGGTCCAAATCGAACTTTGAAATTCGATATATCGAAAACAAAAAACGATATCAACTTCCGGTTTGCGCCAAAAGTCTTAGAATTTTATGCCCTTTCAAACGATGTATCACAAGATAGGGGTTGCCATTTGAAATTTTTGAGATAGCCCCCCTGGGGGCCCCCCTAGGGGGGCTGGGGGGGTTTCGACCCCAAAAAAAGAAAATTCAGCCAAAATGATGAAGAATAGTCCAAACCGCAACATTTTATCTCAATTAGCAAGAAAAAAAACCAGGGGGGGGAGATAAAAAAAACACCCTGTAGAACCAGTGCTGTGCATCCAGTGTGTTTTGAAACCGATGTAATAACAGTGGGCTCGTTTCAGTTTGGGTGCCCCGAGTATCGACATCCTTCGGTCCCCTACTCTTGAGTGGGGAAAATTACTCCCATCGAAATACTACCCGATAATTTGGTTTCAAAGTCAAACTCTCGATCGATCGAAGTACAATATTCTGAAACGTACCAGCCGAACAGTGTCCAAGTAGTTTCCAACTTCATCGGTCGACAATCAATTCTAGTGTAAAATGCTGCGAAAATAACGACGAGACCATTGAAAAAGTCTAAAACTCACTTCTCGCAGAGAAAACTTAACTTGAAATTTCGGGCCACCACCCTTGCATGTATGCACCAACCTTGGATTCGGACCCCATACAAAAGAACACGACAGGAAATTAAGTGCCGTCTTCCTCGTTTATTACGCAACGTAGAACTTCAATGAAGTTATCACCGTGCTCCTAGTGACAAAATGTGTATAAATAGACCTTTCATTCCTTCAAATTTACTTTTAGAAAGCAATTTCATTGATTTCATTGTTCAAATTCGTAGGTTATGTTCTTTTGTTTGGGGTCCGAATCCGAGGTTGGTACATACCTATATGCAATGGTGGTCACCCGAAATTTCAAGTTAAGTTTTCTCTGCTAGGAGTGCGTTTTTTACTTTTTTAAAGAGCTTGTCGTTATTTTCGCAGCATTTTACATCAGAATTGATCGACCGTTTGTCAACAGCAAAACCTTGCAAGAGCTCCATTCCTGTCAATGGGGCTCTTGCAAACTTTTTCTACAGGAGATTGAAGCGTTGATTCTTGCATAAAACCTGTAAAAATGACGATGCATACACTGAAAATTCACGAAATTCACTCTCCGAATCGGGCATAATGGCGGCTCAACGCAGGTATCATGGGAGATTCCTATCTAATTTGAAACGTAGCTCTGTATTTTCGTAGGGAAAGTGACGAATTAGACAGGAATCTCCCATGATACCTGCGTTGAAGCACCATGATACGATCATGCCGTTAGAGCAGTTTTGTGAGTTTAGAACTGAGTTTTAAACTTTTTCATTGTGATTTTCGTGATTTACACTGGGTTATACATAAGATTGGACTATTCATTTCCTTACAGCAAAAGTTTGCAAGAGCCCCATTAAAAAGATTTTCTCCTAACAACGAAATAGCTAATGTCTAGGTGCGGTTACTAAGACGAAAAAAAAAAATAGGTCGGAAAGACTATCATCTTATTTGGGCGGTAAGTTTGCCTCCTTTATTAGTTATTGAGATGAGGAAAAAAGCGTTACTATAACGCGACTCTTAATGGGCATGATGCCTCCATGGCTAGTTGAATTGAACAAGTATCCATATGTAAAATGGGGTTACGTTGATCGACGATGTTGTAATGGAAACCGTAAAACTGTCATCGGCAGCCTCCCATCTGTTACAACCCTTAAAAAGTGAGTTAAACTAATAACTGTAGCAAGGCAGCCACGTCGTCGTCGAGGGCTACACGAAGGCAGCAAGTCCTCTCGCGCCGTATATGAAATTTGAATTACGCGGTCTTGAGCGCACTCTCTTAGAACATTTTCACATGTTCTCGACCCGTTCTGAAGACGAATCGACAAGATTCCATGGAATTTAAACCCCCCCCCTTCACCACCGACACACCCAAAAGAAGCGAGACGGAAGGAAAACACAACTTGTAATCAGGGGTAGGAACACATTTTTCACAGAGAGATTCCATGTTTTTATTGCATTCTTAATCGCTCACTTGCTAATGCATGCGCAAGTGAGGAAGGCAGACTTTCGCATAAGTGTGTAGGTTATTCATAATCATTTTTTCATTCGTTTAAACAATGGAGCAGAGCAGGCTAGTCAGATTATGGGAATGCGTTCTCTGTAACCTCTTATTGACATACTTGCATTGCAATTTTCTTTTGGAACCTCTTATTGACATTATTGCTTTGCAATTTTCTTTTATTTCAACATCAGGAATGTCAGATTGTAGTAGAAATTCACCTACTTCTTTTTGCTTCAGTACACCATAAGCAATACCATTTCAGAGTTTGCATTATTAAGCATTTTGGCACCAATAACAGATATTTCTTCAGCTTCAAAAGCAATGCCTAACTGCCGTGGAAAATTCACCTACTTCGACTCACTTCGCTGCAGTCTATCATAGGCAGATTTTCCTTCGAATTCATCAGGTATGACGGATTGTAGAAGAAGAAAATTGCTTAATTTCCCATTCGCTGCAGAGTAGCCTTACCATAAAAATATTTGTTTTTTTCAGATTCATCACCAGGAATGGCAGTACTAATGCAGACTTCAAACTTTTCTTAGAACTGCACTTTTTAATACGTATACAGTATATAGCCACAAAGTTTCTTGAGAAGCACCTACTCCAGTCAAAAGGAGCATTTTCTTCTGTATATTTCTAATCAAATTCCCACTTTCTCCTTTGAAATTCCCCTTTCCTCGGAATAATAATAAATAAGTAATGAACCAAGTCGTCCACGCTAGATAACGCAATTTGTCATTATTGTACTGTAAGTAGGTAATTTTAAAATTCGTAATATCATTCTATGCTATATTGCTAATATTAAAATTTCCCCGCAGTCACCAGTGGCGGCTCGTGCAATTTGGTAACCATGTTTTTTGACATTTAAACCTATGCAAAAGTATCGATATTTTGTGGGTGCAATTGCACCTCCTGAAGACCGATTGTTTTACATACGTTTAAATGGAGATAATCGGTTGTTGCCACACTGCACGAGCCGTCACTGGCAGTCACATAGATTTTCGTAACCTAGACACGAATTTGAAACCCATGGGTCACTAAATAAAATTTGCCGACTGCATTCCTTTTCCCTGATTCTATTTTTTCAATCATTTATACTTACTTACCTATTGATCGATTTATTTTTTATCCATTGATTCATTTAAATCTATCAATCTATCTATTAATTTCTTTATTTATCCATTTATCTATATATTTATTCCTTTATGTATCTATCTATTTATTTCTTTACTCTTCATATTTCTTTCGAACATTTTGGAATTAAATGTACGTATCACTTAAATGTTATGGGAGGATTCAAAAAATTAACGAACTCGTTTTCGCTGAAAGTGCTATACTTGCCCCTCGTGCCGATTAAACCATGGACATATTTATATTAAAGCATCTTAAGTACTTCGAGGGCCTACTACACGATCGAAACGAGATCCTCATCAGAATGCATTCCAGTGAAAACCAGTCCACCTTCATTTGTCCTGCACGTCCCAGTGTTCGGAAATTGTGAATTATTCCCCCAGTGAAGAAAAATTAAAAATAAAAATGCAGTCATCCAGGAAATTTGCGTTCCCGACAGCGGCAGCAACCCTTACATTAACAATAGTCCACACGGCGATCGACGGGCAATGACCTTCAATAATCCCATTTTGGGATAATGAGCAGGGAGCAGGAGTTCGGCCCAACAGGAAGCGGCCGGCGCCGTCGCTCTCCTCTCTATGACAGGTATTCCGTGACCTACCGTTGTAGTGGTCAGTCGTTGTCGTTACGTGTAGAGTCCCTTGATGGAAATATTGTATAGGGAGTACCGACACGACACTTTATGCATTTTGACAGGAGTCGATTTTGTCGACCGCGTGAACGCATTCGAAGGTTAAGTTCGTCAGTGGACCAGTGGTGGACTGGCAGATTTGCCGGCATTCCGGTCCGTTCCCATACGTTCCCCTACGAATCGACTCCTTTCGTGTGGAGCCTTCGATGTCGTCGACTCCTGCTCGACTCCGTGAGAGCCTAAAACCAACGACCAATCACAACTCGTTGAGCTCGTGTCGGTACTCCCTATACAATATTTCCATCAAGGGACTCTAGTTACGTGTAAGTAACTTTTCTTTCAAAAAATGTCCTGAGTATAATTTTGAGGAGGGCGATATTTTGAAAGTAACTAAATTTCTCGATGACTCAATCATACCATCACATCAAATTAAACATCATAGCGTACTCAATGAGGGAAATTCTTTCAAACTTCGCTGAAGTAACTTTTTTTTCTCAAGTAGAGAAGTGTTGTTAATTAATTTGTTTTCCTGTACATATAAGAAATGAACAATGGCTACATCGTCCAAAACATCGGCCACTCTCATGCTTACCTGTGCTAGAGCTCTAACTATCGATGATATTCTGAGGCTTTTAACAATAATATCAGCCCCTTCCAATTTTTTTTTTTTATTTTTTTATTTTTTATTTAAAGCCGCGCAAATTTTCTCAGGGCATCGTTATCATAGTTGGGATTACTGCGAGGCCGTTTCATCCGTTCAGTTTATTTGGGAAGAGTTTCTACAGTTAAAAAGTCATCTCTCATGTGAAGACAATGTTATTTTCCTCTTTGAGATGGCCAAGGAGTTGACAGAGGAAATGGGTGCAAGTTGCGAGTCCGAAATCATGAATTTTCTGGTCAGAAAACTTGTTTCGTGCCCACGAAAATTCATCGATTCTAGGGGGCGGTATTTTACGATAGTCTTTTACTGATGAATTAGAGTGGCACTTTCAGTTATACGAATCAAGTCGGGATTTTACCTACTACGATGACATATTAAGAGATGTAAAATTTTCATTGGGACTCTGTTCTGCAGACACTCGGATACTATCATGGCCTCAATGCCATTTTCGAAAAAGGAATCTTCAATTGCAAAAACCAAAGCTAGTTTCCATCCTCGTATCCCTAAAACTTACGATGAACTCACAATATCCCTCCTCGAGTCAGAATACGGAAAAACCTTTGGAGGCGACACTTTCTTCCACGGGGTTCATATTTAAAGCACCCAAAATAAAGAATAATACAGAAACGTTGATGGAGGATATATAGTACGCCATTTTTTAAATTTTTGTTTGTCAGTTTTTTACTTTATTTTTAACTATTTTATTTTTAGTTATTTCTATTATTATAATTTTATCCGCTAATTATATATTTTTATTTGCACGGAATCTTATCATGGCTGACTTTAACGGAAGCTATCTTCCTTCTCTCTCTCTTCCTCTCTCGCCTTTTTCTATCTCTCAATCCTATTAACGGATTCCTATGGCCAATAGGACGCGACATTCCTCAAAAAATACAACCTTTCTTCAATGTCATGGATCCTCCTTCAAACCTCGATTCCTCAGTCGATGACATAAGGTTAGAACAGAGATTGGTGAACCTCTTCCACTGAGTGACGTTGTGGTGTCGTTGTAGTGAACTCAAATTATTTTTTACGATATTTTACTAGTGTAGTTGGATGCAATATTGTCGTATCCCTTGAGAAGTTAACTCGCTGTTGGTGAATATTTTTGGTGAATACTTTCTAGCATTCTGAGGCTATTTTATTCCTCCTGATTTTTCATTGGTACGTTTTTCTTTTGGTTTGGTTTTTTGGTTGTTGTTTTTTATATTTCGGCTTCGTTTTCTTTTGTTTATCGATTCAGCTCAAATCAATGAAAGAGCACATTTTTGACCTCACTCGGTCGGGACACAAAATCAACGAAATCAAAAGAATGTTGGACGAAGTCGAAATAAAGCTACTTGAGACAACGTCTGATAGGCATGGGGTACTCACCTACTCTACACTCACTGCAGTCACGGTGTGTCTAGGATTCTATGTGTTCAGAAAACCAATGTTTTATGTATGTAAACTGTTCGTTGATTTTTGCAAGTTAAAAACCAGAAATGCTCAAGCAACGTATGTGTCGGTCCCTCTAAAACCGATCATACAAACTGAGACTGTCCGGTTCGATAAGGAATCCGACTCTTGTGCGATCGTTTCGCAAGGAGACACGACGCCGCCACCTCCCGCTAGGATCACAAGATCCAGGAATGTAAACACTATGAGTCTGTGTTAAGGGCTGCGCCGGCCAGTGCGGGGAGCTACTAATGTGACGTTGTCAATTCGACACATGTTTCAGGAATAAGTTCAAGACCGAAGGAAACCAGCACTCATCTTACCTGTCAATCCACCAATTAACTAGAAAAAAAAGTAACATGAAAGCTGAGGTTGCTAAAACAATAATTCTGACGGAACTGGAATTAAAAACAAAAGGAAGGTCACGCCCGGTGTACACAGTTTTTGGTGCACTGTTGAATAGTATTCGAGACGCTAAAGGACAGAAATTGTATAGATTCTCTTTGACCACTACTAATACTGAAGAGACCTCTATCGCGATCAACCATCTGTCCGAAGGATCGACCAAGCTGCCTGTGCCCAACTATCACAAGACCTGTATCTGACTTTAACGCGCAATGAAAAGTTCACTTAACAGTGTATGGGTTTCAAGAATACTTTCACTTGCACATAAAAACAGGATTACCAGTAGGAGAGTGTATCTTTAGTCAGATTGAGTACCGAGCCCTTAGCCATTTACGAGGATTGGAACCAAATTGTGGTCGCCGTATCGAGACATACTAAAAAATTCACTTACCATACCGTTCTACCAGATGATTTCCTTTCGAAAATAATTGAAAAAGTCAATCAAGTCCCTGCTAATGAATTGAGAAAACTCATTGACAGGCGCCTGAGAAGGGGTGGATACGTACCCAACTATTACAATTACAACCATTTTGATCCTTCTAGTATGTTTCCTCGCATCGAAGAGTACGAGACATTTCCTGATTTCGATGTCATTCTGAAACCTGGGGGAGCTGTTTCGCTTGAAACTGAAATGACACTACTAAGAAACTTGATTTAGAAAGCTTCTGAATAACAGCTTTTAGCGCGTTTGCTGGACACAATGAATTTAGTGAATTACCTCAAGGACTAAATGTATCATTTCTAAGATTCACACAAATGGTGACAAAAATATTCAGTTCTTTCCTTTACCACACATTACTAATTTACATGGATGATCTGTTAATATTTTCAAAAACATTCGAAGAACACCTTCACAAATTAGAGGCTTTCTTGCAAGTCGTTCGAAAAGCAAATTTAAAATTAAAACCAAAAAAAATCACAAATTTGTGCAGAAGAAATAACAATTTTAGGATTTATCATTCACACTGAAGATAGTAGACCGGATGAAGAGAAGACGAAAGCTATTAAAACCTCACTGACTCCTGAAAACCCCAAGGACATACGATCGTCTTTAGCAATGACAGGTTTTATCGTAATCATATTCCGAACTTGGCGCTCCTCTAATTCATCTAACTAAGAAACACATTAAGTTCTCTTGGGATGCCGAGTGCCAACGTGCTTGTAACACCATTAAAGAAAATTTAATAACTGCTCCAGTCCTTGCTCAATACGATCCCCATAATGCATCACTGGAATTCCATAGTGATGTATCCGATAATGCTATTTCGGCAGTATTAAATCAACGCTACGAGAATAATGACGTGAGACCACAAGGATGCATGTCCAGAGCTTTAAGCTCACCAGAAAAAACTTGGAGCATTTGTGAGAGGGAACTACTCGCGATAACTTTTGGTTTTGATAAATTCCGACCGTATCTGTGGAATACAAAGTTTAAAATATTCACAGATAATCAACATGGTTTTAACAGGGCACCAAACTGCCATCAGTGATAAAACAGGATGGAATGTCTTCAAAGCACCTTGAGAAGTTACACAGTCGTGACCAACTGTCTTCAACAAGAAAATGTTGATCTTCTATTGTTACATGTTCCATACATTATTCAGAATCTCTCTGTCTTCAGCAGAGCCAAAAATCGATGTGTGAACAATCATGACCTTTCACAAGTTTTTACAGATGTAGACCTTATCCTAAAAAACCTATTGTTACAATGTGATGCCTTTTTGCAGAGGTCATCTGTAACGAGTGATGTAGAAATTAGATTACCTACATTAAGACAAGGGTCTATTGGTCGCCCGAAACTTGGAATTCCTTTCTCCCAAGTTGCCGTGCTTAGGAGCCGGGGCTTGAAGTGGTCAGAAATTGCTAAATTCTTCAGTGTGTCTCGACAGTCCATGTGGCTCTTTCGACGTCACAATCATATGGATGACGCTAGAGCTTTCATCAACATCAGTGACGAAGAATTAATTAATGTACTGTCCATCATTAAAAGAGAGCATCCTTCTGCAGGTTATAAATATTTATGGGCAAATCTTAAATCACGCAGCATTTTCATTCAATGGAAACGTCTCATTTCTCTTGTTAAGCTGATAGGTCCCATCGGAGTGCTCAACCGTCGAAAAAGAAGGTTAAGAAGGAGACAGTATCGGGTAAAAGCCGCAAATTATATGTGGTAAGTTATTATAACTGATATATAGTCCAGGACAGATATGATGAAAAAGGGGGTCTATGCTACATTAAATGTAGGAGAAGGTTTTTTCATTGATTCCTATGTATTTTTGGTCGCTGAATCCGAATCTGATGTTTGCTGACAAAAATTTTGAGAGCCAAAGCCGCCATCTTAAAAAAATGGCGTAAAATGTAGGATTTTTGCATAAATATTGATATACATGGTTTATAATCGATTTTTCAGCCAACATACCTCAGTAGTTTCTTAAAGATCAGATAAAAATACACAACTTTGATACGTATCTTTTTTTTGTAGAATGCAATTTGTTGCCGCTAGAGCGCGTCGAAATTTTGGCCTAAAATCGTAAAATACGATTTCCCGCTATTTTTCATGAATGACACGCATGCAAACGCGCGTTTGAGCATCAGGACATCAAATAACGCGCACAGCACATGTTGGAGTGTTTGATGTATCGATTTTCTTATTCATATCGATCTATCGCAGTCCCGAAAATTGCAATATATCGCTGAATAACACTAGATAAATTTGCATAAAAATAGAGGCGATGAAATCGGAATCGTGTAACAGCGAAATTTCGTAAGGTCATACAGTCGAAATATTAATAACTGCTTTCAATCATCATGCGATAAATCGAAGTATTCAACTCCCTTCGATATTTTGTAAGCTTTTCAAAGCAGAAAATGAATTTTGAACAAAAATGCAGAGAAGTCAAATGAGTTTATTAAAATCAATCATCTCATTAGAAATACATGACTTAAAATTAGTTTTTTCTCCCAAACCTTTCACTCGCCCGTCTTCTTGCTCACGATAATTTCATGCAAAAAAAAAAAAAAACTCAAATCGAAAAGTTGATACTATCTTTCATTACCCACCCGATTTCTTGATTCTAGTCTTTATCTTGCTCCGAAAAATTTTTTTCTTGCGAGTCTGAGGAGGGTGCATGTGCCAGTTCTCTAAAAACCTCCAGCAGGGCTGTCCATAGATGGAGACCTGTGAGACTCGTGTCCAGGGGCCTGCAGGCCGATCGTGGAGGATCGGAACGTTTTCGTTTCGAGATGATGATCGAGATGTTAACCTTATGGGTGGCTTGATTTCTTCTTCTTCTTTCTCCCGAAAGAAGCAGGTAAAATCAACGAGATTGAGCTGATAGGTTTAAGGCTATCGGCTCTATCTCGCCGTTTTTACCTGCTTCTTTCAAGAGAAAGAAGAAGAAGAAATCAAGCCACCCATAAGGTTATAACGTCTCTATCATTGTCTTGAATCAAAGACGTTCCGATCCTATGCGATCGGCCAGCTGGCATTGGGTCTGTTTTTTTTTCTTCTGCCAGACCAGGAAGTCCCAAAGCATGATTCATGTCTTTTTTTCGGAGCATTAGGAGCAATCGATCAATTTGATCGGTCTTGCAACCTCTAGAGCACCCTCAAACTGCTCGAGTGAAATAGGCCTTTTGCTGAAGTCAGGAAGAAGTTTCAGCTACATTCCCATAAAACCCGATGGAGGCCAGCTAAATCTCTTACCGCTCGAGCACCAGTGGGAAAAAAACCGTAACTGTGGACTTTTGAAGGTCCTCTGGTCCTCCATTGATAAGTTGTAAATTTGCCATTTACGGTGTTTCCAGGCAAAACTTTCCCACTTTTCAATTGACAGGTCGCACCACTTGTCACTTTTGAAAAGTCGTGTTTTTGGCATCTTACGTAAAATGTAGACAAAATTTGCAAAAAGATGAAAACTTAGACCTATAATGTCATCTAATCTTGTAACTTTTACTCTTCCAGAAGCTATCATTTGCTGACAATTTTTCCTCGCCCAAAACTTCTGACAATCTTTTTTTTTCTGGGAATATTGTCTGTTTTCGCTCGAGACTTCAGACTCATCAAGACCACCATGGAGAATAAGTAAGTCACAATTTTATTTATTTTGTCTCCTCTCATTTTCATTCATATTTGATTTGTGTGCTAGAAGAAAAGAGTTTACAATAGTTAATGGTCATTCATTAAGAAATCATCCTGAGGGTGTTGCTCGACTATCTTTGAAAATGCCCATACATTCAGGACTTATTTCCCTCTGTTTCACAGCGATATGAAGCAATTCTGAAAATTTTTGATCCCCCTGGCCTCTCACTGTAGGCTTTTTCAATTTGCGTGCTTTGCTTGTTTTTTGAAGATTTGTTGCTGACAGAAACGAGCATAGCCCAACGACCATAGTCACCGGCAGCTACAATTGGCAGATGAAATGGGGAATTAAAATGCATGAAAGACAACCAGGTAGAACCTGCTGAGGCTAAAGATGTCGCACTGAATGGCATTGTCGATGTGCTTATGACAGTGAGTGAGTGCTCCTTATTGTTTGGAGGAATCCCTTATCTTCCATTTTTTTATGACCCCAGGTAATTTTTCCTCACCCTAAATTTCTGACAATCCTTTCTTTATCTGGGAAAATTGTCTGTTTTTGCTCGAGACTTCAGGCTCAGCATAGAATTTAAAGAACATGTATGTTAAAACCATGCTGATACGTGAATTTGAAGCTGTTTGACAGCTGTTGACCATCCATTATTGGAGATAAGTGAAACAGCCTCCAATTCTCTTATCAGCAAGGGTTTTAGATTTGTGTCATTGAAAATTTTTGCTGCATCTGAACCGTCGTGCAAAAACGGCAATTCTCCCAGCAAAGAAAATTTGTCAGAAATTTTGGATGAGGAAAAATTGTCCAAGGTTGGAGAAAAATGCAAGATGAAGGATTCCTTCCAAATTATAAGGAGCACTTAGTCACTGTCAAGAACACATCAACATAACCATATAATGTGATATCTTGAGCCTCGCCTCATCAGGCTCTACATTCTTGTCTTTTATGCATTCTAACGCCAAATTTCACCCACCAATTCGACTGCTGGTGAATACAATTCAGCTAAAAATTTAAAAAATGCAAAATTACAGCTCTGGATGAACTATTTCTGAATTAATTAAGCTCTGGATACGCACTAACGTGTAGTACTTCCAAGTTTAGACATTTTTTTACTTTCAGTGCTCAATTTGTTATTATTCTCCGTAAAATTGATGTAAAATTGCCAGAACAAAGTCATCTTGCTTTTTATCGGACACGCGGCATCAAGTCGTTCGAGTAGCATCTTTGAACATGTTTATCTCTGCGGAAAATCGATCGATTTGACCCATTTATAGATGTTTGCTTGCTCAGCACATCCAGTACTTTCTTTTTCTGAAATAGAAAAGGGGGTTAGAAAAAAACAGAACTAGCTCATTGCATATTTCGTCGGTCAATACAAGATTTGAAAGTCAACTTAAGTTTTTAATAAGCTGTTAGATGGTCTGAAAAAGGAAACCAATCTCCGATCTTTCCTGAGAAGCGCCAAGGATATGCTGTTAGAGACGGCATGTTACTCATTGGACAAGTATTTTAGAAACTAATTGTATATATAGGGATGTGTAGCTCAAGTTGGCTTGTATGATAACATTTTTTAATATGTTACATACTAATTGTTCTAGTAAATAAAAAATAACAATTATCAAATAGGCGGAAGTTGAATCCAGTGTTTCGAAATTTGAATCTTATTCTTAGTTTTCGAACGCCAATTATCATTCTATAACTTTCTTTGATATTTTTGTGAGATTCTGTGTTTTACTAGAAGGAAGAAAGAAAGACACTCATGTACCCTTGTATATGCATTGTCGTGAAGAAAATTTAAACATGAATGATGATTTTGAAACGTTCGACCCGACTTCCGCCTGTTTTTTTTAGTTCATGGACGATTTGAAGAAACTATACCTCCATGGCAGGCTTTTTTATAATGTTAAAGTTTTAGGGAGCCTTCTCTTCAACTGTTTGAAATTGACCTTTTCAGTAAAACTTCTAGAAATTTATCCAAGTCCTGTAAATTGCTCTCCCCTCACGCACCCTTGATGTTAATTGGTGTATTTTGTTTTTTCAGCCAATCATCTGATTTTCCTCGCTTGGCGAACCTGCTGAAAAGGTTAGCGGATGATCCTGTTGCCTTGGAAACTATTCTTTCACCGCAGATTCCAGAAACGCCTTCAGGATCCTGTTTATCAACTAGACCGATTGCTTCACCCATAGTTCCTAATTCTCAGAGTACAAACTTCACGCAAAATTTGTCTGCAAGATCTAGAAATTTATCCGCTATGCCTCTAGCCGGTACTTCTCAGCTTGTGTTCTCTAATAAAAATACCCTCTCTACAAGCCGTTTATTCGGAGCGTCCTCAATTAAAAATTCAACTCCGGCTATTGGGTCTTCTCAAAAATTATTTTTGGGTAAAAAAAGGAACAGTTTTTCCAAAGAGCAGTATCCTGATTCTAGCAGGAAAGTCATCCTTCTTGATAAATGGCGTAACGCTCCCTTAAGTGTCACAGAAGAAAAGGAATTCCGCAAAAATGGTACCATTTGTGACGCAATTCTCTTTGAGAAAAGAATGAGGGAAGGAGAAATTCTCAATAAAATTAAAGCTTATTTTGAAGGCAAAAAGGGGAAAACTCCAAAATAATGAAGATCTTGAGATTTTAAAAAGTTTCGGAAATGAATTATTTACTTATGAAATAGAAGGGGGGCTAATGAATTCACTGGAGATTTTCTGTGCAAAAATTCAGGGAAAGCTATTTATGTCCGTGTTAAAGGCCTAACACCTGAATCCAAACTTGAGGAAAGTGATTTTGACCTTGAGTCTGATGAAGATATTTTCATGACCAAAAGATCAAAACTGTCTAAGGAGGATGATGCAGCTGGACCCGCTGTTCACTGGTTCAAGGATGAATTGGACAATCTAATCAAACTTGTTGATCATGTTCCAAGAAGTCAAATTTCAGCACCTAAGACTTTCGAAGATGATGACACTACTTGCTCTAACAGCTCATTAGACTTTCCAGCGGAACAAGGTACATGTTCCATTAGCACAAATAGCCATCCATGCCCTCTGACCGCAGAGTTTGTATTAGGTGACTGCCGCAAAAAAATATGCTCCGAAAAGAGTACTCTTGTGAAGGTGCATAGACACAAAGTTCTAGAGGATTTTTTGCCGCACTTGAAAGACCCAGATCTTCCGTTCTCCAAAATACTCGTAAGTTTCACCAATGAATCGGGTGTTGGACATGGCCCGCAGAAAAAATTATTTTCCCTCGCATTACTTGGAGTCCGAGAATCCCCTTTACTCGAAGGGAGTGACTTTGAAAAACGCCACGCCGCGCCACAGCATCTTGGCGCTTCGATCTGGTGAATCTGTTCAGCTAGGACAAGTTATGGCTTTGTCAATCGTCCATCAAGATCTTTACCCCCGTTTCTTCAGTGAGGTTTTCTTGAAATTGATTTTAAACATTGACATTGACAGTAAAACTTTGGATCTTAAGGATACATTTGATGGAAATATTCAGAATGAAATCAAGAGCGTTTTAGCAGCTGATACCAAAGAAAAAACGAATTCAGCCCTTGCAGATGCCATGATTTTTACAGCAGCTGGGACGCACATGCAAGTTACAGCAGAAAACTGGCAAAAGGAGAGGAAGGAAGCTGTAGAAGGTTAGTTACTTTTCCTCTCTTATTACAGCTCCAAGATGAAATTTAAACTACGGGGGTACAAAGATCTTTGAAGAGAGTAAAGCGAAATTATTTGAGTCGGGAAAGCTTTGGAGAGCGAGTTTACTCATGGTAAAGGGATTTCAAGGAGTAAAGATAATCAAGTATATTCTTAGATAATCTGAAAGTCAGTGAAAATTGATCTGCCTCAACTTTTTTTCATTGACTGGCATTCCCAACTAAAATGAAGAATGAAGAATATCCCAAATATTCATCTAGGATTTTCTTTTTTGAACACTTCGGCCATCATGGCCTTAGGTGAATTTTTGGAGGCTGATTTTAATGGTAGGTCATCCCGGAGAAAATTCTCTTGTTCCCTAAGATTTTCTTTTTATCCACAAATCAATTTTGTACTAGAGTTGAGATCTCCACTGAAAAGCAGCAAGTCATGTTTTCTCCTACTGTATCTTCAATGTTAGATTAGGCAAAGAAATTAACAGTGCGAGGTACACTGACCAAATATTCTCAATCGTGTACAAAGATTTAACAGGGAAAAACATCTCTTGTTTTTTGTGCTTTTTTTTTTTTTTTTTTTCTTTTTTGCAACCCTGTGCATGTGATCTTTATTATTTTATTTCATCCTCTCTCTTACTTGTTTCAGATGCCATTTACTACTGCACTGTCACCAGATCTCGGGAAGCTGCAAAAAAAATTGCGGATGGTCTGAATATGCATTACGGTCTGATAGATCTTTTAAAGAGATGTGATTTTGAACAGGTGAAAGGTTTATTTTGCCGTGATAAAGACAGTGTCATTACTGCTGAAATGATAATAACAACCTTTCAAGCCTCATACAAAGATAAGAAATCAAGTACCAACAAATATTGAGTCAAGTTCGAGAAAGACCTTGAAAATAATGGTAAGCCGCTTTGGTCATTTCTTGTAATGATTAAATGACTGAGTGAAGAGAAGAAAACAAGTTTTTACAGTATGTCTAGCAGCAGTAAAAACTGGGAAAACTCAGGAGATTTGGTTTTACAAACTAGGGAAATCTCAGCAAAGTAATTCGTGAATCACGTTTTCTTAAATTTTATTTATTTTTATTTTGTTTTTTCTTTTGGGGTGCAAATTTGGCGTTAAATGGTTTGAATTTATTAAATGCAGAAAAATTCTAAGCCAATTCTAAAAATTGCAGCATGTCAAATTGCACGAAAATTTTTGTTAAAAAAACTTGCGCAAAAAGTCCAGAATTGTTTAAAAAATCCAGGGAAAAGTAAGGAATTTTGAAAATAGTTTTGCCAGATACCTGTTTAAATTGAAGGCATAAATCACTTATTGGCCTTCAGGTTGTTTTTCGAAAAATTGGCCTAAATGCACCCGTATGACCACTTGCTTGCTCTCCCGAAGTCCCACACTTGTCAGACACTTTAGTGAAGAATAAAAAATATTTCTAGGAGGGGATGTGTGCTTGATCGATAGAAACCAAAAGGACATGGCACACCCCTTACCCCTTACCGTCATGGTGGTCTTTCCGAAAGACCACCTTTTTACTACATTTTTATGGCGCTCTTTCATGGTGGTTCGCGTTATGAACCACCTCAAATGGCTCTATACATGGTACCTGAAAGGGAATTTTTTTTTTTTTTTGGTCTAAGTCGCGTGCATCACTGCTTCAGCTGACATTGTTTACATCGCACATTGGCGTATTGAGGTTAGACGCGACTTTACTCCAGAAATTGGTTGTTTGCAGTTGTAATTCCACTTGAAACCTGGTTTTTTTTTTTTAAGAAATTGTATCATGAGCTGTCTTTGATTGAGGATTTACTTTGGTAAGTACATTTTTATTTCATTATCATAAGTATTTTAGCTTTTAAAAAAGGTGGTTTCCGCAAGAAACCACCATGACAGTTCGACTTATTTTTTTGACATGTCATGTGATACTTTCAACTTGCATCTTTTGGGCCCTATTTTTGACTTTTGCCCCATTCTAATCTATTTTCTTCAATTTTTTCTAGTTTGAATGATGGCTTACTTGGACGACAATGAAGTTGGAAAATTACTGGCTGAAATACCTAGCGGGTCTGAGTCGGAGGATGATGAGGAGGCCGATCCTATGCTACAAGAAGAGGACTTTGAAACCCAGGAAACACCTAAAGACTCTTCATCAGGTAAAAAGGACGGTGCTCAATCTAAAAAGTTAATCAAAGTTTTGCGCCCTCAACGAACACCCGACGATGCAAGTGAATCTTCGCCAAAAAGGCCACGCATCCATGTTCCGAAACGTTTACCTTTTACTATTTTGGCCACAGTTCCTCCTGCATCAGACAAAGTTTCTGATTTGCCTGAAGTTATTGATGTTCCTATCGAAGTAGATATGAGTTGTGTTGCTGGACCGTCAAGTCGATCAGGTCAGTGCCCTCCGAAAGAAAGTAAGCAGGTAGTGTCAATCGATGTTCAAGCTATTGTGTCTGACGACGATGAGGATGTCTAGGATCCTTCATACGTTCCTAGTGGTAATTCAGAGTCAGATGATGAGTATGAGCAAGAAGAAGGTGATTCGGACACTGATGGTCCCTTTAGTGAATATGAGACGGACGATGACATTCCTTTAGATGAACGACTCCGAACTAGCTGGCGAACGAATCCAAGACCCCCTTCTGTAGTTCCTTTTGCCGATCCCTTTGGCCCTCATTTGCCTGCTGACTTATGTGAGAGACCAGTCGATTACTTTCTCATTATTTTTCCAGAAATTGTGATTGACAAATTAGTTTTTCAAACTAATTTGTATGCGACTCAGAAAGGAAAAAGGTTTGATTCCGTAACCACGAAGGAAATGAAAATTTTCTTGGCCATAAATTTGTTGATGGGGATAAAGCGGCTGCCGAGTTACAAAGATTTTTGTCTTCGCATATCCAATTGAGAGATGAGTTCATCGCGTCGATGATGCCGCACGTTGGGACGAAACGTCACAAAGTGAGTCATTCGCGTATATGAGCAGTTATTTGCGACAGATTTTCACGAAATTTGGTGGGCGGATGTTTTTTGGGTCGCTGAATTCATTAATGATACTAGTTTGTCCAAATTTCTGAATCCAAGATGGCTGCCACTAAGTATGACCATGGCGGCCATCTTGGATTTACACATTTTGAAAAACAAATATCATTAATGAATTCAGCGACCCAAAAAACCCCCCAATCCCAAGTTTGAATAAATTACATGAATTATTGGTGGAGCAACTAATTTTTTAGTATACAATCGAAAGCCGGCAAAACCCCAATTTTGGCTCGATTTTAAACTTTGGGCGGTCAAAACACTTTAACGAAAAGATTTCCGGCATCGCATCGTGGCTTGCACCATCCGAATATTATTCAAAACGTCACGATTTGTTTTTAAATTATATTCACCTCCATATTGCACTGCACAATACTGATGCAAAAACTAACCGTACTCCAAATACACGAAATCACCACCGCACCACGGATTACGGGAAATGTGTCACATTTAAAAAAGAAAAAAAAACCCAAGGGGAAATAACAGAAAAACTATAAAAAATAACCACGAGACAATAATTTTCTATTATACGAAATAACCGGAGCTGAGTTATACTATTGGCACAGGAGGCATTTGCGCGTTGATTTAATGTAAAATCTGCGTAAACATCTACCTTTTCTATTTATGTGTTAAAATTAGGAAAATAATCATACTTAACAAAACTTTGGACGGCGTAATCTTGCAATCAATCGTGTCGCATTGTCGTCGGTCCGAGCTTAAAGATAAGAGAAGTGAGGCGGGCGAAAGTAGGGTCGCCGCAAGTGACGGTATACTCACTGCAGTTTGTGAGTGTCGGAGGATAGCCGTTTTTTCGCACGCCTCTCAGTCTTTTTTTTCGCATAACTCTCGTTAGAGGTAACAAGAGGTAAAACTGAAAAAAGTATCTGAAAGCTGAGGATATGGAAAATATTATGGTGTAAACCGTTTTTTGAACTTTTTTGAACATTTTTTTAAAACTCCATCCAAAGTTTAAATTTCAGTTTTTTTCGAGCATTGTCAAAAATGTAGTTTTTTGAAGCATCAAAACTTGAAATAAATGAAAATAATTTCAAAACTATTCACTTTAGGTCCTAATGAGACTATATATTGCAAAATATTCCCTCCCGAAAGAAAATATTTCTGTTTATAACATTTTAAAAGTATACTTTTAAATTACTCATTTTTCGGAAAAAACAAGTCGGCCAACTTAGGCATCACCGCATACATAGTATGCACTTTAAAAAAACGCAAAAGAGGCTTGTTTCGTGTACGTTGGACCCTAAAAAGCCCATTTTCATCAAAAATTAATGCATCTGGCGACCTTCACATTTCCGCTGAATGTCTCACTTTTTGACGATTCGTCCCAACGTGTGCCGTTGAATAGGTTCTCGTGGATTTTGAGTCATTTGCACGTCAACGACAATATGATGGCTCCAGATCGACAGGCACCTAATTACGACAAACTGTACAAACTTCGCCCTCTTCTTGACGTCCTCTCACAGACATTTTCAAAATCTATGAAACCAAGTAGAAATTAGGCAGTTGACGAATCAATGATAAAATTTAAAGGCAAATCAAGTCTAAAGCAATTTATGCCGCAAAAGCCAATAAAAAGGGGCTATAAAATTTGGGTTCGTGCCGATGCAACTGGTTTTATTTGTCAATTCCAAGTCTATACTGGGAAAGCGGACAGTCCTGAAGCCTCCTTGGGTAAGAGAGTGGTATTAGAGCTAACCCAGCCTCTGATTGGTAAACATCATATGGTCTACTTCGATAATTTTTTTACGAGCTACGATCTGCTGCAAGAACTGCTGAAAAATGGATTTTACACATGCGGTACCGTCAGAAAAACAAGGAAAAATCTCCCCAAATTAGTCGAAAACAAGAAGAGTGAAAGAGGGGACACAGACTGGAGAGCTGATGCATCTGGCATCTCTTTCATGAAGTGGAAGGACAAGAAAGATGTTTTTGTGATGTCAAATTTTCACGACCCTAGGATGAAGTCTTACGTCAATCGAAAAAATAAGGATGGAACGTTGTCTCAAATTCCCTGCCCTTTCGCCATCAAGCACTACAACGAGCACATGGGCTATGTTGATAAAGCTGATCAGCTAAAAAAGCTCTACGAAATTAGTAGGCAATCGAATAAATGGTGGCACAGAATTTTTTTTTCATTTTCTTGATGTTAGTGTCGTGAACAGTTTCATTTTGTTCAAATCTCTAGCCGAAGATACAGGACGCTGCATGTCTTTGAAGTTCTTCAGATTTGCCGAAGCAACGGGCCTATCAGGTGCAGTCCAGCCACCAAAAAAAGGAAAAAAAAAGCACTCCACCAGCCAAATTGAGGAAGCATAAACCAGTAGTTCCATCTGAGATACGTTTGGATTCAAATGCCCATTTACCAGTTCTGGTAGCGTCTCCAATCCGCTGTAATCTTTGCAGCACAAAGAAAGCTCCTCACAGAACTCGCTGGACCTGTGCTGCTTGCAAAGTTGGGCTTTGTCTGAATTTCACTTCGAACTGCTTCTCCAGTTCCAGTTCTTCCAGTTTGTGAATCCTACGTTTCCTTTTTCTTCACAAATTTTCTTATCAAAATGTTAAACAAAAATCATTTTTTGTATCTTATTTTTTTCTCACCTGTTCCAGTTTTTCAGTTTCGAACAGATTATAAAAGTAAGCAATAAGTACAAATAAACTACAAGTGTAAGCAATGAGTACAAATAAACTATAAATGTAAGCAATAAGTACAAATAAATATTATTTTATATTTCTTCTTTACGTGATGAAAGTTTTCAATTTCTCCTAAGAAGCATTGGTTTTGGTTTTCTCCCCACAGCAAGCCATTAGAGGGGAGGGGAGGGTTGTGAGCAGGGGAGTATTTAGGGGTGTGGTGGGGTGGGAGGGTAGGGGGAGAGGGAGAGGGAGACGGGGAGAGGAGACCTTTCTAATTTAAGAACACACACAAAAATGAAGCATTTGGGGAGGGCGAAATCAGTTGTTCCTCAAAGGATCGCTTTTTCTTAGCCTTTCAAATCTGTTCAGCATTTTAATTTTGACTCAAAATCCCTCACAAATGAAAAAAGGTGTAGTTTTTGAGACTTCCTTTGCAAGAAAACGATTGATTCATAGTGAGAAAGATGAAAACGGTGAAACATTCAGTCATTGAAAAAAAAAATCACAACTTTCATGGTGGTCTTTAGGGAAGACCACCTAAAAATCCACTTTCTCTTGGGCTAAAAAATCTGAAATTTTTTTGGGTGCTTTTTTGGGCCTAAATGACTGGGAAAATCAAATCAGAATCTAAAAAAATAATTTTCCTTAATGCGTGACAGTAAGGGTTATGGGAAAACGGTCTCGGTCGAATTGGATGAAACTTTGGGATATTGTTCATTTTGATCTCCTGATCAAAAGTCTCCACGGGCCCGAAGCGATCCTATGACTAGTTTTTGAGATATGGGGGGGGGGCAAAGGTCCCAAATTCGTCGATTCTGAGAACATGGAATTTTGCTACTTATCACTCTCCTTTTTTCACTGTTTTTAACATAACTTTTCTTCTATTTGAGGAATTGAGACGCGGTTTGCGGCATTTCGTTCCTCAGACTTTTGCGCATCTTTTGATGCCCACAGATTTGACCCTCAAAAAGGGGGGGGGCGTACCGCTTCCGCGTAACTGTGGTGACGACATTCTCTGGAATCACGATATTGTCCGCATTGAGGAGGCGGCCGAACCATTTATTGCGGCATTCAGAAAAATGTTTCAATATGCAATACACATAACATTATGCGTTTTAAGTCGTCATTATTCATGGTAACCGTGGTGGGGGGAGGAGGGGCGGGCTCTCTTTCATTTCAAGTTAACGTATTGCAATACATATGCATAGCTTGTTGTTGAGAATGACTTTTTTTTCACCAAACGAGCTTTTCTATCATAGCATACGCTACTTGATCCACTCGATTTTCAGTGTTTGTGAGCCGCCCATTTTGAGGAGACAAAACGTGAGGGCGTTGGGGGGGGGGGGGGGGGGGGGGGGGGGGGGAAGGGGGGGGGGTGTCAGCGCGACCTCCCAGCTCTTTGCTTCATTTCTGATCAATTTTTGGAATAACGTTATTCCTGATTAAGATATCCGAGCGCGGTTTGCAGCATTTGGCTCCTTCAACTTTCCTGTACACCATTTTGCCCCTACGACCAGCCCTGCATGTGGTGAAGTGGCATTGAGGGGGGGGGGGCTGTGTTTAGTCCTTCCGTGCATCTTCTCGCGTTATTTTTAACATTCTCTCGACAAACGTTTCCTTTTCTTATTTCCTCATGGAAAAATCAGGTCGCAATTTGCGCATTTGCTTCCTTGAACTCTCACGCGTTTTATACAAATACAAAAGATTAGTCTTATACTAATGAAAAGAGGCGGGGGAGGGGGCGGTCAGCACTCTCGCGGCACTCATTTTGTTCATCGTTGTGTTTTCTGAAGTGCATTTTTTTCTAAATTGAGAAATCAAATCACGGTTTGCGACATTCCCGGTTGTTCCGGCTTGTGTTTCACGCTTTTTACTGGTCCATTTCTCGGGGGGGGGGGGGGGGGGGGGGAGACTGTTACAAACAATGAGCCGCGATAAACACAGCAGTGGCGGCTTCTTTCATTTTAGCAACGATGTTTTTTCGTCATTTGAATCAATGCGCATGATTCTAATATGATATCTCAATTTAGAAAGAAAATGCACTTCAGAAAACACAACGATGAAATATGAAAATCGAACTACTCATTTTATTTGTTCTGCGGCCAACTCAGCTCACCACAACTCTGCAAAAATAACTTTGTCGGTTTGAAAAATAAATTCCATGAACTATGGAGGCTTGTGCATGCATACTTTACTTCTTTAAATGTCTTAACAAATCAAACCGTTGATGCGTGAGATCAAACAACAATTCCTCGATCCATTCCTCGTTCGCTCCGGTCCAATGCCACCGCATAGGCGTGGCTAATAATCAGCGCATTGGACTGCAAAAGATTGTGGATTAGAGCTGGGGCAAGAAAAGAATGGTTAAAAGTCACATTGGTCGGTATGCATCAAGCAACAGCATCCTTACGCACAAACCTATCTGATGTTAATGTTCAATGAATTCGGACTGATGTGACATTTGTCTATTCTTTTCTTACCCCGGCTCCTGCTCTGTAATAAGCTGCACAAGTATTTATTTAGAGGCCCACTTTTAGAACCAATTGTCATTTGGATAAACAAGATCCAAGGGTATGGGTCTGACGCTGTGCATGTTCCCCCACTAAGTAGCCAAATAACATGGGTGACATCACTCACTTCCCATTGATCGTTGCGATTCTCCCATTGTAATATGAAAGACCCACACTTTGAAGCGACGTGATTTACATCATGCGCAAACTGGACTCGTTTTCGTCATAGTGGTGTGACAGATCTAAATGGATGGATTTTGGTTAGAAGGTGGTTGTTGTACGTAGTACAGGACGCAACTATTACACCTTCTCGTTGTACATCATTCACACTCGTTTCTATTGATTTCCCAAGGATAACTGATAGTTCAGATAGAGGGTGGTTTGACCAACAGTTATTTGAAAGAAATCAACCTTCTATTTAAATAGCAGACGGTCGTAAAAGCGGGCCTAAATAAAGTCAATAACTTCAACTGTAGCAGTCAAGAGAACTTTCAATGATGAGGTCTGATGTAAAAGAAAAAGAAACCAAGATTCAAGTGAGGAAGCGCAGATGGTGGAAAGAATAATAAAACCTACCAGAGTTTCGGAATAGTCAATCTTAAAATAAAGAGATAATTACCTTTAACTTACTTTCTGTGATCAACGAGGTGACGATGAGTTGAGCGCCGGCTACAACCAAAGACTTCTTACACTATCTAGACTGGACATAACGCCTGCCCATTGAAACCGATCGGTATGCAACCACGAATACAGTATGTGCTAAGATTTTCGGAAATACATTGATTTAAATGGGAAAATGACTTTTTTGAAAAATTAATTAAAAATACTAAAAAAAATATTTTTCGATAAAACTTGGTACCGTTTGAAAGCTCATGATATGCAGATTTAGGTTTGGGCCGGTTTTTATACCGTTTTTTCAATCGTAAACATTCTACAGAGGCTCAAAGTTAGGTCAATTTTCCTCGATTCTACGGGGTGTTCCACCGTTTCGGTACCCCGCTGAGACAACCTACATAGCTGTATGTACTCAATTTTACGTAATCTATGTTATGATCAAAGTTATTTGTTTTGTGTGTCTCAATAATTTATCGCATAAATTTTATTTTTTTGAGCTGTAATTATTCAAAAAAAGTACAAAGAAAACAATTTTATGAAACACCCTGTAGAAAATCGGTACCCAACTTTGAGCCCCTGTAGAATGTTCCTCGTTCAAAAATCACATATAAAACCGGCCCGAACCGAAATCTGCATATCATGAGCTTTCAAACGGTTTCAAGTTTTATCGAAAAATATTTTTTTTAGTATTTTTAATTAATTTTTCAAAAAAGTCATTTTCCCATTTAAATCAATGTGTTTCCGAAAATCTTAGCACATACTGTAATCGTGGTTGCATACCGATCGGTTTCAATGGGCAGGCGTTATGTCCAGTCTAGATAGTATTAGAAGTCTTTGTCCGAGAACGTGACGTCAGTAGTGACTTTTAACCTCCACACCTCCACACCTCCACCCACTCCCCGTCACTCCGCCCACTCATAATACCGGCGGCGCGGGTTTTGTTTACTCTTTTGTTATTGTTATTGTCGTGCTTAGATGGTATTGGTTAATGTTTATATTATGTTATGTACTTTTTTGCTCCGATATTGCTCCACGACCGACACAATTGCGTAAATTACATTGCTCACAAGTAAATATGTCACTTATAGAGGTTTCAGTTATTTGTTATTTTTTCTCCATCTGTGAATTTTTGTAACTTTGTTAATTACTGTCACTCCGGGACTCTTATCACTCCCAAGTCTCAACTCTCAGATGCCCTCAAAGTAAGTAAGTATTCTTCTTGAAACTACTATTGGTATAGGTCAGGTTTTCAACACCTAGAGCAGGACTGTTTTCAGCACTTATCAGGTTCTGCCAAGTAGCGGTGCTTGCTTCCGAACCACATCAAAGCACATCGGTGAGCGGTTGATTAGCAACGAGTGGAAACTCTGCGCTAACCAACCGCTCACCGATGCAGTTTGGAAGCACGCAGCGCCACTTGTCGAAACCCGTTACTTTCAATGGGCCTGCTCTAACAGGAAAAGTATCACATAGCATAGGGACGTAATTTACTTGGGGAAAAATAGATTATTTATGGTAAGGACTAGAAAATGGTAAGGAACCACCAATGTCTCTGTTACAGTCCTCCTGCGGCTCACTGATTGGCAGTTAGGGCTACAGTCAGTTGATGGAAAATTTGTTAGGGAGTATAAACACAAGCTCAACGAGTTCTGATCGATTGTTGATGTTCAGCTTTTGCAGAAGTGAGCAGGAGTTGAAGACATTAAAGGCTCTACACCAAGGAGTCAATGAGGAAAAAGAAGAGAAGAGGAACGTTTAGGAACCGACCGGAATGCAGGAAAATCCATCAGTTCACGGCTGGTCCAGCGTCAAACTTAACCTTCGAATTCGTTCAGATGGTCAACTCTTCTCTAGTGCAGAAAGCGTTGTGTTGGTACTCCCAAACAAAATTTCTTTCAAGGGACTCTGAGGAGGCTGGTGGTCAGGTATCCTTATTAGTACTCTTTATTCTTCTTCAAAGTTCAGACCCCCCGCCCCCTGAGGTGTCCTCAGATTCTCTTGGAACTCAGCCCCCCCTCCTCCCCCAAAAAAAAAAATGTCTAGTTCCGCCCATGCAATCATTGTAGAGGTTGCACTGTTTCCCAAATTCATTTTAGTGCAAAATTTAAACTAGAGCTTCTTTCAGAAGTGTAGGCGTACCTAAACCATATTATTTAGTATATGTCTCCATCCTTTCCTGCATGTTCCAGAATTTTTCCAGAATGGGGCTGTTGCACACCTAAGCTATAAGCGACTCAATAGTTGATTCTGGTGTAAAAACCTCAACAAATCACGATGGTCGCATTAAAAACTTCCGAAATCCACTCCTAAACTCAATAAACGCTAGTTTATTTGTTTAAGCGGAAAGGTGCCTTAGGGCACTATTAATGAGAGAGTCCCATCTGATATTACTGTAACTCCATCAAGAAGTGACCAATAAGAGACTATTTTCCTTTGACACTGGTGTCACCAGGTGTCACAGTACCATCAATCAGATACGGATCACTACTCTGGGGCCTAGTTACTTTATGAATCTTATTTGACAGCATAGAGAAAGTGACGAAATTAGGATAGGAATCTCCAATTATTAGTGCCGTACACATGCTAGCTTGTTTAGAAGCATTTTGTAAATTTAAGTGTGGATTCCGGAAGGGAAGTTTTTAGTACAACCATTGTTATTTTTGGAGATTTCTACAGCTGAATCAATTAAATTAAATCGCTTACAGCAAAAGTGTGCAATAGCCCCATTGTTGCATTTCCCCCCTTAAGTCTACAGCTCATCAAAGTTAAAAAAAAGCTCTTAAAAAGGCCACTGGCCATAGGGGTTTCTCCTACCCTAATCCAATTCTACTGACAATGATGGTAGAATCTCAAAATGTCCAAAAGTCCAAAATAATCAAGTAACATGCTTACTATCAAATCATGTCAATTTATAATTTGAGAATAAAATTTTTTGTTACCTATATTATACAGGGTGTTGAAAAACTGTTCCCGAATATTTCAGGGGTGCATTCTACAGGTCAAAACAAAACTGTTTTTCCCTATAAACATGTGTCCGAAAATGCCCCCCTTTTGAGCTACAGCCCCCCAAAGTTTTAAAAAATTGACGATTTTTTTGGAATAGCGACCACTAATATGAACCAAATGTCCTAAAAATTGGTGTCCCATGGTTTTTTTACGTGCCAAATCCATTAATGACCTCGAGAAATTCAGAAATTGAGTCTGACTGTACTTTTCACGCAATCTTGTACCTTTAACGGCACAAATTTTTTGTGACGGATTAAAAATTTGAAAAAAAAATTACCGAAATCAGATGCGAAAAAGCCTTTGAAAGATTTTTGGTCCTCTTTGTTTCTTTCGATACGACGCGTTTTAAGCGAGATAATCGCTGCACAGTGTGGAAAAGTTAGCGATTTTAACATGAAAAGCGGCAGTGAGTATGCAACCCGCCTCTCCAATGCTTCTTCGGGCCGGCTGCTATGGTAAAAGTGCTGACTTTTCCACACTGTACAGCAATTATCTCGCTTAAAACGCGTCTTATCGAAGGAAACAAAGAGGACCAAAAATCTTTCTGAGGGTTTTTCGCATCTGATTTCGGTAATTATTCTTCAAATTTTTAATCTGTAACATAAAATTTGTGCCGTTAAAGGTACAAAATTATGCGAAAAGTATAGTCAGACTCAATTTCTGAATTTCTCAAGGTCATTAATGAATTTTACACATAAAATTACTCTCAGACACCAATTTTTAGGACATTTGGTTCATAATAGTGGTTGCTATTCCAAAAAAACCGTCAATTTTTTAAAACTTTGGTGGGCTGTAGCTCAAAAGGGATATTTCCCTAAGGGAAAAGGGGCATTTCCGGACACATATTTATAGGGAAAAAAAGTCTTATTTTGACCTGTAGAATCCGCCCCTGAAATATTCGGGAACAGTTTTTCAACACCCTGTATACAATTTTCTTGAAAATGGGTTCTTGGTTTTTTGTCATATTACTCCAGCCACTGCCTCAATTTGTTTCTTAAAAAGTATTTTACTGATGCTTCTCTCTGTTTAGATAACATCAAAAGATGCCAGCAACAAATCCAATTTGAGGGGTTCCATGAAGAAAGTTCTGATTTTTGGCATTTCTCTTATCTCACTCTCGTGTTGCTTCATCATCTCTCTTTTCTCCTGCAGCGTTCCTGAAATCAAAAGAAAGGTAAATATGAAACATTTGTGTAAGCTCATTTATTTATTTATTTAGGGGCTCTAGGGGTCTGAAAGAAGTCTAGGGAGGGAGAGGAGTTCACAGTAAGCCTATGCCATGTTTGAATGCCATGTTGATCAAAGTTTCTATGTTTTTCTAACATCGAATGGATTCGATGCTAGTGTTGATGTCAAACGATATGTATCGAAACTTGTTATTTATCGATATTTTGACTAGACAGACCAATGAGTTGTTTTTTCCTCTTGTATCATCCCAAAAGCATAAGAAAGTATCATGATTTCCAGTGATTTCTGATTTTTAACTCGTTAAAATTTGTTGTTTTATCGATGCATGCATCGATAAAATGTCAATGTTTTTTGGACATCGAACTTCGATGCACAAAACTGGACATCGCACATGCCTAGTCCACAGTCCTGTTTTGGTCAAAATTTCTTAGAAAACGAGAGAAATCATCTTTGTAAACAAGAAATCTCAATGTATAGGGGTTGGAGGGTTCAGACCCCTAAACCCTCTTTGGCTATGCCACTGGTATGAGATCTTATCAAAATATTTAACTTTGGTTACATTTTTATTGCAGATTGTTCCCTTTTACAAAGATAGCTACAACTCCAGTCGAAATGGCTCTGTCAAGGTGAAAAACATCAACTTTCATCAGCAGTCTTACCTAATCAACTGGAATGGTATCAATTTTTCAAACCATCATGAGGTCCGTATCAATAGTGATAAAAATATCCCTTGGAATTCTCTTTTTCCTTTTTTTTTTTCAACTTAATTGCTTACGTTTTATATAGTAGTGCTAAGTAATAATAGATTCAACATTTGATGGTTGGTTCTTATGTAAAATAAAAATTACAATGAGCACAGTTTTATTGGGATCTGTTCAGTATTTAGCAAGATTTATCCGTTTGAAAATGCTGTTTCTTTATGTACTTCTGTGTCAAAATTTTGGATTTTAAAAATACCTGTTTTTGAGACATTTTTTCTCAATATTTTCAAAAAAAAATTCCAAACAAAATTAACAGCATTGCACATCATTAGAAAGCTAATAAAAAGAGCTGTCAAAATGAGACCATTTTGGTCTCTATGTTGAAGAGATCCATGAGTTTAAATTCAGTACTTCGCAGGTCTCTTGGATGTGACTGTTAATAGTAGAAATTTATTCACTATTTTTCCCTTTCATTTTAAATCAAAATCAATTGAAGAATCATGCTTTTGAAAGAAAAAGGAAGTCATGCAGTGAAGGGTTAAGAAAAAGAAAATGGATAACAAGTTGAGGGAAAATTCCATGAACGAAAGTAAGTGAGTTCTGAAAAAGTCAATAGAATTCTCTTTATCTCTCAGTTTTGTTATTTTTCTGTTTATTTCTCTTTTATAGCTCGAAAGCGTATTTCGCAAGGGAGCAGACATCACGAAATACAAGCTTCTCCTTCAGCAAAATGTTCGTCCTCTCAGGCGTCTTCCAGACTCACTGATAATAGGCGTGAAAAAAGGTGGGACTCGCGCCTTACTTCAGTTCATCCGTATGCATCCCAATGTCAGAGCCGCGAGTTTTGAAATTCATTTCTTTGACAGAAATTACAGATTGGGTGAACAATGGTACAGACGTCGAATGCCACCGACAATCGAGGGGCAAATCACCCTTGAGAAAACTCCGAGTTATTTCGTAACCCAAAGCGTACCTGCTCGAGTAAGGCACATGAATCAGTTTACCAAACTTCTGGTTGTTGTGCGGGATCCTGTGACCAGAGTGATTTCTGACTATGCACAAGCAGCTAGGTTAGTTCTCAAATATTTCTCCCTCACTATAAGCCGTTGGTGGCCAAGGGATGCTTTTAGTCAATCACTACAAGAATCAATAAGACTCTTGCTCACCTTTTTTTTTTTTTGCTATTCATTTAATTTTCATTAAGTACTAGATGAAAGGAACTTACAGTATTTTTTTCATAGGATCGAGAAAAAAAACAATTTCAAACTTGCAAAAATTTTGAGTAATTTGCAAAAGGTTCGCTTTTGGCAGACAACTATTTGTCCTATACAATAAGGCAGTTGCATGAGTCTGAAATTGTGTGTTTTCTACAAAGAAAATGATAGTACTTGATGAGCTGAGAATAAAGGTGCCTTTGGTTTTTTCCTAATTGTCTCGGTTTCGGAGATACACACGTGTAAAAATGTAAATTAATCGGGTGCGTAGTGACATCACTACGCGGAATTCCCATTTAAAATAATGTATTTTGGGCGAAAATCTCGTCTCGGGAACAATGGGGCTTAAATAGAAATCAAATGCATCTTTGTTCTCAGCTCATCAAGTACTTCCATTTTCTTGGTAAAAAACATAAAATGTTAGACCCTTGCAACTGCCCCATTGCGTAATAGGATAGGACATCCAGTGACCGCTATCCAGAAGTAGTCTATTTGTATGCCATTACGACCATTGGAAAGTCTTGGATTTTAAGGAAATCATTCCACTTACAGTCCATGTAATTTTTAAACATTTTGGTAATGTGGACTAATTAATCTACAGTTGGAAGCACTGGCGCGGACCTATACTATTGCGCAATCAGCAGTTTTGCGCCATTATTGGCATTTTCAAATTCGTTTCGCTAAGATCCTCAACTTATTATTATTTTCGCTCTGTTAAAGCGGAAGTTTCAGGAGTTTTTGTTGTTACTATCTGTTTTTTGTGACATTTTTGCGTGGAATCAATTTTTTCAGCTCTGTTAAAGTAAATGTGTGCAATAGACCCACCATCAACTTTGGTTCCAGAATCCAGACAAACCCCCGTTCAATATAATTTGCTGCCAAAACAGAAAAACAATTTGACCTTTGAATACATACCTCTAGACAAGGTCTGAACTTGTGGGGGGGGGGGGAGTTTTTGGAAAATGAATTAAATTACCTATTTTTAAAACATTTCTAGCTCAAGTTCCCAGAAGCAAAGCCACTGATTAAAGGTCCCTCTGGAGAAGTCTTTACATAACGAGCAACTGAACAATGGTTTCCCTCAAATCAGTCTCTCAGCGTCATGTGTGTTAGTCTAATCGATCCGTTTAAACTTTAACTGTGAAGTACATGATCAGCTCGCAGATTCTGTCTTAATTACGATAAACTAACATTGAGTGCATGGCAGAGTTGGGCCAAAAATTATTCACAGATATGTGGTGAGTTTGGCAACGCAATAGAATCTGATCATTTGACAGATTATTTCGTTCAACTGACTATACCTCCTCACGGGCAATGCTGTCATATTTTCACGCATCATCTCTGTTGCCAGATTGATTCCATTTCTTTTCATTATTCGGTTGCTCGACTCTGGTTCATGAGCAATTTTTCTCAATCTGACAACGCTGATAAGAACAGAGAGGAGCAGTGATTATCAACGCAGCTAGCTGGTGATCTCCTAATATTATACAGAGCTTCTTCTTTTATTCACCGGTTGTTTTCCACGGGTTCTATTATATGATGTCATCAACCATAAAAGACCGGTTTAGTCGTTTGTTCCGTTGGTTTTTGTTTTTGTTCAAATGGAACAACAAATTATTTTCAGTGAAAATTGTTTTATTGTATGGAGAACACACGTTACGATTACTGCTAAGACTTGAGATTCATGATTCGATCAATTCTAGCTAACCAAACAGAACACACACTTTACATTCATAATCTTGGGGGTGATTTAGCACGAACAACCGGGAATCACCGCCAAATCACGGCAGTAGTTACTGTTTGTCACTTGGTGGATAAAAGAATGTGTTGGTTGACAGCCACAGTTTCTATTATGAAACCTCCGATGGATGAAGAAACGGGTTGGTTGTTACAATAGAAACTGGTGGAACCACACCGGTGGATAAAAGAACGCTTAATTACATGATTTTTTTGCATTAATGAAAAAAAGGCCCTGTCAAATTAATGACTTATAAATTATGTATTTTTTCTGATTCAGCAAGAAAACGAATCCAACGATCCGTAAGTTCGAAGAATTGGCGTTTGTGAATGGCTCGGAACATATTGACGCAAACTGGGGACCTATCAAAATTGGAATGTATGCAAATCATTTAACTCTTTGGCTCAAGTACTTTCCTCTCTCCCAGTTATTATTTGTCAGCGGAGAAAGATTAATTGTAGACCCTGCTGCAGAAATGACCCGAGTTCAGGTATGTCTGCTTTCTCTTCAGGAGGGCTGCGATAAGTGATAATTTTTCACCAGAGTTTCAACGAAGATTAACCTGAAAGATTTCTATTGTCTCCAATGAAATTTAGAGTCTTTCGAATTTTGATGTTTTTGAGGGGTTAAAGAAAAATCAGTAGCCAGCGGTATCTCTTGGTGTCTAGCACCACTGCATTTTGTCTGTTTAAATCCATGCAAAATATCGACTTTGAGAAAGGTGTGAACTCCTGCCAGACCGACTTCAAGAAGGGGTCGAAACGGATAAAATTGCCGTTTAGTTACATTCTAAGCAACGTCCTTGAGGAAATTACTCACATCCTCTGCAGAAAAGATGTTAACCCTTTCCACTCCACCATTTTTTGAGCTGAACCTTCCTGTACTCCTCTAGAACTCCGTGAACTAGAGCTTCACTGGTAAGTTCAGAAGAAGCCCGTCAGAGTGCAGCACTTCTCAGACACCTATTTTGTCCCGTTCATAGCGTCAATTTCAAGCTACAAAATTTTGTCGACCACAGCTCGACAATAGAGCAGAACCCGTAAATTGATTTTGTCGACTACAGCTCGACAGTGGAGTGGAAAAGGTTGAATTGCTTTTCTTCTGTATTTGTTTTTGTTTTTGTTCTTTTTTTTTTACGCTATTGCTTTTCTTCCAGTGGCGGTACAAATAAAAAAAAAAATAAAAAAACTGAACAAAGCAAAATCTTTGAATTTTTATAAATGTTTTAACTTCTTTAGTTCAGGTTAGTTCTCTCATCTAGAATGGGTCTGTTGCAAACTTTTGCTACAACGATTAAGAGTGTATAGTCCAATGTAAAATCGCCTAAAAAGTCCATTGGTGGCATCAGAAAGTCAGAAAATGCAATAATAAACTCACAAGAGGCGTTTAATGAAATCCAAGATGGCGGAGAAATATCGAGCAATGTGTATGCATGCACCACGAACATCCAAAGGATGGCCAACTTTGACAACCTCACTGGAAGTAGAGGTTATGTGTTTGTTTACGTTGTGATTGGTTGTGATCGATATTGTGAGGTTGGCTATCCTTGGATGTTCGTGTTGCATGCATACAAAGTGCTCGATATTTCTCCGCCATCTTGGATTTCATTAAACGCCTCTTGTGAGTTTATTACTGCATTTTATAACTTTCTGATGCCACCAATGGACTTTTTAGGCGATTTTACATTAGATTAAACACTCTTAATCGTTGTAGCAAAAGTTAGCAACAGACCCATTATAAGAGTTACTTTTGAACCTCTAGACACTTTTTTCTCAAAATTTCATTTTCGATACACCCTTCCTGCAAAGCATGCCTCAATAATTCATAGTATGTTTGATTTAAGAGAGAGTTTATTCCAACTACTGATGGTGCAAAATGTTGCTCTCAGGGCTGCGCGGTGTTACAGGCGTGCAAAATGTTCCAAAGTGTCGGAAGCCTTGCGCGATCCAGGACTTTTTCCTCGCAAAACCCTTGAAAAATTTCCTCACAAAAATTTGACAAATGATTACCCCCTTTTTTTTCTTTTTTTTTTACATTTTAGCACCATATATATGCAGAATGACCAAAAAAGGCCAAATTTTAAGGCCATTTTCCGGGAAAATCTTGTTACCAATGTATTTATAAAAAAAATTAGGCAAATTTCCTTGATATCCCAAAAATGTCCTCACTTTCATGCAAATCACTTGATCGGACAAATTTTGCTCAGTTTTGTTTTGGGGGGGGGGGGGCGATCATGGAGGATTGAATCGTTATAGTTACTGTAATTGGATCGAATCGTTATCGTCATTGTAATCGGACTGATTCGTTATTGTTTTTGTAATTAGACCGAATACATTGTGTAACCTTATGATTGGCTTCACTGATTGAATCATTTCGAGCTCTTCATTTCGATTAAAACTATTTCATAACTATTTATTAAATAAGGCAATTTATTCTTTAGCTGAAATATGTATTATAATTAAGCTAAGCTTAGAAGCAAATCTTCTGTATGTGCAAGTACCATTGTCGTTTTATCCTTTTTTTTTTTTGTTGTTATTATTGACTTATATTATAGTCCTTAATAGGGGCTTATGTACTAGAAATAAATAAATAAATAAATAAATAAATAAATAAAAACGGACGAATGGAGCCGTTGAGCGGAGACTGGCCATAATCTCAGTCAACTGAAGTAAAAAGAGGTAAGGAGGGGGTTACCTGTGTGATTAAGTTGCTCAGTTGCAAACCTACTTGATGTAACGTATTTGATCCGATTACGATAACGATCCGATCCTCCGTGATCACCCCCCTGGTGTGTTTTCTTATTTCGCTACATGAATCTCCGGTGATTTCATTTGCTATGCTCTGAATTAAGTTGGTATTAATTCATGGTTGTGTTTTTTTCTTTTTTTTATTTGCAGGAATTTCTCGATTTGAAAAGCATCATTAATGAAAAATATTTCTACTTTAATGCTACCAAAGGCTTCCCTTGTTTAATGAAATCTGAGGGTCATTCAAAACCCCACTGTTTGGGAAAATCGAAAGGCAGGAGCCACCCGATGATTCATCCAAGTGTGATGAAAAAACTTTATGACTTTTACAGGCCGCATAATGATAGGTTCTACAAAATGACTGGTATCAATTTCGGATGGTCCTAACTTCTCATTTTAAGTTGCAGAAGCTATTTTACTGGCAGAGATATTAGTTGGCTCAGTGAGCTACTGAATGCCTTCCTTAATTTGAATCTCCGATCAATTTTACCGTGTCTGTGACTGTTAATTCCTCTGATAAATGTTGGTGAAAATTCTCCTTTTTTCCTCCTTTGGTGCTCCATTTTTTGTATTTATTGTTCTGTTGTTACCTTACTTTCTTTTAATTATTTTTGTTTATATTTTAGTTACTGTTACTCTTATTATTCGTAATGATCTATTGTCAATTTCATGTAATTTTGTAATTCAACCTATTGGTGCAATTCAGAGATTACATATAAGAGAAAATTTCGAGTTGAGAATTTGAAAAATCTGAACATCTTTTGCGGGTGAAAAGTACAACCTTAGAAAAAGGTTTCGATTTTCTACCATGCTGAACAAGAAGAAGACAGTAAAAGACAAGCTTTATTCTCGCTTTTTTTGTCATGAGGCTGTTTCTGAATAATGACTCAGTGTATAAATTAAAATCTGGACCCTCATTACCAAAACAATAGAAATTATGCTTGGATTTTATGGGATACTTTCTTAAGACTGCAGAATTAATTTATGGTTGATGGACCAATGATTTTTTGAATAAAAACAAATTTTTCACCGAACCTATTTTCTATTACTCTGATTTTCTATTTATGTCTTCATACAACTTCTTTTAAATTATGAACGAAAGTTTTAGTCAATTTTGTTAGGTTTAAGTAGTTTTAGGTCTTGAATGTGATAGAGTTTTGCTGCTTTTGTGTCTACCTCTCTTGTTAGTTTATTGTATTTTCTATCTAAAAGCATATAATCTTTTTTTTCTTTATCTTAAATTATTGATTATTGGCATTTCAACTGTCTTCATTCCTTGTCAAGTCAGCGACAGTTTTTCCCTGTATTCTACATGATTTGCTGAAGAAATATTTAAAACATCCCACTGTGCTAATCTACAACTTTTTAATTAACTTTGCTGTTGTTAAGGTGTCAGCATAAACCCATATTTCTGGAAGCTGCACCGGTGCAAAAAAAGATTATGGACAGCATTATTTTCATGGTATATAGACCAAAGTTTGGAAAATGGGACTCGAGCACCAAGGTAGAACTGCCGAGTACCTATTTACAGAACTCGATTTGACTCTTCGAGTACAAGAAGAGGACAGTTTTCACTCTCCAAGTTAGGTGTAATCTTAGTTAAATTTCAAAAATCAATTCTTATTTTTGATTACTTTGTAATTGTAGTACAATTAAACAATGTTACCCTTGATTTTTGAAAAAGCAGTTTCGGATCACTCTTTAATAACTGTTTGAAAACTTTCTGATTCTCGAGTACAAAATGTAGTCAAAAAGTCAGATCAAATACAATAAGTACTTGGCAACCTCGGTAATCGACTCCTATTTTCCCAACTCTGATAAAGACATACTGCGGCACGGAGCCATGTAACCTTTCCTGCAATCAGAGCTGCCGTTTTGCGTATAATTAATGGCATTTTTCAATTGACCGATGATTTCACCTGTTGAGAAAAGATTACACAGTTCATTTCAGTGTATGACTGTAATGCATGGAAGTACTCGCATCTGTAATCTTTTCTCAACCGGTGGAGTTGTCGATGACTTTGAAAAACTTGCAAAGATTTTATTAATTAACGGTGTCTCCTCTGATTGAGAAAAGATTACAGATCAGAATATTTTCGCACAGTACAACTATACACTGAACTGAACCGTGTAATCTTTTCTCCACCGTTGGGATCATCGGTGAATTGAAAAATGCCATTAATTATACACAAAACGGCAGCTCTGCCTGCAATAGTACGAGCTTCCAGTTAACTCTAAAATGCTAACTATGTGTAACGTAGTATCATGATTCATTCATGACATCGCAAGACACCGCTTTTACTAGTTACTTAAGATCCATTTTTCTTAGTTTCCTTGACGGAGATAAAAGCTAAAATATCTTTTTACCTAGCTTGTATTACACTTGCCCTCTTTGAACGAACGTATATATTCAAAGTTCAAACTTTTGCAAGATCCTCATTATTTGTTTTCATGTTTTCTTTTTATTGTAGAAAATCTGCATTCATTATAAATTTCTTCATTTAATGAACTGTGGCTCTTAAAAACCTAGCTTTAAATCCAGAAATTTTGCTTCATGTATCCACATTTTATCACAAATCTTGTCGCATTTAAAACAGGTACCTAAAAAAATGTATGTGATGAAAAGGGATCTTAACTGGTCAGAAACAACGTTTGAGTTTTTGCCGTTTTCTTACAGAGTAAAGTATCCTGGTTCAATTGAGACCTTGTAAAGTGAAAAATTTGAAAATTCAAGAGCACTAGCGCTTTAACGACAATTTTAGAAGAGTAACCCTGTAGGTTCTTTAAAGTAGAATCAAAAGAAGAGTCAATGAAAAACACGAATATGTCTCAAGCAACCACTAATGAAGACAAAATGTAAACAAAAAGTTAGGTCTTGTGTTTCTGACCAGTTAAGGTACTTTTCTCTTTTTGAACAAAATCGACTCTGGTGAGCTTTTGCGAGCGCATATTGAACTAAATCCAGACAATGCCAGTTTGCCAGGGTATGCAGAACAAATATTTACCAAAATCTCATTTCTGCAAATTTTAACCCCAGATCACAGTTTTGGCTCTCCTGGAAATTTTGCTCAGACCAGTTAAGGTCCCCTTTCCTTAGAAGCATAACATATTTTCTGTGTATAATTCAGAAAAAATAAGGAAAACTGGATACTGAAACCTCACTGTGGTTCAGGTTTAAGGAAGTGTAAGAATTACTGAAACCTCACTGTGCGGTTCAGGTTTAGGGAGCTATAAGAATAAGTTCAAATTTTGCATTTTCTGTTACCTATTCAAAACTGTAAAGAAAAGTTTTAAGTTTTAACTGTAAAGAAAAGACTTCACTAATTATACTATTGCCCCCAATATCCGCACTGTACCTTAGAAAAAAATTTGCTCAATTTTCTTATCTACTTGTTTAACACTGTTAAATAAGTATTTTATTACTTAAGTTTAATTTTCATGACACTCTAACTTCTTCATTTTATCCCTAAAAAAACCATAAACACAGATTGCTCTACATCAATGCTTTTAATTCAACGCTCTGCCAAATGCATTTTTGCCAAAATGATAAAAAAAAATTGTGAAGAGGAATGGGTCCGATGCGCATTTTTGCTGTAAAGCCAGAAATACCTGATTCTGAAGTAAAATGTTAAGAGAAATCAGATGGAAACAAGAAAACTCATAACATTCCCTCTGTAATAAAGAAAAAGTAACAATTCCTTGAGGCTCGCTGCAAAACGAATTTGAAAATGACAGGCATACCGCGAAACTCGATGACATCGTGGTATAGGTACGCGCCAGTGTTGCCGATTGTAGTGCTTTTGCACTGTGGCACGAAACAATCGTAACACGGCTACATTTTTTCATTACATCAGTCATAATTTCACAGAAAAATGCGGAGACGCATTTTCGCAAATTACAACGGCATGCGAATGCATTACTTGCGGTCATTGGATATCCTATCCTATGATGTCATCGAGTTTTGCGCCAAAGCGAAACCTGTTCAAATCGCTCGAAATTTTCACAACTTTGAAAGCGTTTTAGTTCACGACCCTGTGATCAAAAGAAATCACAAAAAATACTGTGAGTTCTTTTCATCAAGTACTTCAAGGAAATAAAATAATAAGAAAAAAAAGTGCAACGGACTTATTATTATCAGTGCTAATACTAGTGCTATTTGTTAGTGCTAATATTTCAATTAGATGAGCAATTATCCGTGAAAAGTTTTTCAATGGGTCTGTTGGAAACTTTTGGAGAAGCGATACCAAGGGTTGTTTCCTGCGTAAAATTGCTTGATATTTTCATTGAAAGTGTCTAAAAGTCTCAAAACCCCCTCACTAACTCAGTAAATATGTTTCACATAGTTCAAAGATGGCGATTGAATGAGCGGGCCATTGTGAGAAAGCCCCATCTAATCGCAGCTTTCTCAATAATAAATCACTTCTCTCAACATAGAAAGTTCTGATTAGATGGAACTCCCCCATTGTGACCAGCTTATTGAACCACCATCTTTGAATTTAATTGATCGCATTAAGTGAATTTGTGAGTGGATTTTGGGATTTTCTGATGCTTTCAATATGATTTTTACGGGGTTTTATAGAACCCTTGCCTCAGTAGAGGTAGTTTCAGACATAGGGTGCACCTAGACCAATAATCTTTGAAATTTGTCAACATTATTTCTCATGTCACAAAATTACGAAATGAAAATTAATGAAAATGAACAGGAGCATTGTTTTGCGTTGAGGAACGCTTTAAAATCAAAAGTTTAAAGTCGGATGCAAGTTTTGTTCTGATTTGAAGGAATAAAAATTGAAAATTTGCCAAAGATCATGGTCCAGGTGCGCCTACATTTCTGAAACGAGCTCTGAAAGTCTGAAACTGAACTGTTACCAAGAAATTATTATTAAATCTATGTGTGGAAAAAGCCATGAACAATCTAGTCACTTATACTTGCCACTAACATTTTGTTCATTGCTCTTTTTAGGCCTATTTTGTAATTTTATTCATAGTGCAAAAAGCGTACGAAAAATGACTTTTGATTTGTGATACCTATTTTAAGATTAAAATAAATTAATAATTAAATAAGTCATCTTACTCAATAGTATCTCAACGCTCTGTTTGAAACTTCTTGACTGAAATCTTATTAGCAATACTTAATTAGCCTCACATAGCTACTTATTCTCAGAACTCGATCTTTGTTTGTTCTTTTGAATTTGATTTTGCTTACTCATTTGAAATGTTCAGCTTACTCAAAGTAGTACCTAATGAATAGGGTAGGTATGTTTCTATGTATGGTATAGGATAATGAAAAATTATCGATGTTAGATACCCTGAGATATTGAAATTTACAAAATACATGTGAAGTTACTGTTTTTGTGTTATTTATATTTTTTTCCCGTCTTACCAAAATTCGTTCTGCAAAATACTGTAGTTTTAAATTTAAACAAACCACCTTGATAATGACGTTGTTCCAAGCTGTTAAATTTGTTCCTTTGAGATTGGTTTTGCCTAGCTATTTGAAAGGTTCAGCTTACTCAGATTAGAAATGAATTGGGTAGATACGTTTCTACTTTGTTTCTATCTATGGTATAGGACAGCGGCTCCCAACTTTTTTTGGTCGCAGACCACCACTTGAAAAAATGAAAAATCTATGACCTTTTTTATATTTTGGACAATGGAGGGGAAATAAAGGCAGGGGGGCAGCTTTAGCCTCTGAAGCATTTTCAAATTTAAAAGAATAATGTTTTAAAAAGAGAATTGAACAAAAACAAAAACAATAATTGAAAACTTTCAATTTTGATACATATTAATTTTGAATTTAAAAAAACGAAAAACAAAAACTTCAAAGGAAGAATTTAATAGACTTATAAAAATTTAGGTTATGACTCGTTCAAATGATTAATTACATCCCAAGCAATGACAAAATTTTATTTTTCCTGCTACATAAAAAAGTATTAGTTACAAATTCCACGTTGCGAAAAAAACGGGAAAATTTGGAAAGGTCTTCGCGGACCACCGGTTGGGAACCGCTGGTATAGGATAATGAAAAATTATTGATGTTAATCACCCTGAGATATTGATATCACTTGTCATCTTCACCCATGGTTTTTTACAGTCGGTTTTTCTGTTATTTGCTTTATTTAAACCAGGATCCGAGTCTGGATGGAGTTCAATCCAGACTGAATCACAGGAGGATCAAACGCAGCATTCCTGCATTCTATTCAGTTAGGCTTGAAAACAAGTACAGCATGCTGCCAACCTCTCAACCAGGGGGCCAATCATTTACTTCATCGAAAAAGCGATCGTTAAGTCTGTCAGTGAGTGATGCAATTGGTCGAAAATTGTAAAACTTGGCTGTTGAAGTGTCCCTTATTTTAAGGCTATTCATGGCTTTAAAAAACGGGCACTTTAACAAAGGTTCAATAGCAACAGCCAAGTTTTGCAATTTTCGACCTATATCATCACTCACTGACAGACTTAACAATCACTTTATCGAGGAAGTTAACCCTATAGTCTGCCAAACATGGGTCATTTAAACCCAACCCAAGGCTTCCTAAAAAGTTGTTTTATTTTCTTTCTGTTGACCCTAAAAACTTGTGCTTCACAAATAGCTCTACAAATATCTTGAGAAACCCAATTTTTGCTTTGCAGTATCAAAAAAAATAAGTGAAATTCCAAGTCTCAGACATTTTTTTAATACCCAGTCTTTTAGACCCGTCCCCCCTGTTTCTCCTGTTTAGGCCCTACAACTTAAAATTTTCAAACAGCAACCCCTATCTAGTGACACATCATCAAAAATGACATACAAAGCCGAGCATTTTGACGTAAACCAAATGTCGATATCGTTTTTCAATTTTGAGATATCGAGGGTGGAAGTCGAAATTCTAAAATTCATTCTTCCATTTTCAAAAAAACGTTATTTATAGCTGAAAATTCAGAATTTAAAAAACTGCTAGTCCAAAGTACTAAAAAAATCGAGTACTTTTCAGGAAAAGATACGGCAGTGATGCAAGTTTGGTCAAAATTTGGTTTTGGGCCCCCGGCCCCCCCTCCAATTATTTTTTTAAAGTTTTCACCCCTCCACGCTCCGGGGGGTTATTTAAAAAATTTCGGGTAATGGCCCCTACCAAATGATGCATCGCTTGAAAGGGCACAATAAACTGAGAATTCTGGCGCAAACTAGAGGTTAATATCTTTTTTCGCATTCGAGATATCGAATGTCAAAGGTCGATCTACGAACGACGAAAACTGACGAAAAACGGTATCGACCTCCGACTTTATCTAGAGTGAGAGGCTATAGATGGTGGGTTATTACTCGTTAAATATGGTGGGTTATCATGTGCTAACCAATGAGCTATAACTTTAGAGTGGCACATAAAGGAACGTTCTGCTGGTTCATTGTTGTCACCTAGGGCGCCGCTATCTTGCCATAAAAATCGATTTTGAGGTTAGATTTTGTAGGGCGTTTCCGGTCGTTCCGTGAACAAACTCGGGCATCGCCGGAAACGACCTACCAGCGACCTACAAAATTTAACCTCAAACCTTGGAATCTGCCGTCCAAATTCCGCTTTTTCCCAGGATTCCTTCTACCCTGTGTGGCACAAGGTGGACCAGCCCCCTGCCACACACTGTGAGATTTGACCGATCTAGCTAGACTAAAGTCTTCTCGATTATTATACTTCTTCATTTGTGGTACTACGAGGTTTTTTGGGTCGCTGAATCCGAATTTAAGGTCCATTTTTAATAATTTTGGCATTCAACGTAATTAGAGTAAAAAAAAAAAAAAAATGAAAAATCACGAAAGTTCAAAAATGACAATGACAAACTATTAAACAAACAAAACAATTTGACAAATGAATGTTTTTAATGAACAATTTTAATCAATTTTCATTTAATTAAGTAGAAACTAGATTTTTTGTTTTGTTTTTGTTTTGTTTTGTTTTTTTTTTTTTTTCATGATGAGCTTTTTCAGAAGAATAATTTTGATGAGCTTTTTCAGAAGAATAATTTCAATAATTATAGAAATTAACGCATGGAGAGAAAAAAGAAATGACAGAAAAAAATATCGTACCTCATGCTGTGAATAGGAAAGGCAAAAATATGATAACCATAAGCGAAACGTAACGATTAGAAGATTATTTAAAAATAAGAGGCTTTAAAATAAAATAATAATTAATTGACAGGTTCCGAAAATAAGTAATCCAGTTCACCTTCTCGTAATTGATTAACAAATTATTTCCCTTCAAGAGCAGTAAAGTTGAACAATCATGGAGAACAAAAAAGTTTTAATTGATCCGGGTTTCGAACGCAAAACCTTTCGCCACGAGACCCACTGCGCTAGCCATTACACTAACGGGGTCGAACAGAGGATGGCATTGTTTCAACGTAACACATTTGCATAGGTGAATACGACAGCACGTGGCTCGCAGCACCAGCACTGCGCACGGTCAGCCAGTCAGACAGCGAGAATTTGTGAAAATACGAGTTGATTTTCAATTTTCATCACGAATGTTCTCGCTTAGTGCGCGAAAGTAGCAGGAAAACTTTACATGGATCTCTTCTCTGAAACACGGGCTTTCACGTGAATTAAGTTTCAATGCGGACGGATGAGGGGTTCGTTTTATATTGTCCATGAAATATGAAGTTGTATGGAAATCTTATCACCAAAACCAGTCCACTTTAAAATAACCATAGCACAATAAAAAACGAAGGAAATGCAATTCTAATTAATGAAAAACCATCGTCATACCTTCCTGTATCACTTTCATTGCAAGATGTTTCTTAAAATACGATTAGTTTTAAAAAAAATCGCGAAAACTAGGATGACGTTTTGGACTATGAAAACTGCTCAGACGAAGCCATTACGATCGACCAACTTCCAAGCTGAATAGTTCATGACCTGGTCAAGCAAAATAGCTTATGTACCATATGTACGTGATCAGCACACCCTAAGCTTTCATTTCAGTCCATTTTCGATCTGATTGGAGCACTTTGATTTTTCGACTTTTGTCTAGCTAGATCGGTCAAATCTCACAGTGTGTGCCACTCTAAAGTTATAGCTCATTGGTGCTAACAAAGCATTTATACCCTGATTTACTGTAAAAAAAAAAAAAACAATAAAAATGTATCATAAATGAGTTTAAAACATGTATTTTAAGGGTGGGTCTAAAAGACCCGGAATTGGCAAACTCAAATAAGAAACTTGTCTGGTAGACTAGGGTTAATGATCAGCCCCAGGGTCCATTCATGCGGACTTCTAATTAGAATGAAACCAGGACAAATTACACTTTCAAAGAAAATCAAAGAGTATGTACATTATTTATTACAAATTTGTACTTGGATCAGTTGAAGAGAAACTGAGAAAAAGAAAGCATTAAAATTTTGATACAGGTCCTTCAGTTAGGAAGTTGAACACTGGCTACAGTAAACTTAAGAAATAAGTGGAAAAATGAGGACTGTAAAATAATTATCAAAAATTAAGTTGAAAACTTAACATTAGAGTTAACATATTCACACAAACAAAAACAATGCTATCAAATCAAATTAAAGATGCCATTCAAATTCTGACTAGAGTTTCACTGACAGAGAAATGCTGAAACCATACAAGACTGAAGACTCACAACTTGTCACCATCAATAAAAAAATTAGCGAAACCATGAGCAGACAAAGGAATTTGTAAATCACTCTTTGGCCATTTGAACACATGAGTTAGAAAATGATAGCAGAGAGGGCCATTACGTGACTTTAGCCCTTATCGCCGTCCTCTTCTCGGGCACTTGTTCAAATGGGAGGATATAGAGGAAGACAAATTCCTGTATCCGCATACGGGAACATTGAAAAGGAAGTATCCAACGGAAAGGAAGACTCACAACTTGTCACCATCAATAAAAAAATTAGCGGAACCATGAGCGGACAAAGAAATTTGTAAATCACTCTTTGGCCATTTGAACACATGAGTTAGAAAATGATAGCAGAGAGGGCGATTACGTGACTTTAGCCCTTATCGCCGTCCTCTTCTCGGGCACTTGTTCAAATGGGAGGATATAGAGGAAGACAAATTCCTGTATCCGCATACGGGAAAATTGAAAAGGAAGTATCCATGTCTGAAACCTGTGCTTTAGAGATGGGGCTGCAGTCAATATAAAAAAATTGTGTCTCTTGCAGCAGAAGTAACAAACAAAATTTTTCATATTTATCAATTTAAATTTAGAAACTGCCCGTAGTTGATTCAGAACTATGGACAGTTTCAAACAATATTGGTATAAAGTAATATAGTCAAAGCTCTTTAGCCAGAGTAATCCAGCATTATGGCTACAATGGTCATAATAGCAGGGCTCTTGCAAACTTTTACTATGTGCGATTGAATTATTTATTCAGGCAAATATTGCGATAAGCACATTAAAAAATTACAAAATTCACACAAAGACTCATAAAATGACCTCAAAGTTTTGGGTGTAATGACGGAGCTACGCAGGTATCTGGGAGATTCCTATCTATTTTGAGGCTTTCCTCTGTGTTTTTATAGAGAGAGTGACAAATTAGACAGGAATTCTTCATGACACCTGCGTGACTCCACCATCTTTGCTCTTGAATGGCAGAGCTACGCGGGTGTCATAGGGGATTCCTGTCTGATTTGTCACTTTCTCAATAGAAATACACAGAGGAAAGTCTCAAATTAGATAGGAATCTCTCATGGTGCTGGCGTAGCTCTGCCATTACGCCTCAAACTTTGAAAGAAAAAACAAAAAACAAAGTGAAACTAAATTCATAATAATCGCCAATCTTGTAATAAAATTAAATTGGACTTACATAAAAACCAAAGGCTTTTTGATCTTCATGATCATCATCAGTGGCAAGCAATAAATAACCAAAGTTTATCAGTACAAGCAGAGCAATTAGTCCTGTGTCAACGATTCAACGCAACCCGCACTACAAGTAGCCCGAACCTCTCTCCGTCTTGAGAGAACAAAAGAAAAGAAAGATTGGAGAGCATTAACTGTACATGTAATGCGGGTTGCATCGAATCGTCGACGCAGGACTAATGGCTCTGCTTGTACATATAAGTTTTATTAGTTTAAATTGTTTTTTATTGTTTTTAATTTTAACTCGCTAACTGTTTTTGTTATTTATAACTTGTTTCTGATAATGATCGCGAGGACTGAAAGGCCTTTGGCTTTTATGTAAGTCCTAATTTAATTTTATTACAAGATTGGCTGTTATTATGAATTTAGTTTCATTTTGTTTCTCGTTTTTTCTTTTAACGTTCAAGGCGTAACGGCAGAACTACGCAGGCACCATGAGAGATTCCTATCTAATTTGAGACTTTCCTTACTGTATTTCTACAGAGAAAGTGACAAATCAGACAGGAATCCCATATGACACCCGCATAGCTCTGCCATTTAAGAGCAAAGATGCGGAGCTACGCAGATGTCATGAGGAATTCCTGTCTAATTTGTCACTCTCTCTCTATAAAAACACAGAGGAAAGCCTCAAAATAGATAGGAATCTTCCATGATACTTACGTAGCTCCGTCATTACACCTAAACCTTTAAAGTTATTTTGTGAGTCTACTATGAGTTAATTTTGTAATTTTGTAATTTTATAATGTACTCGTCATTTTTGCTGGTTTTAACGCAGAAATAAACTTTCCATTCGCAAATAGCAAAAATTAGCAAGAGCCCCCATTTAAACTGTATTCTTTAAAACAGTATTGTCAAAGTTCCAAAACATCTGGAAGAGTTTAATAATGCAAATTGATAGATGTGAAAAGTCATCATCAAAACATTAAAAGACATCATGAAAAATCATCATATCTGGCTTGAGAAATGATACTTTTGCTTTTGAACGCTGCTCCAAAGCACACCGCTCACATGCTTCCCCGTGTTGCAGAATGTCCTATCTGAAACACATGAAAGCAAAAGAAGAGCTGTTTTGGAGGTACACTGAATGGCAACAGTAAAAGTTTGAAAATCTAAGGAGAAAACTGAACATGAAAATAATTCCATTCAAAAAACTTAAATCGTCTTTCATCTGATGTATAGTTATGGGTGGTGTAATTAAGATAGGTTCCATTTCAATAGAAACCCTCAAATCTCTACGAAGTGTGCACAATAGCTCAAAAGTCATCGGTGAATTTCCGTAGAGAGGCAAGGGTTTCTATTGGAATGACTCCATCCATGAGAATAACACTTGCTCGATCATCAACTCAATTGCATTAGGATACTATTTATCATATTCAGCTGCTGCATTTTTTGTGAGGCAAATTTCGTTCTAAAGATAATTTCAGACGAAACTTTTCTAGATTCCAATCCAACAGATAGCACCAATAGTCCCTTTTGGGAAATGTCATGTTTTTAGCATTTTAAATTGAGGAGTTCTTCAGTAAATGGGCGGATAAGCAAAATTATAGTTGTGAGAAAAACATGTTTCTTTGTTAAAAAAGCCTGTAGTTTCAAGAGTTTATGGAATTTTTCAATATCTAATGTTTTTTAGATAGATCAAACCAAATTGGGAATAAAATACAAAAAATCGCAAACCCCTAGCACTTGCGGTTTTTTCACAATTGCGTTTTTCAAAAAACAGTTTATCCGCCCTTTTACCGGCGATCGATCTTTTGATCAATTTTTTTCAGACTTATGTATAACGATTTTTTTTTGCATTTAAAGCAGAGGTTGAATAAAAAATGAAGTTTGATGTTACTTATGTTGTTCCGCCACATCTTTTGATAACCATGCGTTCGTGGTACGCCGCGTATCTTTGATGCAATCGGTGCGATAGTGACTTAATTTGTGCATAACTACAAAAGTGTTGCCAAACGTATTTACAATAACAATAACTTCCACTAAACTCCCATCAAATATGTTGTATGCTTCTTCCCTGTTTTCAAACTCTTCATAAGAAGAGGGAGAGAGAAAAAAAACAAACAAAAAATCATCAGACTCAAGTCTGCATTAGAAATTTGTTCGAATAATACGTGATTTTCGGCAAATATTACTTGTTATTTTTGTGGGAAACGTTAGAAATATGTACACACTATATATATTCTGGTAGCTTAGGGCTTAAGGATTCCAGTAAAGCGATATCCGTAAGAAGGGCGGATACGCATATCCGCCCTTTTACGGAAGAACTCCTCAATTGAAAACAAAGAAAAATCGCTTATTCCATTAACGTCAGCATCTGTAAAATTTTTTTTATGGATTTTATGAGCCCAAAACGAACAAAATTGGTTTAGAATTAAATCGTAATAAATGAAATTCATTTCACCACAAGCTTAGTGAGTGCGAGAGATACTATGTCTATCTGCCTCACTTGCACTTATTGAGGCTTAAGGCAGTAGCGCACCGAGAGTTTCTTCATCTCTCTCTTTTCTCCATTAAGAAACGTATGTTAGACAAGGATGGACAAGGGGATAAAACCCCCTCCTTCTGTCCTTTTCCTACTCATACATTCAAATGGGAAATGAGAGAGATGGAAGATATCCTGGTTGCGTCAGTGGCTTAAGGGGATGTTTGGATTTCATAAATCCCGGCTTTTCTTTATAGTGTTTCAGCTGTAACTTTCAGAGTATCTTCCAGAAATTTGCTTGCAGATGCCGACGTTCCTCAAACGTGTATTTCTTGCCTAAATTCATCAATTTTAGCCGAAAACTGTTGGCTTTTTGAGCAGCGCAACATGGTGTGCCCCATGGGCGGATACAGGGAATTGTGTTTCTCTCTCTCCCTCCATTTGAACTTATGTGTTAGAAAAGGATAGCAGAGGGGGCCATCACGTGACTTTGGCCCCCTTTTCTGTCCTTTTCTAACGCACGTTTTCAAATGGGAGGAGAGAGAGAAAGACAATTCCCTGTATCCGCCCATGGTGTGCCCACGGTTCAAACTAATCGACCCTGGAATCATCTTGAAGATGAGAACAAATAAAATGAGGAGAACACTGATTGAAAAATAATGACATTTTACAAACCTTCAATATCATGCAACAACATTGGGAAAAGCGTTGCCAAGTGACAAGTGCTTGATTGCAACAAGCAAGTATTCTGCTGGTACAGTACATCCCCGGTATCCGCGAGGGCTCCGTTCCGCAAAAACCTCGCGGATACCGATTTCGCGGATGCCGGGGCATTATTCTAATGGAAAACGTGGGGTTTGGGACTAGATAAATTTTAAATGTTAACTGATAAGGATCTGGAGCCGGCAGAGGATGTTGAGGGGAGAGCAGGACGAATTAAATCTTCTCTGGATCTTTTCCGAGACATTTTTTTGACAGATCAAATTTTGAAAAATTATGTTTTGGAACTTTTTAGAAAACGAAAAAGACTTCAGAAAAAAAATTGTTTAAAGGAAAAGACAAAGAATTCGGTTTAAAAACAAAAAAAAAACAAATTCTATAACTGTAAATTTGGGAATACGTTCAGAAAGATGAGGCATGAGGTTAAGAAATTTTCAATGCAACTCTCCTTTTCCATAGCAACCGTGCCCCGAAAGAGCGAAAGCTTTTAATTTGTGACGTTGCTCTGTTCGTCGTCTCATTTTCATGATTTTTTTTACTTCTCATTCGCGGATAAGCGAATCAGAGGGTCGTGGATAACGAGGACATTCCGCTAAAAATCGATCGCGGTTAAGCGAATCCGCGGATACCGGGGATTCACTGTACTTTCTTCAAAAGAAATCTTGAAGAGAGCCTTCAAGAATTAAGTGCACACCGGTTCCTTCCTGAATACAAATGCATCCTTGAAGATACAAGGATTTTGCTGCATCATACTGAGCAACCCCAAAGTCTTCAACCCTTCCAGGAGTTGAGAGAAGGCTGGTTGCATTCTTTCATTGAGATAGTAATCAAGACAGTCTGGGAACAAAGCAGGGAAAAATTGTAATTAGTGGAAAAAAGTTTTTTATTTATTTATTTATTTATCTATCCATTTATTTGTTTTTTAAGAATTTAATCATTTAATTTTAAATCCCCCTTCCTCACATCAACTATCAATATTATTACCACCACCATCATCATCATCATCAACATCATCATCTGTAATTCATAAAAACATAAAAATAAGGAAACGGAAGTTAAAACAATGGTGTTTAAAAAAAATATGTAAAATGTAAGCATTTAGTTACATGTACATAAATTTTAAAGTTTAAGCGTTAACCAAAAAAAAGAGCAATATTGGTACATAAAGTTTGTATCATCGTGCTAGTAAAATGTGAAGGTAATTCCATGACAAACTCCGGAAAATTTTAATCCAATAGATGGCATTACTTGTCACTGGCTCTGAAAATAGCCGTTTTTTGACAATTTTCGGCTGTTTTCTCTGAACAGACGAATAATAGACAAAAAATCGGAATGTCAGCACCTGCTTAATTTTTTGCTTGATTTTTTGAGCCATAAACGGGCCAAATTGATTCTAAAATAAAGGCGTAACTATGCAAAGAAAAAATCATGTGTAATTTAGAGTTGTATCAGTAAAAATTACAGGTTTGTGTTTCACCTGTAATCTTTACTGATACAACTCCAAATTACACATGATTTTTTCTTTGCAAAGTTACGCCTTTATTTTAGAATCAATTTGGCTCATTTACCTATGGCTCAAAAAATCAAGCAAAAAATAAAGCAGGTGCTGACATTCCGATTTTTTGTCTATTGTTTGTCTGTTCAGAGAAAACAGCCAAAAACCGTCAAAAAACGGCTATTTTCGGACCCAGAGACAAGTAACGCCATCTTTCAGATTAAAATTTTCGGGAGTTTGCAATGGAATCACCTTAAAAAAAAATGGGGAAAAAAGTTATTCGAACGATAAAAATAATGGGGAGTTTTTTGCTTCAAGTGATTGAATAGTTAATTTTTGAGTAAAATTTTTGGAAAATTACGATAAGTACGTTAAAAAATAAAAAAATTAAAAAATTCACTCCCAGACTTAAAAAAAGACTATTGAACTTTTAAGGCGTAATGGTGGAGCTAGACAGATACCACGAGAGATTCACTGTATCTAAATTGAGGCTTTCCTCTTTGTGTTCCTGTAGTTCTACAGAGAGAGTGGCAAATTAGACAGGAATCCTCATGAAACTTACATACAGCCACCATTTATGAGCAAAGACGACAGAGCTATGCAGGTTTCAGAAGAGATTCCTGTCTAATTTGTCAGTCTCTCTAGAGAAACACACAGAAGAAAGCCTAAAATTAAATAGGAATCTCCCATAGTACAGCTGAGTAGCTCCAACATTATGCATTAAACTTTAAAGTTATTTTGTGAGTCTGTGAGTGAATTTCATAATTTTTTAATGAGCTCATTGTAATTACTGCTGGATTTTACTCAAGAAATAACTATTCAATCAGAGTCATCTTTTGAGAAATTTTTCGACAGAAATGAATTCCTCGAGGCATTTTCGTGAGATTTTGATAATAATATGTCGTTAAATAATACCCTGTGAACATATTTCAAAACTTGACACAGATGGGTATACATAAGCGTCACAGGAGAGTGAGTGAGATAGTTTGGAATGCTGCGCAAGTTTTGTCACAACCAATTGCCAACCGATGAGTGCATTTCACATTGTTGCATTGTTGTGATTGTTGGCTGACGGTTGACTTTGCACTAAAACCGTCTATAGTCAAAGAAACCAAAGAATGAAAGATAAAATAAACTGTAGGGAACACCCTACGAACACTTTCTCCCTCCATTTTTATCTGGGGGGGTCGAAGGACCCCCAGACCCCCTTAAGAATTTTGGGGGAGACCCCCAGACCCCCTCTAGTATTCTGGGGGAGACCCCCAGACCCCCCCCCCCTTTAGAATTCTGGGGGGGACCCCCAGACCCCCCTTTAGATATCTGGGGGAGACCCCCAACCCCCTTTAGAATTCTGGCAGAGACTCCTAGACTCCCATCAAATTTAAAACATTTTCACCTCTGGACATAATTCCGCCTTCAATTTGAAGTGTTTGCGATTTTGCAGAGAAGCTGTACGAATAGTTGCCTACTTCATCCTTTGAAGGATGGGTTTTGAACTGTGGATCTTCAAAATAATTTTTTAGTTTGGTAGATTAAACTCCCTTTAAAGATGTTCTTTGTTTGTAGATTGTGTTCACCGAATGTCAACAAAATTCATCCATCCATTTTCTTTATAAGTTTAATTTTCTTTGGATATTCTATTTTTTGGGTTTGATGGAACAGCTATTTTGCCTTTAAACAGTCTCAGACTTAAGAGTTGTATATTATAGTTTTACATTGAAAAGAAATCCCTAGGTTGGTTGCAAACTTTTTGTCGCAATTTTCATCAAACATAATTGAGTCATAATTGAATTTCTTATTCCAAGAATTACGATTGTTTTTTTATTTGCTTGGTTTCAAAGATTTTTGCTCGATTGCACCTATATTGGCCCTTGAAACGGTCTTAAAGGTTTTTGATAATGACTGTATGATAGGAATATTTTAGTGGGTCGGTATCATAATATGTTTGTGCAAAGTTTCATCAAAATTCATCCCATGAATGATTGACTCCAAGTTTTAACATCAATTCCCCGCTTTAATTCATGTTTTTGGGTCGAACAACCTATTTTGATTTTTAAACTCTCTTAAGTGTTGTATATTGTATCTGTAAGGAATACTTTCTTTTATAGACTAATTGTAGATTTTATTTGCCAGTTTTCATCAAAATTCATTGGACCAAATCTGAATTATCCCAATTAATAGGATTATGTTTTTATTTGCTTATATTCCCATATTTTTTTCTCAATCCCACCTATATTGCCTCTTGAAAAGGTTTTATCAGTTGTGTATGGTGACTAAGAAAGGAAAATATCTTGGTATTTTGATAGTGGATTGTGTGTAAAAAAGTTTTTATCAAAATTCATTGAGCCATAATTGATTGACTCCAAGTTTAAAGATTAATTTCTCACGATAATTCCATTTTTTGGCTCGAGCGCACCGATTTTGATTTTTTAAACTGTCTTAAGGGCTGTATATTGTAATGATAAGAAATTCTATCTAAAGTAGAGTAAATGTAGGTAGGTAGATTGTTTGTGCCGGATTTAATTAAAATTAATTGGACCTAACCCGAATTATCTCCATAAGTAGGATTCTGTTTTGATTTGCTTAATTGGTCTTATTTTTTCTCAATCGCACCTTTATGATCCCTCGAAACGGTCCAAAGGATTTATTATGATGATAGTGAGAAGAAAATCTTTTAGTACTGTGGTAGTACATTGTGTAAACAAAGTTTCATCTAAATTCATCCAGCTTTTAGTAATTGGCACTGATTTACAAGATTAATTTCTCACTTTTATTCCATTTTTTGGCTCGAACGCCCTAAATTGATTTTTTAAACGGTCTTAAGGGTTATTTTGCTAAACTATAAGGGGTTAATTTTACTGTGGGCTGGTTGTAGAATGTTTTTACAAATTTTCTTCCAAATCCAAAGATCCAATATTGAAATATTTAAATTTTTCTCTTTCTTGACCCATTTTCCCATTGATTTTAATGGAAACCATTTTTCTTCCAAAACTAACCTAAAAATTAAAATTTTAAAAAAACAAAAAAAGTCCCTCTGGGGAATGTTAAAAGCAACATGTCTGCAAAATTTGGATGCATATGGATCAGTAGTTCAAAAGTTATGCTGGATTTCACGTTCATGACTACAGACAGACGGACAGACAGACAGACAGACAGACAGACAGACACCACAGAAATTTTGTGCGTTTACTCCTTCTTACCACGTATGGTTCAGAAATATTGAAATATCATGGATGGATGTTCTTTAGGATAGTATTAGGCATGATAAGAGCCAATTATTTTATAATTATCATGATTTACTTAGTCGCAGCAGGCCAAGTATCGAAACAAAATGCATCAAAAATCTCTGCGCCATCGCAATACTTTCTCAATTTTTCTAATTTCATTAGAGTGAGAAAGTAAAACTAACGTAAGAGGAACAACAGAAAGGAACAAATTCTTACCTTCGATAATCTTTTCTTTCCGAGCGAGGTTCTTGATGGATTTCGTCGAAATTCCTGCTAATGATAGCATAGCTGATCTTTCTGCAACCTGCTTCAACTCAATGACTGATGAGCATCTCTTGATAAACTCTAATTCATAAAGTATATTCATTTCTGCTACTTTCCCTGTAGTTAGCTCCCTTTCATACTTGTTCCTGATGATAAGATTATATAATTCCTCCGAAAAAAAATTAGGCACTGGCGACTCTTTGTAAGCAATGGCTAGAGCGCAGAGCACTCCAAACCATTTGTATTCCTGATTCCTCAGCGAATCATAATCGAGGGTAAGATCTTTTTCTTTCGCAGGTCCTTCAAACATGCTTCCGTTACGCACTTCTTGAAATGCGAGCCGAAAAAATTCTTTTTCCGGACCACCTGCATCTACGGCTGGCTCTGGTAGGTTTAATTCATCAGCAAATTTTACATTCAAAACCTGCAAAGGGTTTAGTTTCGTTTTTTTGAATCCTATCACAGCACTTTGAAAAACATTGCCTCTATCGACAACCAGCACAGCCTGCACCACATTACTGATTTCTTCTTGTAAGGCAACTTGTGCTGATTGGAAGTCCTGGTTTTCTTGTTTCATTCTTTGAACGTTGGAGCTGAGTTCCTCATCTGGCAATTGCTGCAGTACTTCATAGACATATTCTTCATTGTCAGATATTTCGATAACAGACATAATCTCAACATTTTCAAAACAAGTGTCACCAAGTACATCTGCATCTCTTTCCACAGCATCAGCAGGTCTGCTATATTCATCCTTAAAGTCATTTTCTTTGTTAGAATTAAAAATAAGCTTGCCTACAGAACGAGAGGTACCAGCTACATCTACTTCTTGGTAGCTAGATGTCAACTTTGAACCTCGTTTCGGTAGATTCGATGGCTGATCAAATTTTTTTGTCGAACCTGAAGAAAAAGAGAAGTCTGCAAAACTGTCAGCATCCTCTTCTTCAGAAGAGAGTAGATGGCAAGATGGAGAGGGTGTCATTTCAGCAGGGTTGTCAACAGAACTTAAATTTCTAATTTTCTTGGCGGGAGGTCCTTCAGAACATGGAGAAAACATCTCTCTCAACTTGTCTGAAATACTTGAAGAAGCTTCTTTATCCCCGTATAATGCCTTGCAATCATTGTGTAGTGAATTTTTCGGAGAATCGCAATCAACTCTTATTTTTGTCAGTTCATTAGGTGTTGCTTGTTGTCCAACTTCTTCATCTTCCTCCACACAATCACTGGAAGCTTCGTTCAAAGATTTTAACTTCAGAAGGATATCTCTAGAACTAATAAATAAATAAAATAAAAATAAAATAAAATAAAATAAGAATTAGTAGTAGTAGTAGTAATAAAATCCAGCCGCCCAAACCATATGTTCCTAATGCTGGTATTTCTTGGCAAACAACTGGACTGAGAATACAAAAGAAGAAAAAGAAGGAATGGAGATACCCTGGAGCTCGTTTCAGAAGAGTAGGCGCACCTTGGCCATAATCTTTGACAAATTTTCATCGATAATTCCTTCAAATCAAAACCAAACTTGCCTCTGACTTTATTCTTTCGCTTTTAAAGTGTTCCTCATTGGAACACTCAAAAATGAACACTTAAATTCATTTCCATTTATTTTCATCGAGTAATATCAGAAGTAATGTTGGAAATTCCAAAGATTATCATTCTAGGCGCGCCTACACTTCTGAAACTACCTCTACAGAGACCAAGATACCTCACAGTAAGGTGAGTGGACAAGAGGGAAACTGCACCAAGCATGACACTCTGAGGAAAGAAAGTGCCTCAATAGCGCACAAGGACTAGTGTGCTCTCGGATTTTTTTTCTTCATTTTTTTATTTTTTATTTGATTTATTATTTTTTTTCTTTTTCTTTTCGTTCTTTGTAACAGTTTGTCTATCTTCCTCATCTTATCGTCGGCGACAGTTCATTTATTTCACACGTCTTCTCAATTGAGTGATTTTTTTTCTCCCCCCCCCTTCAATTCGCTTTGCATTTGTATAGAGGTCATTTCAGAAGTGTAAGCACCTAAACCGATAATCTTTGGAATTTGTCGGCATTTTCTAAATATGTCAGCAAACCAAACTGAACTGAAAATGTTATCAGTTCAAAGCCCTGATGCACGGGCACTAACTCTTGTTACAAGTAGCAAGGAAAAGTTGAGCTCATCATGCATTTGAACAATAATCGCAAATAAATAGATAAATAGATAGATAAATAAATAGATAGATAAATAAATAAGTAGTAGTAGTAGTAGTAGTAAAGTCCAGCCGCCCAAACACGTGGCTCGTTATGCTGATATTTCACAGCGAACGACTGGACTGCATAAAAAAGAAGGGGTAGGAAAGACAATCAAAGTAATCTCAAAAATAAATAAATAAGTAGTAGTAGTAGTAGTAAAGTCCAGCCGCCCAAACACGTGGTTCGTTATGCTGATATTTCACAGTGAACGATTGGACTGCAGAAGGGGCAGGAATAAATAAATAAAAAATCAATAAATTGAAAAAATAAATTGAAATAAATAAATCATAAATAAAAATTAAAAAAACTAAAAGAAATGTAGAAATAAAAAATTAAAATAAACAAATAAATAAATAAATGAAGATATTAAATTAATAAACGAAATAGATTAAATTAAATAAATTTAATTAATAAAGATATTGAAACAATCGGAACAAATACAAACATACCCTGAGTAATTGGGCTTTTTGACTCGGATCTTTCTTCTACCAGTGACTTTTTTTGCTCTGCTATCAGTTTTCCCTGTCTTAATAATTCTCAATTGCTTCCTAACTCTGCTTCGTGGAACAGAAAAACCTCTGGTTCTTAGTTCCCTTGCAACGTAACGCTGGCTGCAAGGCTCGTCTTTCTCCTTCATTTCAACTATCATGTCATGAAGTTCTTCATCATTTAAAGTAGGTAGAATTCCTTCATCACCAATTATTCTATAAATGGTGCGCCTGCATACTCCAAAAGTTTTGGCTATTTTTGTCAGGGTCACACCTGCAAGTTTATCAAAGGCACGAGAAGAATTTTTAAATTTCAATTATTTCTTTCAAAATGTAAACCTAAGATGATTCCAAAGTTGATTAATTCAAACCATGGACACCATATCGTGCTTTTCAAAAAGTCAAAAGTTTTTGGTTAAACTTGATGAATTTACGCAAAAAGTACAAATTTGAGGAACATCAGTATTTGCGATCATACTTCAGGAACTTATACTGAAAGTTTCAAGCTGAAAAACTCAATACTCAATAGTAAAGCCGGAAATTATGAAATACAAAAATTCCCAGAAGCTTCAATGAGTGCGAGTGAGGCAGATGGACATAGTATCACTTGAACTCATTCCCACTCATTAAGCTTGTCACAAGCTTAGTTCACCATATGGCGAAATTAATTTAAGAGATGACGGCTTTAAAACATAAATCAATTTGGCTCATTTTCGGCTCAAAAAATCCATAAAAAACCACGCAGGTGCTGAAATTCTTGAATTTTGCATTTTTTCTTTCTATTCAATTGAAAATGTCAAAAACACAATTTTTCTCAAAAGCGACTTCTCATCGGATTGAAATATGGAAAAGTTTCCTCTGGAATCACTTTAGTTCTTTGACCTTTATTCTTTTCTTTCTTATAGGTCATTTCAGAAGTGAAGATGCACCTAGAAGGATAATCTCTGGAAAATCTCAACCTTGTTTCTCATATCGCAAGATGGAAATGAATGAAATTGAATTTGAGCTGCGCATTTTCTCACAGGAAAGCTTTAAAAGCAAAAAGTTAAAGTTGGAGGTAAGTTTTGTTTCGATTTAAAGGAATGAAAATTGAAAAAGGGCCAAAGATTGTCTTTGAGCTGCACCTACACTTCTGAAACAAACTCTACCAAAGATTCAGGTGTTTCGAAGATGGTAGATGAAAAGTTAAAAAACACAAAAGGACACAACGACTGAGGAAGGAGCATTCTCTCACATTCTTTTTTCCAGCTTTACGCACTGGCTGTTCCGGGCACGTTGCCTTAGAAGCCTTTGATGAAAATAATATTTAAATGGGCCGGTGCCGTCATACTGTTACCAAAATAGTTGTCAGATACTAACAATATTGAAAATGGGTTGCCGCAGTGTAAAAAGAAGCAGAAAAATGGGTCCATTCAATAATTTCTCCCACGATTTTTGATAGCAACTGTACAATCCTATCCTGAGAGGATCCTTTGAGCCATCCTTTGGGCAGAGACATTATATAATATAGACCACGCACTAGCCGTGCGCACAGTGGCAAACTTTTTTTTTGGAACTCAACAATTTTTTTTTTGGAACTCAACAATTTTTTTTTTGGAGCACCATCCAACATGGTCCATTTGTTGACTGATGCAATTTTGGTGCTTCAGTCTCATCAGGCAAAAACCTCAACAACTTTGCTCATCAGTCAACATATGGACCATGTTTGCGGTGTTTTCTTCAGACCCTATTAGGTCTTAGGACCCTTCTAATATAAGTTTCTCTGCCTTTGGGCTATCCCATTTATCCTGAAACGTAAAAAAAAAAATAAAAAATTATTACCTGCTTTTTTGAGATCTCTAATCTTGTCAAGGTCTAATTGGATACGTGGCCTTCCAGTGTTTCCTTTCACTAATGTATATGAAAACCTTCTTTCTCCAGAACTGATTTCTTCCACCGCTTCTTTTTCTTCATGCTCGACAACAAAGTGTAATAGGCTTTCATACAGTTGGATTAATACTTCTTTTACTTCTGTTGAAGGTAGGCTCAATATAACTCTGGCCAGAGAATCTCCAAGCTCATTTAAAGAATGGATGCAAGTCAATAATGACTCCTTATCACCATAATTGGTATACTGAGCTCCTTCATCCAACTTTTTGACTATTTTAGAAGCGAGCTCACAGCATTGATCTACAAGGGGGGGGGGGGGGGGGAAGCAGAAAAGCAAATGTTAGTGATACTCAACAGCACAGGTATCCATTTATTTTATTTCTTTATTTCAATGGGGCTCTTGCAAACTTTTGCTAGAGGGGATTGAAGAGTTGATTCTTCCATAAAAACCTGTAAAAATGACAACGAGTGCACTAAAAAATTACAAAATTCACTCTAAGAATCGGGATTAGTGCCAATGTAGCAAAAGTTTGCAAGAGCCCCATTATTGAATGTGAACTGACTAACAAAATTTAGGAAACGACTAGATGAACAAAAGATGATTCGATTCAGATGTAAAAACCTCTAAAACTAACAACGGTAGCACAAAGTTGGGCAACCAACTAATGAGAAATAATGAAATGACTCCGGCAACACTGAAAACTGGGTTTTCTACCTGAGCTGAGGAAAGGGAAACACACGGATGGTATAGGTCAATTGTAGAATTATTCGTCGAATAGTTCGATTGACTCGGCGTTGCCTGACTCACCAAATAATCTCTGAATAATTTTTTGCCCAACTCTGTGGTAGCACTAAAAACTTCCGAAATTCACTCCTGTATTCAAAAAATGGTTGAATATGTGTGAGCATAATAGCAGCAATGAGTACTAATATTGGGAGATTCCAATCTGAAAATATTGTCACTCAATCAAAAAATGGCCATTAATAAGAGATGACTTTCCTTCGGTTCCTGAGTCTACGTACACAGAAAAAAAAGATTAGTGAAACCATACGGAAACTTGATTTTGGCACCTGCTAGATGTTATGGTAAACTTGACCAGAAGTATGGTACATTTACCGATACTTTGAGTATGGTACATTTACCGATACTTTGAGTAAATTCGACATGCACTCAGGTAACATCACCTAGTACCTAGTCAAAACATAGTATACTTCTGGTTAACATTACCATAACATCTAGCAGGTGCCAAAATCAGGTATCCGTACGGTTATTTTCATTGTAGTTTTTTTTCCGTGTACCATGGACAGGATGACGTCATCACCAAGTCATCACTAAAACCGTCTATAGCTTCATTGTTGAATTAACAGCCAATTGTAACTAAAAAGAGAAAGGATGGTCTCACCAAAAACTGTAACAGCCATTTTCTTGAGATAGTTGCATCATAGTTTTAAACCGGCAACACCTGAAATAACAGTAAAGGAATGATATTACAATTACATCTATGATAGGTACGAAATAGATTGTTTTTGCGAAACCTGAAAGATGGAAGGGTTCTCAAATTTTTTTATCCGCAGACCCCTAAGTTGGCGACCCTTTTCTTTTTCTTCTTTTTTTTTCTCTATTTTATTTTACTCATCAAAGTACTTATTTTACTCTTAAAACTTACCTAGTGACTGAGATGAGCCTGCAATCAAGTTCAGCAGCTAAAAAAAAAAAAAAATTACAACAATTAATTTGAAATGTAAGTGAATAAAAGTTTATGAAAGATATGTTACGCTATTTACTAAAAACGGAGGGAAAAGATGAATGGAAGACTGCCCAGGAAACGATGCGTAGCTGCGCGTATTAAACAGCTGGAAATGCAAATATTTAAAAGTTTATTCACAAAGTTTCCTGCCTTCTTCCTTTTTATATCATTTTTTTCAGTTTGCATCACAAACTTTTCACACTTTTCTGCTATTTTCCCATGACCCACCGCGCACCCCAGTTTGAAAACTGCTGGAATACATAGTTCAACTTCGCAGGAGAAACACAAGGATTCAAGATTACAAAGGCTAACGATTTCATGGCTCAGCTTGCCTACACGTAAAGCATGCTCCTAATTAGTGTAATTTGTAAGAAGAATGTCTGGTTTGGTGTCAATTGTAAATATTCCTATCAGATTTAACTTAAGTAGATTTACGAAGGAACCAATCAAGCCAAGATAAAGGCGTTTTGATCGAGTTAATTTGACTTGTGCCCGTATAAAGCCACGTAAATAACAGGAATTGATTGGCTCACTCGACTCCATTAATCATAATGCTCCCCAGTGAGTCACCAAGAAAACAACAGTCATCAGATACTTGGTTTCAGCACTACCCACTGCCTCATTCTTCAAAATCAACCTCTAGCTGAGCCATTGATTTGGGGGGAGGGAGCTGATTGTAAACCTAAACCTCTTGCGACAAGGAAGAACTCATTTTTTGACGAAAAGAACACCTTCTTTATAATGTATCTCCAAACTTGCCATGTCGTACGAGATAAAGGATGGCAATCAGCCCCCTCCCCACATGGAACCTCTTAAAGTTAATGCTAAAAACGGTCCTTCGATGGCTGGTGAGCACTAGTGAGTGCTTTCACAGGAAGTTGAAATTCTTGCGAGTGCTCACGATCCAATGACTTTCAGAGGACCGTCAATCAAAAATTGTTATGAATGAATTCTGCTGTCTTTCGCAGACGGGGACGAACCACATAAGAGGCCCAAAGCAATTGGTTCCCTTCCGCAGGAACTTGGTCCATTTCGTCTCTGATCTGATCCCAATGGAAAGATTAACTATTTATGGATTTACCTGATAATTAATACAAAATTACTTACATGCAACATACTTGAAGTATACAACAATAATTGATGTATAAGTGGAAACACCGAAACAATGAAGACGACTATTTTTTTTCTAACTTACTTTAGAACACATCTCAAAGCTCATGATTCGAGAATGAAGCCAGGAAACACTTGAAGCTCAGCAAAAACAAAAATTCTAACCTCGAAATCGCCCGCCTGGTTAATAAATATTGCGTCACGACGGCTGTAAACAAACGTCAACCGCCGGTCTTTTCTTTGAGGAAAAAAGTCGTGAAGAACTGAAAAAGTGAAATTTTATAAGTTTTTTTTGTAGTTTTTATCATGAAAGTCCTCGAGCTTTTCAGCGGTATTGGTGGCATGCACTTTGCATGTAAAGGTAAGAACTTACTGAATTTGGATCTCTAGCAAGCATCAAGTCATGATCTTTGAGGGAGACATCTGCTAGATAAGCCTTGATATCAGAATTAATGAAAGGATTGAGCCAATACCGTCTCCACTAGAGTTTCTACTTTTGCAGTAGAGACGGTATTGATTAAGCATATTGTCAGGACTTGAGTGTATTTGTCCTCTTACGGTCAAGAATCTGAAACTTGGACCTCCTGGGAGGTGTTGTTGGTGAAGCACTCCTTGTTGTGATCATGTGAGGAGGGTAGTCTCTCCGTAGCTTTCCAGTGAAAAAAAACTCTCTTCAAAACACATTGGAGAGACAAGTTACTCCTTATCAGAAATTTGTCTTCATACCGTCTCTAGTTCTACCCTTCAAACTGGTCTTTGAAGACGTCTTATCAACCTGTCGGATGAGATTGAGAGATTGAAGAAGCTTTTTTAAAAAACCGTCCCAAAAACCTCTTTTGAAGAAGGTTTATACATGTAAACAGTGGCGGATCCACGGAGGGGCACGTGCCATGTCTCCCCCCCCCCCCCTCAGAAGCCTCAAATTTTGCCGTTTTTCAATAGAAAAGAGCTGGAAATCGCTTTTACCGACGTTTCAAATTTCAAAATTTCACAGGTGTACCCCCTCAGATAAATTGTCTGGATCCGCCACTGCATGTAACCCATCATGTCTTCCATAGACGGATTTAAGACAAGACATAAAGAGAATAGCCGTTCCAGACACCCTGTGAGTGCCCTACACGTCTAGCATTCCTGGGGTATACGGAGGTTGGGTTCGGAAAGCAAATGGTAGTTAAAAAAGAGAGTCTAGTGCCGCATTTCTGCGAGATATTGTGTTCCATGCTTGAGAGAGAGAAGCGGTAGTCAAGAGAGCGCCTCTCTTCCCCCATGACCCATAGTTAAAACCTAAATTTGCTGCACTCACAGATGACTTTTTCTGAACTTTTTTTTGTAATCCCAAGGAAGGTATGCGCCAAATTTGAAGGAAATCACTGCAGCCAGCGGCCAATATATCTAATAAATCAAAACCGGTTTGAAAGAGAGACAGAATCATTTATAAGAATGACACGCTCTCGTTTTGATTACAATATGATCGTTCTTAGTCTCTTTCCTAACTTCTTATTATAATTGACCTTACTCCAATCCTTTGAAGCAAACTGCTGTGTATAAGAGGGCAAAGATCATAGTTTAGATTTGGGGTCGTAGGAAGACCTTGCACCTCCTACGTCAACAGCAGCGGTCACCAGATTTCACACATGCAAGATGATTCCAGGGTCGATTAGTTCGAACCGAGGACACCTCGTTGCGCTGCTCAAAAAGTCAACAGTTTTTTACTGAAATTGACGAACTCATGCTGAGAGCACACATTTGAGGAACGTCAGCACCTGCGAGCACACTTCTGGAAGATACCCTGAAAGTTTGAAGCTATTATACTTATAAATAAAGCCGGAAATTATGAAATACGAAAATTTCCATAAGCCTCAATGAGTGCGAGTGAGGCAAATAGACATATTATCACTTGCACTCACTCTCACTCACTAAGCTAATGGCGTAATTAATTTCATAATTTGCGGCTTTAATTCTAGAGCAATGTTGCTTGTTTTTTGTTTTTCTTGGATATTGTTTTCTTTCTCTGCTTTCAATTTAAAACACCAAAAACTCAACTTTTCCCAATAGCAACTAGTGGCACCATCCATCGGATTGAAATCTGGAAAAGTTTCGCCTGAAATCAAGCCACAAGCACCAAAGTCTCATTATTTTCTGGACGTGCCCCGTTTTATTTTTGGTGTTCTAAAAGGTTATCTTCTCATCTGTCCTGGCTCTTGGAATTTTTGTCTTTTTTCTGCTTTGCTTTGGAGGTTGATAATAGAGTGTTAGGTAAAAAGTGATTGGAAAGATCACCTTGCTGATTATTTTTTGTAACGTTCTTGTCCGCTTTTTTGTCTTTTAGAAGCCACTGAAGACCTAGAGGTCGTTGCTGCCGTTGAAATCAATCCTGTTGCTAATGAGGTCTACAGATCAAATTTCCCATCCACAAAACTACTTCAAAAGAATATCCAATCCTTAACCAGCAATGCGATCAATAAGTTAGCACCGGAAGTCATTCTAATGAGTCCACCCTGTCAGCCATTCACTAGGTAAATATTATAGTGTTTAATTTTAACCCTCACCGCTCAAAGTTGTTTTCGCTTGCTCCTGTTCTAAATGGATTTATTATAAATACATGGATTAATTAAGAATAAATTTGCTCTCATCACGCTACTGGCAAAAATGTAAATCAAGCTTTGATCTAGTTTTGCGGCGTACTGCAGAGGTGTGCTATGCAATTGTTGTCAAGTATTGCTTAGAACTTGTCACTCAACACAATTTCTGTCCTAAAATTCCTCTAAAAAGAAATGTGTCGAAACTGCTCGCTGCAAGATGGATTAAAATCTAGATTTTTCTGAACAGGAGAAGGTTTCATTTTTTTGGTTTGAAAATGCTTTATTTGTTCATATTTTCCTGTAAAAACTGTGTACTTTGAATCAAAGAGCAGAAGCAGTTTTTTTTTTTTTTTTTTTTTTCTTCTGTGGCAGCAGCGTATTCTCGTCTTTTAAACCTTTGTAAAATACAAGGGGTGTCCCAAAAGTACTGCAAAATTTCGTCTGGGGGGCGAACGAAAGCAGACATCACAAAACGGTTTGTGAGGGGCGATTGTCCTAGTAATGACCTACAAATCAAGACCAAATTCAGCTCTGTAAGTTTAATATTCACCGAGTTAGGTACAGCGTTTTGAAAATGACATGTCGAGCTGACCCCTTTAGGATTTTTAGCATGTTTTTCAAGAAAGAAAAAGAGAGTTAACAAATCAAAAGTTCTCAAGAGAATGAAGGGAAGAAGTGAAGAAAACAAATTATCAGCCTAACACAGTGTCAAAGGGCGGCAAAATGCAAGCATTACATTTTTGTCAGACTTGGAAAGGCTCTGCTAAATGTGTTTAAACAAATAAAACCACTTGATTTCAACTCTCTTTTTTTTTCTTGAAAAACATGCTAAAAATCCTGGAGGGGTCACTCGACTTGTCATTTTCAAAACGCTGTAACTCAGTGAATCAATATTCACTTACAGAACTGAATTTGGCCTAGATTTGACAGTAATTACGTGACAATCGCCCCTTTTAAACCGTTTTTTGATAACTGCTTTTGTTCGCCCCCCAGACAAAAGTGTGCAGTACTTTTGGGACACCCTGTGTAATTAATCTTCAAGAGGTTCATGAAACCTCAGGAAATCGATACTTACTTTTGGCTAGGGTTTTTTGGCAAAAAGTATGGTTGCCAAATTGCACAAACTGCTACTGCTTTAAACCGTATCTGCACTTATTCTTTTTAATATCACTAAAAAATCTTTTAACCATACTTTAAATTAAGTAAGTGAATCCTTTGTTCATTCTTTGTGTGTTATATGAATAAATTTATCAATAAATGAATAAATAAATTTCAGGAATGGATTGAAAAGAGACCTTGATGATGATCGCACGAATCCTTTACAACACATAATCACTCTTCTTCCGCACCTGGAGACTGTTCGATATCTGCTGGTCGAAAATGTTAAAGGTTTTGAAACATCAGAGGCACGTAGTATTTTAATTGATTGCCTGAAGAACCTGAAGTTCCACTGTCAAGAATTTATTTTGTCACCCACACAGTTTGGAGTGTTGAATACGCGACATAGATATTATTTGCTGGCGAAGCTTTCGGGATTTTCCTTTCAAACAACAAGTCATGTGGTGAGCACCCTCTTCTTAATACTTGTTTATGTATCTTTTACCCAATCTAAAAAAGGTAAATGATTTTACGTTGTTTTTTAGCAGTACTGAAAGTGACGGAAGAATGGCGACGAGAGACAATTTTCCTAATTAGAAATTTTCCTAATTTATGTAATATCCTCATTTAGTTCTTCTAAATTAAAAATGGTTTCTTCCTATAGATACTGCTTGTATAGCTTACTACTTGTATAAAAGAGCAAATCTAAACAATTTCTAAAGATGTGTTGATTTCAAAAATAAACGCTGATTTTTGATGTAACTTAAATTTTGAAATGGATAGAGCTTTCTGGACAGCCCTTGTAATCTGCATAAGGTTCATTCCATGCCAGCAATCTCACCTATAATATTTTGACTCTATTTTTCTGTTTAAAACGGATTTGTTTTAAATTTCTATAGGTGTCAAGATTAATTAGTTGTACATTTCTTACCCCCCCCCCCCCCAATCATTTAAAAGGTAATAATTCTAATTATTATTGTAAGAAATAAATTTTGCTTTAAATTGTTAAGGGTGAAACAGATGGCATGGTATGCTTTTTAAATAATATTTTGACTCCAAAGAATACATGACCTATTTGCCCCCAACCGGGATCGCTCCAGAGAAGTGACATGGGGACATGGCGCCACCGTCATGGTGCATAGGGAATCAAGGATTGGATTTGCTGTTTGTTTTTAGAATACTTTTTAATCTATATTTATGAACTATGTCCCAGGGGTGCAAAATGTTCCAAAACTTTGGTAGTTTCACGCGATCCATGACTTATTTCCTCACAGGATTTTAAAAATTTCCTCGCACGAATTTGAAAGTGATTACTTTTTTTTGGTTATTTTAACATTTCAACACCGTATGTTCGCAAAATGACCGATATTTTCCCATTTTTCACACTATTTTCCTGGGCAATCCTTCTTTCCATTTAAAAAAAAAAAAAAAACTGCATAAATTTCCTCACTTTCCCAGAAATTTCCTCACTTTCACGCGATCCGCGGATCGCTAGATCGGGCACATTTTGCACCCCTGCTATGTCCTCCTTCCCAGTTTAAAGAAATCCCACTGGACTAGAAGGAATTATTAAGTAAGGTGTTTCGATAAAAAACAATAAAACACGATTTTGGTGGTTTAAAATACGGAAACAACATATCAACTCATCAACCCAATCAATTTTTAGATTTAAGTAAAACTGAAGGGTTGGGGTTTTCACCCAGCTCCCCTCAACGAGTAATTATTATGGCGACTCTTACTTCCCGAGGTTTCGCAAGACCGAGGGACTGAGCAAATTTTTAAATTTAAAAAATTATAGTTTGATTTTTTAGTATTAGAAAATTAAGCTTCATCACATTAAGGTGTTGATATTTTCGACAGAATTAATTTCAACTGTAGGTAAATTGAATTAATTTTTTTTTTTTTAGTTTTTGTCTATGTGAAAACGAAACTTTTTTAATAAAGCATCATAAAAAAAAAAAAAAAAAAAAAAAAAAAAAAAAAAAAAAAAAAAAAAAAAAAGAAGCATGTCGTGTGGGTTCCTCCCAAATTTTTAGATTAAACAGGTATGCCCATCTGACTTTGCGCAACGAATTCAGTAGCGTGCAGTTCAATATCAATGCAGCCAAAATGGCCGACAGAAGCAACACATCGACTCCCTCGGGCGACTCCGGGTAAACATACCGACTCACTATGGTGATTGGTGACTCTGAGTATCGCCCAATGTTTTCTGCTTTGGTCAGCCATCTTGGCTGCAGTGATTTTGAGCTGTGTGCCACTGATTTTTGGCGAGGAGTCAGATGAGCATACCTGTTAATCTATATAACCTTGAGTTCCTCCCACCATGAGAAGCTCCCAAGCTGCACTGCGCAAGTCATGTAGCAGTTTGAAAAGGTGGCAAGAAGAACCTATCAGAAATCTCAGACCATATTACATGTTATATCGTAGTCTTGTGTTTGTCTTATTTTGGTAACTCTCCACCTTTTTTGTTCCCATTTTTTGAGTTTGATCAAGATCGCTCTTTTGTTACAGATGCAATCTCTTCCGCTTTGTAACCAGTACAAGGCTGAACCTTTTAAATGCCTTTCGACCTCCTGTAAAAAGATTGAGGATATTCTTGACTGCATGGATGAAACAACTGATGTCTATAAAAGTCACCTAGTTCCTTTGAAATCTCTAATGAAGCATGTTCATGTTCTAGATATTGTCACGAAAGATTGTCAACGATCTTGTTGTTTTACAAAGTCGTATTCTCACTACCTTGAAGGTACTGGCTCTGTGTTTAGCAATTTGAATAAAGAAAAGGTAAGGATTCTCTTAGATAAATGTAAAGAAATTCAGGGAAAAGATTTGGAGGATAATTTAGCGGCTTTGAATCTGAGATTTTTCACGCCTACAGAAATTTCTAGACTGATGTGTTTCCCAAGGCATAGGTTTCAGTTTCCTGGGGCCACCTCAGAGAAACAACAGTATCGATTGCTAGGGAATAGTATTAATGTATTTGTAGTTTCTAAATTAATTGAGCTGTTATTAGAAAATAAAGAAATTTAGCTATGTATTTTTGGACCTGATTTTTGTTGGATCTGTGCAACTTTATTCTACTGATGGTTTCAATATCATTCTATACTGCTCGCTCCTTGAGTGATCAAAATCGATCCATCAATGGTTCAAAATGCAAATGTTTTGATTTTTTCCAATGGGACTTGCACACTTTTGCTGTAAGCGATTCAATGATTGATTCAGATGTAAAAATCTCCAAAAATAACAATTGTAGTACTAAAAACTCACAAGATCCATTCCTCAACTCACAAAATGCTTTTAAATATGCAAGCGTAGTGGCGGCGTATGGAACTAATAATTAGAGATTCCTATCTTAATTTCATCACTCGCTTTATGCTGTCAAGGAGAATTCACAGAATAATTAGGCTCCAGAATAGTGATCCACTTCTCAAAGGAAAGTCATCTCTGATAGGTCAATTCTTGATGGAGTTACTGTATTATTAGATGGGAATCTCCCATTATTACTGTCCTACGAAACCATTACGCTCGCGCATTTAAAAGTGTTTATTGAGTTTAGGAGTGGATTTCAGAAGTTTTTAGTGCTGTCATTGTGATTTTTGGAGGTTTTTATACCAGAATTGAGTATTAAATCGCTTATAGCAAAAGTGTGCAACAGCCTCATTATTTGAAATGAATAGAGGGGGGCATCCAAAATGGTTCTCAGAACTTTCCTATCAAACTGTTGTGAAGTGACTCCAAACCCTCTCTCCCATTTTGCATGCTGTATCAATCAGAAAATAGATAAAATCTTAACTTCTAGTAAAAATCGGAACATCACTCACTGGATCTGTCGCAATATTTTGCTACAGTGTTATTGAAGGTTGATTCCTCTGTAAAATCATTGTATTATTTGGTTTTTCAGTGGATTTTGGAACTTTCTGATGCTTTCAAGGTTAATTTTAAGTGATTTTACGCAAAAATCTACCTATCATAACACTGTAACAAAAATCTGTACCTGACCCATTGAAATGTAATCAGAGAATATTATTTCAAAAAATCATCTTGTTACACCCTTAAATAACTCTGCCAAAATGGAGTATTGTTAATTGATTTGATGATTCAATCTGCAATACCTGTACTCTGTTTTGACCTAGATTTAACCGCTAGTTAAAAGTGTTAACGGAATGACTTTTTTACGGGAATATGCTCTGAAGTATTTTTCCATTATGTGACGTTTCAAATTTTTTGAAGTGTTCAATCATAATCAGGTCTCTTCTGTTTATCGATTCATTTAGCAGACTAAACTGCGGCAAGGGCTCCAGAATCATTTTGAGAAATACTTGGATTCCAAGCTGGAAGCACGAATCTTTGTAAATCACCAATCAGTAGGTTCAAGCAATAGCGATTTAATGAAGATTAATATTGTGTTAGCTTCAATTTGGAGTTTTTCTTGAAGCAGCTTTGTGAGTAAGTTTTCGTAACTATTTCGGAAAGCTCTTGACCATTTAATTTTTTTGAAAAACTACAAACATTTGCGTCATTCAGTGATTAATCAATCGATCTCAATTGCTCTGGAACTAAGCAGTGTTGAACTATGTTAACAATCGTCACTCTACTAGCAATTTTTTCCGTGTACATACCTTTGCACCTACCCTAGCCCTTTGCAGTTCATCATGTTGCGATTATATTGGTAGTTTAAAAGAAATTACTTCAAAAAAACCACTTCAGCTCCTACCATTACCTAACATAATTTTTTTCAAATGGCAACACCAAACTTGTTGTACGTTGTTAGAAAGGGTAAACGAAATGTAGCATTCTTGCACTTCAGTGCCCTGCTTTCTGAAAAATGGAATCGGTAACCTTGCCTTAAGGTGATTCCAGGCGAAAATTTTCCAGATTTAAATCCGATGGATAGCGCCACTAGTCGCTTTTAGGAAAAGTCGTGTTTTTGTCGTTTTAAACTGAAACCATAGATAAAACACAAAATTCAACAACGTCAGCACCTGCAAATTTTTTTATAGATTCTTAAACCCAAAATGAGCAAAATTGGTTAAGAATTAAAGCCATAAATTATGAAATTCGATTCGCCATAAGCTTAGTGAGTGAGAGTGAGCGCGAGTGATAATAGGTCCATCTGCCTCACTCGCACTCATTGAGGCTTATGGGAATTTTCGTATTTCATAATTTCCGGCTTTACTTTTGAGTGTTTCAGCTTGAAACTTTCAGGGTATCTTTCAGAAGTATGCTCGCAGGTGCTGACGTTCCTCAAATTTGTATTCTTAGCGTGAATTCGTCAATTTTAGCCAAAAACTGTTGACTTTTTGATTAGCGCGACGTGGTGTCCACAGTTGGAACTAATCGACCCTGGAATCACCTTAAAGGTGCATGCAGTGTAAACAGGTCAGTCCTGTAGTATTTGTGACCAAATTAGGGAACCATGTTATTCAAATTTGATTTTGAAAATCATGACTCTTAACCAGGGAAAAATACTCGTACCAAGCTCCTAGTCTGTCACGTGACGCCGTTTAAACTAATGGGATTCATCGTTACTTGCTATCTCGTCTCGTCTCGTCCAAATAGGGAGAATCAGCTTGCTGGCTTTGATTGACTGTGAGTTCACTGTAGATCATCCGGTAAGCATACTTATTTAGAATCTCACCAGTTAGTTTTGTGGTTTATCTGTGAAGAAAATCCTGACCTTGTGTAATGATGACACCCTTGATAGAGATCGTTTCAGAAGTGCAAGCGCACCTAGACCATAATCCTTGGTGAATTTTCAGTTTTCATTCCTTCAAATGAAAACGAAACTTTCCTCTGACTTTACACTTTTGATTCTTGAGCATTCCTCAACTTTTGGCTTTTTGCAAATGCTCAGATTGATTTTCGGCGTTTTTCATTTTGTAACGAGAAATAATGTTAAAAAATTCCAAAGATTAGATACTGGTTTAGGTGCGCCAACATTTCTGAAACGACCTCTTGTAATGCTCATCTTGCTGGTGATAACTAAATTTCAATATTTACAAATCTCAGTAGGTATGCTTATGGCATACTCACATGGATTCAGTGAGCCGCAGCTCCAACATGAGTTCTAAATGCTAAAAGGCCAATTTTTAAGGAAACGCACTGGAAGTAAACAAAATATTCTTTTAGTAGAAAGATTGCAGAAAAAATGAAAAAATAAATTTTAAAAGAAATGCTAAATCCTGTAAATTTTCTTGTTTTAAAGAGAGCTATGTTCTGCCCCTTCCTTTTTTTTCTGCTCATCATCAGATCAGGATCACGAAACGAAACCACTGATTTGAGATTTTTCAAACTTCCTACACTTTCGATGGCTGAAATGATCTCAATTGTAATTCGAGGCTGTCATTTGCATCTTTCATTTCTGTAATACATTTATTTCATTATCAGCTATGACTAAAAAATTTCCAAAAATGGTCGTATTCCGACGCATCTACATCATGTTTCCGCATTTCAAAGAGGCCCGTCAACCTTATGCAATTGCAGTGTTGTCAACTTTGAAGAAATCATACTGAATTCACTATCATGTCGAGCTGTTCCATTTTTCCGATAACCTTATCATTTGAAGTTTCAATATGTGCTCCTAGGCCTTCTCTGAGAGAGACTGATTAAACTTTGTGACATTATTTCAGTTAAATTATTAACTGTCATACTTTTTCGACGAACATTTAATATTATCGTTATTCTTGAGAAAGTGCGGTGCAGTGCTATCCAGTGTTTTTTACAATTACAGTTGGCAGCCATGTTTTCGCATTCAGAAAAACGAACAACGCCATCGAGACCATCATCGGCATCATTGTTGATGTGCTAAATTTTAGTATCAGTGGATTTCTCAACAGTGACGTTTGTTTTGATTAATTTCGTTAACCTTAAAATGCCGGTAAAAGTCGAAGAAGTTCCTCCTCCACCTGCAAATTCGAAACAACCGGGAATCACTGGATCATTACTGTACAACGGCTCCAGATTTCAAGGGCATCAAAAGTCTAAAGGAAATAGTTATGAAGTTGAAGTTATTTTACAGGTTAGTTTTTAACCTACTTTTACTTTCGCTAGTTTTACCCTTTTCAGGGTTGTTTCCCCTGAAAATCAAACGCTACCGTTTTATTTCCGAATCAACTTCGTACCGAAAGTCTTTGGTTTCCATAGATTATGCCAGGAAGCTTTTAATTTTGGATTGCGCTCAATGTGTAAACATTCCCGCTAAGGTGCGTTTTCATGTCTCTGCGGATCGCTTGCACCGCCATTTTTCCTTCTTCCAGACTAATCCTGTGTCCCTGTTGACTCACTCAACCGTTTTCTCTCTCCACACAATCTCTGTCAACGCTTAGTTGAGGAATTCCTTATAATTTGAAGGAGAAAGACGGAAAGTTGAATCTTGAGGGAGGGTCAACACCGATGTCTAGATGCATTCTGTTCCTTCAAGTTGAGCTAACACTGCAAAGAATGCATTCCAAAGTGCCCATTCCGTGCAGTTAAAGTGTATTAAGGGCACCACAGGAAATTCAGTGTCAGTCTAGTTTTTGGAGCCTCTTATCTTAAGTTGACAATTAGCTGGTGAATGTAAGCGATTTCTACGTTTTTGGAAATGATTCTTCAACAACGAAGAGCTGGTTTAAACAGAACACTGTTATCTTAGAGTTTCCACTGATGGCAATCAATTGCTCGGATGTGTTATCCTCCAAATGATTTAGATCATCGGAGACAGGAGAAAAGCCATTTTCAAAGAAGGTGATAACACCAATCCAACAATCGATTGAACTTTGGATGTCAGTGGATGAATGTTGATCAATTGAACACATCCAAGAGGAACTAATATCAAGGGAAATGCTTCTGTCGCAATCTAAGACAATCACTTATTGGTTAGAAAAGAGACAGGTCGTGTGTTTTCATGTCAGTCATTTTTATCTTTATATCAATTTTCAAATGTGTTTACATGCACGCTTTGTGAAAAGATGACATGAAGATGCCTGTGACTTGTAAACTATAGGTGCTCCTTCATCTTTGGTCTACAAATCTGCAATTGAGTCCTTTGGAATAATTTACAAATGATCTCCTGTACCTGTATTTTGGTGTGCATTGTAGGCGTATTATGCATTGCTGTATTTTATACATTTGTGCAATATCTGTATTGGTAACGACTTGAGTACCACCCAGAGTATGATTTGTACGCACTTAAATTCATCCTTAGCTTAAAAGACTAATTTAGCATGTAGTGATGTTAGAGAATCCATGTAGGTGTTTCATTACTGATTCCAAACAATGATTCTTGACAAATATTACTGTTTCTCCCACTCTCTTGTAACTCCTATTCAGTAATCTCTCTAGTTTATAAAATTGTGCATGGAGACATTTTACGAAGGTTTTTTGGGGAAAATGAATTTCCCACATCACTACTGATAGAGAGATTTCCTGAAGAAAATACAGATACTATACTAGCTATAAAGCCATGGGTAGTAGGATAGTTTGGCAATGAGTCTTTTCCACAATTTTGCTGCACAGCACTATGGATCATCTATATTCTCAAATTTTAATCATAATAGACTAATGTACTTACATACCAAGGCCCTTCAAAATCCACTCACATAATTGTTAATGCCTTTTTTTAAACCCATCAATTCAAACACTACGCTTGAAATTTCCGTAGTAAACAATGAAGCAACTGTTTTAGTCATCACCAAGTCCAGTCATTGGTAGCGTTGATTACTTGATCAAATTGCTTTAAATCAGAGCGCATGGTCAGCAAAAGTTCACTCTTGATAGGGTAAATGTTTGCAATCGATTCGTTCCAATTTGACAGCCAATTTGATTGAGAAAACAACACTTTCGCTGACTGAATTTGGTGATGACTGTAGCAGCTGCTTAATTGTTTACCGTAATACTAGGAAGTGCAAGTAAACAATTTCTTCAGCTATATGGTACTATCTTGCCAAAAGCTTCAGTAAAGTAATCTCGATGAGAAAAGTTCCTCAATTCAGAAATGAGCCAGATATTTAAAGGAAAACGACAGAATATTTTAAGTGGAAGTTAGGCCCATAATGCAGTATAGTATCAAGAAAATTTGTATTGTTCGGTGGCCCTTCTTTTGTACCTTTATTTCAAAGAACTCTTCATTTAGTTCAAATGATAGGATCATGCAAGGGCAGATTCAGGAAATTTTTCTGAGGGGGGGGAGGCACCTTTGAAATTTGAAGCATCACAAGCATTTGGGTAATTTACTGGATGTCGAAAAAAGGCGAAAATTTAAGTTTCTAGAGAACAGGGCACGTGTCCCTATCCCCCGAATCCGCCAGAGGATCATGTATTAGTAAAGATCGTTTCTGAAGTGTAAGCGCACCAAGACCATAATCTTTGGCGAGTTTTTAATTTTCATTCCTTCTAAGCAAAATAAAATTTGCCTCTGGCGTTTATCTCCTGATTTTAAAATGTTCCTTAATGAAAAGCGAACGCTCAAATTTATATTCATTTGATTTAAATTGTGTAAAAGGAGAAATAATGTTGAAAAATTCCTAAGATTATCGGTCTAGGTGTGTACACTTCTGGAACGACCTCTATAGTCTGTTCGTTCTAACTTGAGTCCGGGCGATAAATGAATTTCGGAAAATAGAGAATGGCAACACTTCAATAGGTTGTCATAGCTCGAGAGTCGGGCAGCGGGCCTGTCACCTCGGCTGACTGACGAGGGTTAGTACTCTTACGTTGCCACAGAAGCAGTGATTGTAACTCATATGCGCCATTCGCGCCTAAGAATTAGTTGATGGCGCCTAAGAAATTGAGTTGACGGTCAAGATTGGCGCCTAAGAAAATTTTCGCCGAAAAATGGTTTTTTCCTCCCGTCGATTAAAGTCCACGCTCTTGCACGTTTGGTTTTTTGCTGATATGTTGATCGCGCGCAAAAAATATGACTAGTTTCTTATGCGCACTGTGTCCAAAAAAAAAAAAAAAAAGCCCCCAAAAATACTTGATGGCTCCTAAAAAATGACATGGCTGGCCAAAATGGCTCCTAAGACTTAGACCTGAGTTACAATCACTGCACAGAAGGCAAATCTACCTGAATCTCCAGGTCTCAAGTTAGAACAAACAGACTATAGTAACGTGATGTATCACATTGTTCAATGTTTACTCAGCCAAGTTGACTTGTTCTAGATCTATTCACAACCTTTTTTTTTCTTCTCCAAAATTCAAGTTCTCACTTTTTTTGAACTTTATCTTTCAGCATGTGGATGAAGAGAATTCCTATTTATGTGGTTACTTAAAAATAAAAGGTTTAACAGAAGAATATCCAACCCTAACAACATTTTTCGATGGAGAAATCATTAGTAAGAAATACCCGTTTCTGACAAGGAAGTGGGACGCAGATGAAGATGTGGATAGGAAGCATTGGGTGAGTTCATTTTTCTTTTTTAACTGTTGTTTGCCTAAAGAGGGGGGAGGTAAATTTTTACCCCAGGCCACATTATAGAAGATAGAAATTAGAAATTTCATTAAATGACTTCAGGCTTCCATGCTATCCTCGACGAAGGCTTTCCCGCAGAAATCGGAAATTTTCATCAAATTTTTCCGTATCTGTAGACAAGAAAGCAGATGGGGTAAAAATTCACTACCCCTTGGGCATCAACCTATTTTGAACCAATTTTAATGTATTAAAAAATTTGTCACGTGGTCTTTATGCTTACTATTTGCAGTTTCAGAAGGTGGAATTTTTTTTAAAATTATCTTCCATCAGTGGTGTAGCCAGGAATTTTTCGAGGGGGGGGGGGTCTAGGGTCCGAATTGTCAAGGGGGGTGTCTAAAGATACTAATTTCGTCAAATTTGTCTGAAAACGCAAAAAATTACCTTTTTTTAGGGCAAATTTTTACATCCAAGAGGGTTGGACCCCCCTCCCCCCCGGCTGTGCCACTGCCTTCCTTATATTGTTTAAATTTCAAAATTCAAAGAAATCAAAAGAATGTGTGATAGTTTTTTGGAATATTTGAACTTCGCACTTCTTCGGAAATTTCCTCGGCAAACATTAAAAATCTCCTAAAAAAAAAAAAAAAAAAAAAAAAAAAAAAACACAACACCAAACATACTGTTGTTCTTCAGAGAATTGACCAAGATGATTTTTACAGATTTGAAAAATATTAAAAAATAAGCCATCAGCAATGGTCTTAAGGTGGGGTGAAAATTAGCCCCTCCCCCTTCTAGTTATCAGAAGGTGTAGAATACCTTCAGCACACTAGGGTTAACTAAACTCTCCAAAATGGCTGACCAAAGCTTGAGCCCCCCCCCCCCCCCCCAGGTGGCGTATGCCAAATACGCTTTAAAAATCACCGTTGGAGAAACGAAAGTCATGGCCAAAGTTCAGTGGATTTGTAAAAACAGCAAGCTTTGAAAACTGACCTGCAAAATTAAAATTATTTCTACTGTTTCAAAGGTTTTAAAAAATTCATTAACAATCAATGTGCTTCATATGCGAGTGCTTTGAAATTAACCCTTTGTAATTTCTTTCAAATATGATGGGTGATAAGCGGTAAGAAAGAAGAGATGAAGAAAAATCTAATTTCGTGGTTTATATGTTACTAAAATAGGAATTCAATTATATCTTGTTTGTTGTAGGTGAGTAAATATTTCTCTGAAGTATTTACAAACTTTTTGTATCCACTTCTTTTTATTTTGTGTTTAACTAACCTCATTTTTTTTAATGACACATGTGAGGAAATATATCGATATGGAAGTAAATATTTATTTTTTTGGTCCATGTGTCAGTAAAATCAATGTTTGATCTTTCCTTATCTCTAATAAATCAGTCTGTTTGTGAGCTGTGAACTTTGGTTGCATTGTTTGAAATTGCAAATCTATAACAGTCCCTTAAAAAATAAAAATGAGAAAAGAACAGAAATAAAATTTTCATTGTAATTTTATGGACAGTCATAATCATCTATTTTCATGTTTCCAAACATAGCCTTTATTTCAGTTTGACAGAATTTGTTTGCTTTACTCCTGTTTGAAAAAAAAAATAAATAAAGAAAAGAAAGATTATTTAATCAGGAATGTGTCAGAAAATTTAAAAGCTTTTTTAAATTCAAGAAAGTAATCAAATTAAGATTCCAACCTTCATTACAAGAGTGATTTCACAGTACTTACCTAGCCGGTTTTAAAAATGATTTTGAGATTATTAGATGCTTTGCCATGTGATTTTCACACGATTTTACGTAAAAATTGACTCTTTAAACCACTGTAGCAATAGTTTGCAACAGACCCATTGGGCAAATGAAGTGATTCAACCCTACTTAACAAAATTCAATGATTGTTCCGCAATAAAAATTTTAGTTGATTTACTCAACGGGTGGATTACATTAATGACCTATGAAGCATGCTTGGATGGTCTTACGCTTAAACGGATGTACCCACATCTAGATCAAAGTTGCCTTTAATTGAAGTTTTCATTTTTAATTGCATTCAATTTTTTTTTTTTTTTTTCAGAGTAAATTTCAGTCATTTTTCCGGTATGCAAAAAATTTCAATTCAGACTGTTTTGATTATGAGCCTTTAAAATCAACCGATTATGTATTCATGAGGTGGAAAGAGCATTTTCTCGTTCCGGATCATACAATTAAGGATATAAATGGAGCATCCTTTGCTGGATTTTATTATATATGTTTTCAAAAATCAGCAGCAACCATTGAAGGCTACTATTATCATCGAAGCTCCGAGTGGTAAGTCTGATCTTTTTTTGACCCAGTCAAAATGATAATGAAAACGGCTGTCAAAATGAATATATAACACTGCGGTTCCCAACCTTTTTTGGTCGCGGACCACGGATCGGACAATCGGTGCATGTCGCGGACCACCACTTGAAAAAATGGAAAATCTATGACCTTTTTTATATTTTGGACAATGGAGGGGAAATAAAGGCAGGGGGGCAGCTTTAGCCACTTCAAGCATTTTCAAATTTATAAGAATAATTTTTTTTTTTTTTTTAAATACAGCCACCGGTTGGGAACCGCTGAGATGATTGAACAAAAACAAAAACAATAATTGAAAACTTTCAGTTTTGAAATTAATTTTGAATTTAAAAAAACAAAAACGAAAACTTCGAAAGACGAACTTTATAAACTTATAAAAATTCAGGTTATGACTCGTTCAAATGATAACTTACTTCCCAAGCAACGACAACACTTTATTTTTCCTGCTACATAAAAAAATATTAGTCACAAATTCAACGTTGCCACTTTAGGGCGAAAAAAACAGGAAAAATTTAGAAAGATCTTCGCGGATCACCAAAACTCGATCCGTGGACCACTGGTTGGGAACTGCTGATCTAACTGATAACAGAAATACCAAGAAACGATTTTCAGGGAAATCAAAACAGCTTTTAGGCAACATAATAAACGGTAATAAACCAAAATTAACTTGTTTGAAAATTAATTTTTTTAATGTACAGCAAAAGCTTGTTATATAGAACTGTAGGCCAATACTTCCAGAGACGAAAAATTGAGACCCAGCACAAGCTACGCCTCTCCTGTTAAAAAAGTGAAGCAAGTTGGATGTTCCAATTTCATTCCGGATCCACTGGCCTCAACAACAAACAGTTTCCCCCTGTTGAATGGTTAGCAAAATAATTGGCTGTGATTAGTGTGTACTTAGTTCTAGAAAGAGAAACCCGTTTTGTTTTGGTTTCGCTTGGCAAATTCATACCGTAAGCTCTGCATGTCTGTGAACCAATCAGAGCCTCTCTTTTTGCTCATCAGTAAACAGTAGGCGACTGTTGGCGGTTGTTCCGATGAGTCCTGACCAAAAATTGAGGTGGAAAATTGAACACCTGTAGCAAGCTTTGTGCTGGGTCTCTTTTTGTCTCTGAATACTACTAATCGGAACACGAATGGGTCACTCTTGTTTAGGTCTGTATAGCGTTTCAATTGAAAAAACGGACTTTATCCAAATTCTCATGTTTTTCTCACGTTTTTGAACTGTTTCGATTTGCGCTATTCATTTATTTTCTGTGCCATCTTTTGATGGCAAGTTTTTCCAATTTGTTTTCTGAAATTAAATCTGTGCCGTAAACAAGTTAACAGATTGAAGAACTCAAGATTAAACAGGTTTAAGGGTATATTTCATTGGAACACAAGTATTAGGGATCGTTGAACTGACCTGTCAGCGTGATTAGAGTGTTCGATATGTTTTTTACCATAACTATTTGAAAGTATATTGTGAAAGCTTGCTGAATTTCTCTTATTTTTGTTTGTGAAGGCCCAATTATTTGTTTCTTAAAAAGTCTTTATTGGTTCCGCAGCTTTTCAGAGCCAACTCTTTAAATTTTAAATTATGTAGCAACGGTGCAATTTTTTTTCCTTTCTTGTCTTACTTTCAATGACATACATATGTATATATGTCAGATGACATTTGATATCCATTTTTCATCATTCTATTGCAAAATGGGCTGCAGTCCACCCGGACCCTGCTTAGTATTTAAAAGATTGAGTTTGTTTCATTTAGGAACATCACCCTGTCGATAAAATATTATGATTTGAATGGGTCTGTTGCATACTTTTGCTACATCAATATAACTCATTGTTTCTAACGTAAAATTTGGCGAAAATAACGATGCGCACATTAGAAACTTTCAAAATCCACTCATTAACTCAGAAAATACCTCCTATTTCAAACACCCCGCGCTACACTAGACACTATATCGCCGACTTATAACTACGAAGATGGAACCATCTCGTTTACGTAAACATGAGTAGAACTTACAAACATTGGAATGTTTCGTTTAGATGCGTACATTTCTTATATTATTTTGTATTTTTTGATAAACCGGAAAGACCAGACAGCAAATGCAGCCAATAGTTCATGTATTTAGAAGGGAATTCCATCATTTTGTAGTTACGATGTTGTTTACTTATGCACGGTGGTTCCGTCTATGTAGTAGTATACCGGTGCAAATAGTGTCTAGTGTAGCGCGGGCTGTTTGAAATTGAAGTGATTTCCTGAGTTAATGAGTGGATTTTGAACGTTTTTAATGTGCGCATCGTTATTTTCGCTGAATTTTACATAAGAATCAAGGTTCTATTTTGCTGTAGCAAAAGTATGCAACAGACCCATTCTGCAATTTCCTTTGAGAAAGCAAAGCACTATGCACCACAATGGGGTAGTTGCAAGGGTCTGAAATTTTGTGTTTTTTATAGAGAAGATGAAAGTTCATACTTGATGAGATGAGAACAAAGATGATGCCTTTGGTTTCTAATTAAGTGCCATTGTTCAGGAGATGAGAATACAGCCCAAAATACATTGTTTTAGATGGGAATTCCGCATAATGATGTCACTAAGCTCACAATTTTTTACAACTTTACAAGTGTGTAACTCCGAAACCGGGACACTTTGGAAAAAACCAAAGGTACCTTTGTTCTCAGCTCATCAAGTACTATCATTTTCCTTTTACAAAACACACAATTTTAGGCCCTTGGCCTTGCAACTGCCCCATTACTTAAACTGATCTCTTTTAAACTAATCACAAATGGGACTCGTTATGCTGCTTATTTTTCAGGTACCAGTCATTAACCCTAAGTCATGTTCCTGAACACAACACGCAGATCTACGAATTCAGATAAAGATACGGCTGTTCGAAATGTGGCATCTCTCAAGAAAACGTTTCTCAACAAGTTGCGGCGGGAATTAATCTACGGGCTTTTGTTGTTTCGATTTTAGATCGTTAAATTGATTTCTGTATTTTTTAATTGTCTAACACAAAATTAAGGGGTTGTCAGAATATGAGGTCCCTTTCTTTGTGTTTTTCCGAGCAGTTTTTATCTATGATGACGTACTTACAAAAATAATGAGATTAGAAATGGATTTGCTGAAACTGTTTAGAATTTTTTTTATAGTTTAACAAGGATTTAGGTTGTATGGAAGAGTCTCTTAAAAAAAGTTCTATTGGGAGTATAGACGTAACGCTTTGCGCATTTGGAAGGAGTTCATGGCGTAAACAAATTTAAAGCTCAAGAAAGCTCAAGTTCAACGACAGATTAGCAGTGGAATGGCGTTGTCGGCATTCCGGTCGGCTCCCATACGTTCCTCTACTCCTCTGTCTTTGACTGTTTCTTGTTTCTGTTGGAGCCTGAAACCAACAACCAATCAGAACTTGTTGAGCTTGTGTCTGTACTGTCCGTAGAATTATCCGTCAAGGGACTCAAGTATCCGGGAGAATGGCCAAAAAATCAACTGTGCGGTTGAATTAGGATTTCTTTTAAAGAGTATGCCAGGTTTTTTAGGGCTTTTCTTCCGGTTGTAAATGGAAATGTCCTATGTGCAAGAAAGTCCAAGAAAGAAATGTCCTATCCACTTTCGTCTCAGGAAGCATGCCCTAAACATAAAATGTCCAAAGGTAAATAGAGTCTAAATCCAAGTATTTGAATGTCCAGTTTTGAACTTGGCCCTGCTGTTGAAATAACCAGAGCAGCGTAAATATTAATCTAATATTTGCTTCGCAACAGCAGAGTGTGATCCAGTCATTGTCTGAATTTATGGATGTACTGTTTTTTATTTTAGTCGTTTGCTGTGAAATACCAGCATAATGAACACAAGGTTTAGGCAACTAGACTTTACTACTACTACTACTACTACTACTACTTTTTTATGTATTTATGGTTAATAAGTACTCTCTTACAGTTATATGCTCTCTGAAATAATTCTCTATTTATATAAAGTTTATCTGCTTTTATTCTGAACGGTCCACAGAGAGGGAAGATTTTCTTTTAACAGTAAACCTTTCACTCGATGGACATTACTCATTTTCAATTTTATTTCTTACTGGAAGTTGTACTATGATTTTCAAAAGAAACTACCCTGGTCGAAATATTTACCATTTTATATCTCGGCAATCTTAAACAATTTTGCGGCTTTCAAGTGTTTAAGAGCTAAAGTAGGTACATCATGATGGAAAATACTATTGAAAACATGAGAAAAATTTAACAACAAGAATTTCAATCAGGGTTCTTTCTTTTGAAATTCATAGTACTTTACATGAGTGTTGCCATTTATGGCAGAAATGATCCGAATTTCCCATTTAATGTAAAATTGGGATAATTTCTGTGAAATGGCAACACTGCTCTACGGAGACTTTATTCACCATTGAATGTTTTATAGTTTAGACTGATTTTCAAGGATGTATCTAGACTGAATAGATGGGTTTTGCACCTTCTGTTAATCAGACATTCTTATTTGGACATTTCTACCTTTTTTGAACCTTTCTTGCTAAAACTGCATCAATTTTAGTTCTTATTACTGAGCAAGAAAGTTAGTGGTGCAAATTGTTTAAGAAAAATTCCAATGTTCTAAATTTAAATCACAACTCATTTACTTACAGGCTAAAAATCCCAATTTCGTCTGTATTAGAGAATTTTGATGCTGAAACACGTTTTAATCTTTTTATTAGAACGGCAGCTTCTCTGTGTCATTTTATGATTATTTTTGCCTGGATGGAAGGCTAACTAAGACCTGATGAGTTCCATGTGAAAATAAATAAATAACAAAAAAAAAACAAACAAAACAAAAAAATCATCTTTTGAACAGTCTCTAAGCCTGTAATTAAATGAGTCTTTTCGGAATCTAGTAAATTCAAGTTATCTACATATTTATTAGTCACCTTAGTCATTATTTGTTGAATGAGCATTAGCTTTTTGGCTGTTTTCAAGGAAAGTTTTACTTTCATTGAAAATTTACCCAAGACTTTAGTCGATTCAATTATTTTTTGTAATTCATAAAAAACTATTTTGGCAATTTTTTTTTTTTCACTGTGAAAGCAAGATATAAATTTTTAAAATTTTAGGAGCGGAAAAAAAAGTTAGCCTCATACAAGTATTATTTAAAGAGAGGTGAATGTTCTTGAGTTCATTGATGTCTCAGAACTCAACTGATTTGGAAGCTCTTTTGAAGAGAAATTTACAGTTATGAAAATCAAATTCAGTCAAGTGTTGTTTTCTAAAAATTGGTGCTTTTGCATTTTTCAAGTGGAATAGCATCGATATTGTCGGAAAGTATATTTGTTTTAATGATTTAATCTCAAGCCTATGTACTGTGAAATCCCTTTTAGAGATGGCCATTTAAAGTATACATTTGAACATATACTGGCTAAATGGCTAGAATTCTAATTCTAATTCTACATATTGTCCCTAGTGTTTAAATGATTTTTCATTTCAAATCTCTGTTAAAATTTTTGGGCCAACGGGGCAGTTGCGGGGGTCTGAAATGTTGTTGTTTTTTATGAAGAAAATGAAAGTACTTGATGAGCTGAGAACAAAGATGCCTTTGATTTCTAATTAAGTCTCATTGTGCCGGAGATGAGATTTTGCCCAAAACACATTTTATTTATTTATTTATTTATTTATTTATTTATTAACTATCAACGGGACAAGTCCCAATTACAAAACAAAAATACATAACAAAGAAATTAGCAACTTAACAAGTGGCACATAAGAACTAGATTAAATTAGAATACAGAAATTAAAAAACAAGAACGTGTTCTTTGACAAGAAATTTAAACCTAGAAATGGGTATGCCAAAAAATGTGATCCACTCAGAGCAATTATTAGCCAGACCAGAGATTCTAGGAATAACTGATCTATGCCTACAGGTGTTAAATGATGGAGGGATAATAAACAAACAATTTAAATTGCGAAGAGTTTGTTTTAAATGGTAATTCCGCGTAGTGACATCACTATGCACACTATTTTTTACAACTTTACACGTATGTATCTCCAAAACCAGGACACTTACAAAATTACCAAAGGCACTATTCTTCACAGCTCATCATGTACTATCATTTTCTTTACAAAAAACACACAATTTCAGGCTCTTGGAACTGCTTTATTGTGTTGTTTCAAAAACACAACAAATTTTTGTATTTCCAAGATTTAATAATATGAACCGTATTACTAGAGGTATTTAGTTGTTTGTATTTTACTCTGATTGAAATTTTACAGCTCGTTGGCTTGAGATTGTGTCATTCATTTGTGTGTCATTGTTTCAGGAACTTATTCCTTTATTGCTTAAGTTGCTGAAACGGTAATATGGCACTAAAAAGTCTTGTTATTTTTGGTCGATGATAGATAAATTGATTGCTATGTGCACTCCTGGTTGAAATTATTTTTTAATCCACGGTGCCTACGTTTTAATGATTCAATACTTAAGCACTGAGAAAGTACCAATTTCAAGAGATCATTACTGATGTAATGATAAAATTTAGATTTACCACTTAAGGCCTGTAATTTTGCGTTAATTAGTTGCAACAAAAATTCTTCATTCTAGAAAATGTGCTTATGACCCATTGACATGTGATAAAATTTCACAAAAGTTGCTGGACAACATTGCTGATGTGCCAGCTAGTGGCGCCATCTATCAGAAAACACGGCAAGCTCTTCAACTCGTCATTCCTTTGCTGTGAGATAGCCGGAGATCAGTAGTTTGAATTTTTTTTAAAGTCGTGATGAGTCTGACTCGTCTATTTGTCAATGGGTTAAAGGTTTTATCATCTTGGGCATTTCTTAATAAAAAAAAAAATGCCTATGGGCTCTTAAAGGTAGTTGGTACTTTTAAGTGCAATTCTTTTAAATTCAGGATTTAAGATATATATCACTCTTACCTTAAGCAATTTTAATTCCTGCTCCTGTTTCTCTTCTCTAACTGACATTATTTCGGTCGTCAAGGCTCTTCAGCATCTAGGACTGATTTCTGCCGTCAGAGCGTTGTTTGATTAATTTCAAATTACAGCCCAGAAGTGACTTATCTTTAATATAACAGAAAGCCAGGTTACATACTAAAAAACAGAGTAGGGCAGGTAGAAGTGTAATCGAATATACTGTTACTGGTTGTAATCATCAAACCTTTGTATGGTACATAATCAAATGTAGTCTTCTCAGATAAACAGTAAGCTTTAGGGTCATTTCAATTAGATCTAATTCTTCTACAACTAAAATGATGGGTGACTTGTGAAAAATCCGCCTTGATTACCGTAAAATCGCCCTCCAGAAAAACGTCGATTAGGATTACTCGGTAATCGTGTAATCGATTACCACTCTCTATTCTGCCAGAAAATCATCTCAAGAATATCTCTGTCTAATGTGTTCCCCATAACTTTGAAAACAAGGCTGAAAGCACCAAGAAAAGAAAGATTGCAGTTTGATCTGTACATCAATCTGCGCTATTCTATGTGTCGGTACTTTCAGTCTTATTAAAGTTATTGATGAAATATATTGCACCGACATCCTTCAGATGATTATCTAGCATATAATGCTCAGTATTATCAATGATAAATCACTTTTGGTAATTTGGCATCAAAGATAGATAAAATTACTCTTAATAATTTGACATTAATCAAACGATAGCGCTCTGATGATAGAAATCCGCTCTAAATGCTGGAATTTCATGTAAAATCTAGGAGAATTTATTTTTTTATCAATAGAAATTAATTCAGTTGCGTTGCATGTAATTGGGCAATGTTTCTTATGTCTGTTCAACCTCATGTGAAAAGTTGAATTCTAGAATGCTCTCAGCACACCCAAAAATTTGATCTAATTCATGATTTTGGATGGACGAAAGACAATGTTGCCTGAGTACATGCAATGCCGCTGAATATATTACAGCCGTAACTTTGGTACTTTTTCTATTTTTGCTCTTATGTATTTTTCATAACCTTTTTGCACCACAGTTTAATTGTGCCTCTGTAAAATTTTAACTGCGACTGAACTTTCTGTTTTATTTTTTTTTTTTTTTAACCAAACCAAAGTTGAGATTTTCCCCGGAGTGCCCCGTCCTACAAAATAGATAATTTTGCAGTTGAATGTTTCCAATACCTACCTGTAAATTAATAGTCAATAGTGAATATTAGAGGATAACATCTTATTCTAAAAATTTTACTACGTTTCAAACACCTTTTCCTATTACTTGTTTCAAGTGTTCTTAAAATGATGATCTAAAAATTTTGAGATTGAGAAAAATACTTCTTTAGCTGAATAAAAAGTATGTATTTGTAACTTGAAAAATCAGGAATTCTTATGCTCAGTTGGAGATATTTAGAACTAAGTCTAGAATTCCTGAGCATACTTTCGTACCTTATCTAAATTTTGATCGTTTTTCTTTTTTTTTCATCTTTATGTGCAGATCATTTCTTGTCCAATGTATTAAATCCTTATGGTTTTAGTTTTGTAAAACATTGAACTAAGTATCAGAGTTGGGTTAAAGTGGTTCTAAGCGAAACTTTGTCAGATTTCAATCCGATGGATTGTGCCAATAGTCACTTTTCGGGAAAGTCGTGTCTTTGGTATTTTAAATTGAAAACCAAGAAAAAACACGCAATCCAAGATTATCAGCACCTCCGTCATGTTTTTATCAATGTTTTAAGCCCTTAAAGAGCAAAATTGGTTGAGAATTAAAGCCGTATCGTATGAAATTGATTTTGCCATAAGCTTAGTAAGTGCCAGTGAGTGCATGTGATATTATGTTTATCTGCCTCACTCGCACGCATTGAGGCTTATGAGAATTTTTGTATTCCATAATGCCCGGCTTTATTTTTGAGTGTTTCAGCTTGACACCTTAAGGGTTTCTTCCTGAGGTATGCTCGCAGGTGTTCACGTTCCTCAAATTTGTGCTTATAGCGTAAACTCACCAATTTTAGCCAAAAACTGTTGACTTCCTGAGCAGCGCAACGAGGTGTCCACAGATCAAGCTAATTGACCCTGGAATCATTTTAATAGGGTTGTATTCAAGTCCCATGAGTACCTATGCGGGATTTGTAAATTTTTTGAATTGTATTTCGATGTTAATTAGAGTAAATTTTTAACAAATCAAGGAACATGACTGTTCAATTTAATCATTCCAGACATGGAGCCATCCTTGATTTGTGAAAAATCCACTGTGATGACCGTTGGAATACAAAAAATTTACAAATCCCGAGTATTGGTTCTCGTGGAACTCGAGTACCACCTAGTTTGCCCAACTCTGCAACGTTTTTAGTTTGATTTTGCCAAAGGACAGATGTCAGTATACTTCAAAATAAATGTGATAACTTAGAAATTAATTTTGAAAAATGACACCGTTAATTTTTAAAAAAAAAAAATAATGGTGTTTATAAATTTTACCGTTGGATTTAAATGAAATGTGTTTTTAGCTCAAAGAGTAAAAACTTTTGAAACTTTCACTGACAAGCGGCAGCTTTGTGTTCGCAAGTCACGGTTTGAAGTTTAAGTCAGAAAATCACGTTCAGAATTCGTTATCAACAGCAGTGTTGAATCAATGAAACTTTTCCCGTCATGAGGGAAGCTTCATTTCTGACATCACCCTGTAAATCTGTATACATATGTGTAAATACTTATACATAGGTTATAAATATTTGTATAAAATGTTTTATTTCTTTTTTTCTTAATTTTGTTTTCCTTTTTTTTCTTTTTGCGAAAAAAATGATCGTTTACGTTTTTAAGTCATTTGTTTGAGTCAAGTGATTTCAATTCAGTGGCTGAATTTTTTTGTTGAATGAATCCACTTGTCTGTATTTGTTATCTGTACCTGTCTGTTGAAGAAAAGGGGGGAATTTTTGAGATAAGAAATAATTCTAACTATTAAAATCAAAATTATTTCTTCAGATAAAGATTTAAAGCCATCAATCATCAGTTAAATTAGTTTCAAATTTTGCCTAAATCCTAGAATGAAGCGGTTTCCATCTAACTGTCTCAAGTTAGAGACTAGAGGATTTGTTAAAAGACTAATTTTTTTACTCTGAACGGGATGGAACGCTGCACTTCGTATTGCGATTAGCCAGTGCGTTTGGAGTATTCTATGGTAATGGATCGAAGCAAGCCAACAACTTTTAATTGTCGGTCCATCAAATGCAGTTGCTGTGTTCCAACCAAGAGTAACCGAGAGTAACCTATTCCATCTTGTTCCATGATGTTCTACAAATAAAACAATTCGTTTAAAATATTGATCTAATTCATGCTTGTTGGCTGCTAAAACAGCGTACTCAATTGTAATGGCCCTGTTGCTTTGACCCGTGCTATTCTACTTCTATCCAGAAAATCCAGCTTTATGTTTTGTCCAATAAGCTGTACCTGTAGTTGGGCTAATCTAACACATATTTTGAGTCCCATCCTAAAGTGTGACAGCTTGGACGATTTGATTCTGGTTTGTTTGCCTAGGGAGGCAAACTTTTTATTCGTTTTTTTTAACCTGAAATCAATATTTGTAACGTATTCAGTGGAAATTGGTTTTGAATAACAGTGCAAGTGTTTCAAAGTGACTATCTAGACACAGAATTCTAATGGAATTATCCAGGTGAGATAATTTACCTTTTTATACAGGGTGTTGAAAAACTGTTCCCGAATATTTCAGGGGCGGATTCTACAGGTCAAAATAAGACTTTTTTTCCTATAAACATGTGTCCGAAAATGCCCCCCTTTTGAGCTACAGCCCCCCAAAGTTTTAAAAAATTTACGGTTTTTTTGGAATAGCGACCGCTATTATGAACCAAATGTCTTAAAACTTGGTGTCCTACGGTAATTTTACTTGTAGAATCCATTAATGACCTCGAAAAATTCAGGAATTGAGTCTAACTGTACTTTTCACGCAATCTTGTACTTTTAACGGCACAAATTTTATGTTACGGGTTAAAATTTTGAAGAATAATTAGCGAAATCAGATGCGAAAAACTCTTAGAAAGATTTTTGGTCCTCCTTGTTTCTTTCGATACGACGCGTTTTAAGCGAGATAATCGCTGCACAGTGCGGAAAAGTCAGCGCTTTTACCATAGCGGCCGGCCCGTAGAAGCAGTGGAGAAGCGGGTTGCATACTAACTGCCGTTTTTCATGGTAAAAGCGCTGACTTTTCCACACTGTGCAGCGATTATCTCGCTTAAAACGCGTCGTATCGAAAGAAACAAGGAGGACCAAAAATCTTTCTAAGAGTTTTTCGCATCTGATTTCGCTAATTATTCTTCAAAATTTTAACCCGTAACATAAAATTTGTGCCGTTAAAAGTACAAGATTGCGTGAAAAGTACAGTTAGACTCAATTCCTGAATTTTTCGAGGTCATTAATGGATTCTACACGTAAAATTACCGTAGGACACCAAGTTTTAAGACATTTGGTTCATAATAGCGGTCGCTATTCCAAAAAAACCGTAAATTTTTTAAAACTTTGGGGGGCTGTAGCTCAAAAGAGGGGCATTTTCGGACACATGTTTATAGGGAAAAAAGGTCTTATTTTGACCTGTAGAATCCGCCCCTGAAATATTCGGGAACAGTTTTTCAACACCCTGTATAGATTTCTTTTTCCAAATAGAGGCACTAAAACACTTGCTCTTTTGTTTAAAACTAATTCCAAATGGATCTGTCAGAATTTTTTCTCTTTAAATGTTTTAGGTTAAAGAAAACTAGGCAAACAAACTGAGCTTGTGTGAAAATGTCCTTAAGAGATCCCTACCATAGCTGCCTCTATGGTGTTTCAAAATCACGTCCCATAAATCTGCTCTATTGGTATAGCTTGTTGGTTTTTTCTCCCACTCTTATTTATTTATTTATTTATTTATTTATTTAATTAAATTGACACAGGAGCCACCCTTACTTAGGAACCACCCAGCTTATTTCAGCTCAATCCCTTCTGAAATGTTGTTTATAAACTCAGGGCAACTTATGCTTTTGATCTCATCGGTCGTTCCTTTGATTTGCTTGGTTTCAGTTTTTGCCTTATTTTAACATTGATCGCTATCTGCTGTCAGTGCTGTCAGATTTCAGGTTAAACCGTACATTTTGCATTAATTCGAATTGTTGTTATTAAATTGTAAATCTGGCAACGCTGGCTGCAGCCATCATTGTGGCCTTTGTTATTCTAATGAAGCGTGGAAATTCATAATGTCTTACATGCCTTCAGACGTTCCAAAGATTGTGCGACTCTTTACTTTTCAAGAGTATTGGAAAGAGTACATCTCATGTAGCATTTTTCAATCTAAATGTTGCAATTTATGGCAACTAAGTAGCAATAAAATGGCACTTTTTTAACGACATGCGAAATTCTCCACCCTCAAGTTGCAATAAATTTGCAACTTTAAACAGATAGACACATAGGCATAGGTGAAAGTGACACGTACGCAAAAAGTAGGGCAAAAAAAAAGCCAGCTCCGAAAAGTTTGAATTTTGTTGCCATTTCGTTACAACTTTTATGCCATTTATTTGCAACTTTATGGTCATAGATGATAAAATTGCAAAAATTTGACGACTATTTTGCGATAAATTGCAATCCATGCTTCATGGGAGTAGGTACTTTAATCTCTCCTTGAATAAATCTGTCTAATTTATGAGGAAGATTTCTAGAAATGTACATTCCTCTAGGAACCTTTTTATCATTTTTTACAGAAAGAAAAGAATGCTCAATTTTTTAGTGGTAGAGCGTCCAATATTGTAACAGTGGTTTTTCTCCTAATAAGTTCTAGTGAAATAATTGATACTTCTAACAGCAATTGCTTTCAGAAATACCGATTATTTTACATGGATTTAAATGGAGTAAAACTGATTTTTTCAAAGTTTGCGCTTCGCCATTGCCATTCTTTCCATATCTGATGGCATTCTTTTGACATTATGAGTTTTTACACCTTAAATTAGATTCCCTGTTTATAAGAGAGTTCAGTTTTGTGAACAAGATAAGAGGAGAAAAAGAAGAAGTAGCCCTAGGATGTGTCCTTACTCAGGCTTCTTATGGCAAGGAGACCTTTGTTATTTCTCTCAAAAAATTTAATGCTGGTGCCAAAAAATACAAGGAGGAAGTTTGAATGAGTTTGTGATTTTGCGCACAAACCCAATAAGGTCTTCAAAACTCTTCAATCTTGGTCAATGCCTTTTAAGGCATTCTCTCGTTCATCTAATGAAGAAAAAGTACGGATTGTGTCTCCGCAAGCCTGGGACCAATAAATAGTCGGTACAGACGGTCCCTAAAAAACATTAGATGGTGAGCATTTACGTGTGGTTTTAAATGGCCGTACGTGCTCACCAGTCATCTGGGTGCAGGACCGTCGGTACCGAACATTTATTGGTCCCAGGTTACAGCTTATCAAAAGTGATACCTTGTATGGCCTGACTTTTATATGCAGGGACTCTAATTCAAATTATCTCGCAAAAAACTCGTATTATACTTAAAGTAGAGTTCGTTTCAGAAGTGTAAGGGTATCCAGACTGATAATCTTTGTCAAATTTTCAATTTGGTTTTACTTCAAATCAAATAAAACTTGCCTGTGACTTTGAAATTTTGATTTCAAAGCTTCCCTCAATAACAATTCTCATATTAATTTTCATTTATTTTTACTGTGTTAACATTGTACGTTTTGAAATGACATCGAGAAGTTCCAAAGATTATCAGTCCAGGTGCGCTTACACTTTCGAAAGACCTCTAAAATAGCAAACAGAATAATATACATTTTCTTGAAGTAGGCATAAAATAAGTTTATTTTGCATAACAATAGGATAAATTGAAATAATGCGCGGTGTGAAAAGAAAAAAAAGAAAAAGGTATTCTTTGGCCTGTTTCACCTGCGTTTGTTTTGCGTGTATAGAACTGGCAGGCTTGTTACATCCGTAGGTACCATCCTCATGGTTTGTCAAGTCCATTTTTGAACCTCTGTGGTGTCTATCACACCAGAGCTTGTTTCAGAAGTGAAGGCAGAGAGCTCACTGTGGTTCTTTGGAATTTTTCCATCTGAGGTGTGAAAATTCAAAGTGCCTTCAGATGTTGCAAGACCCGCATTGCCAATGCGTAACTTTTGACAAAAGTGACTTTATTTCTCCTAAACCTTTGTTAAATAAGCAATTTTTGGAAAGAAATTGCTTCCACTGGTATCAATTATTTTACAAAGATGTAACCCATTAGTGCATAGCGTCCAGGGGGGTGATCACGGAGGATCGGATCGTTTTGCTATCGTTATCGTTATCGTTTACATGTAACCTTATGGGTGGCTCAACTCATCGAATCGTTTTGAGCCCCTCACAACGATTGAAACGGACGAAAGGAAGCGATGAGTTGGAGGCTGCCGTCTACTCGATCGTTTGAAGTAGGAAGAGGTGAGGAGGGGATCACCTGCGCGATCGAGTTGCGCAGAAGCAAGCCGATTTGATTTAATGCAAACGATAACGATAACGAAACGATCCGATCCTCGATGATCACCCCCCAGTTTTTGCATGGTTTACAGGAGAACCTTATGCACTGATGGGTTAAATGGAGGAAAATCACTATCGGCGTTTGCCGCCAAGGATTCGGAGCTGGAGCCACAGTCAAAATTGGAATTTTCACTTCTCCTGGAGAAAACAATGAATACATAATACTTTCAGAACTGAAATTTACAATTCAATATGTAATTCAATATGTTTCAGCGCAGACAGAAATTACTTTCTATGATTACAGTTTGAATTATTGCAATTGGAGCTCCAAAGCAATTTTTTTTTATAACAAATGTATAAATCAAGTAATTACTCTATTTGAATCTTATATATGTTAATGAGATCAAAATTTTAGCGGAAATCTAGTCTTGGTATTATAGAGCATCGAGTTTAATTTAAAAAAATCAGTTTATAGGCGTGCTATTATTGATTTCATGGAGCTATACCTAACATGTTAACTTTTTTATTTCCATGGTTGTCCTTGTTCGATGTACGTGCTTGAAATATGTGCAAAGAGGTCCCTGCCTCCTTGGCTGGGTTGTCTTTTGTCCTTGGGGCGGTGTATTTTTTTTTAGGAATTACCCAAGATTGAGGCAAGGGATCGAATAGATGATTGATGTGAGCTACTTATGGCTAATGGTTGTGACCTTTAAACTTCTTTCTTTTTCAAAATTGACTTTCCTCAACCTGTGTCTGAAACACCTTTCAACTTGATTAATTTTAGGGATTTTCAATTGAATGATGGCCTATTAATGATAAGTGCAAAAAAATGTCGCTGCACTTCGGAAAGAACATAATCTTGATAGAGATAAGATCGTCATTTTTTTTATTTTATTTTTCAATTGACGTGCTGCAGAAGGCCTCTTTTTCACTTGTCGGTTTACATTTTACTGAATTTTTTTGTCAACAGTAGACATTAGATATTTTACTGAGTAATGTAGACTCGCTTTGAGTATATGCCTAAACTGCATCGTTGCAAATCGAAAAATTTGGCTGGTACTATGACCTGCGAAAGAGAGTCTTCTGACTGAAATTCTCATTCTTTCATTCTCCAGCCAATTTCAAAGAGTTCTGTGGTCTTCAAGAATTTCGAAGCTCTTCGGAATGGCCTCTTGAAATTTTGCTTTAAAAAATCATCAAATCTTAGATAAATAATGGAAAAGTTAAATTAAAACAATTTCGATGAGAGTACTTTCTTTCGCAAGCCACAGCACACTTTAGTAATGTTTCAATGCGTCCCTTGGGAAATTTCCCTGTTTTATAAATTCCCAATTTTTCTAAATCTCTCTCCGTTTCTTCTCTTTTACTCACATTTGGTCTTATCGAGGTGACGTTTTATCAAATAATACAGGAAATTTTTCTCATCCATGATGATTTCAGAAACAGTTCCTAAATCACAATTAAAAAATCTTAAAAGTGGTAGGTACTTATCACTTACCGATGAGAAAAAATTACTGTCTTGAAATCTTAAGGGAATATTTCTAAAAATTCAAAAAAATGAATTTCCGGGAATTAAGATAGTACCACACTTTTGTAATAAAGTAATATTTGAAACTGGTTATTTTGGCATGACAATGAATGCTTTTTAAATAAATCAATGTTGATGGAAAAGTAATTTGTTAAAAGTAATTTACATCCATCTTGCTTGCTGCGTACAGTAAAATTCTGAAAGCCTTGACAAAATAAATCATGTTAAACTTTTTTTTTATTTCCAAATATGTGAGTGGGAGTGTATATCTATATTTTTTAAACTTGAGCCATTGCTTTTTTTTATTGCACTTTCCCTTTGAATGAATAGAAACTATGTATCTCCATTTTGAAGTCAAATCAGTTAAGGTCCCGTTTTACACTATACAGGATGTATCAAATGTATCAATTAAAGTAATAATAAGTAACACGACATGTATTTTCCATCTTTATGATTCAGCGGTCTGTCTGGTCTGTCAAAGCAACATGTTTTTTTCAATTTTATACTTGGATCTTTGCCTGCAGTATGTGTGTGTTTTTTTTCTTACTTTTTTTTCCATAAATTTGTAATTTTTGTATGCTTGTAGGACCGTATTACTAAGCATTCTGTTGATTCCTGTTTTGAATAATTCCCTGTTAGCATGTGTGGATAGTATGTTGAAAGTTTTTTGGTTTTTCAGTTTTTGGAATTTTACACAGTTTTTAAATTTCCCCCCTTTTTTGTAATGTTTTATGAAATTTACTCATGTGATATTCTTCTGTTTAACCGGTGTTCTTAATAAAGAATTGCCTCGCATTATTTCTTTTATTTTCTCTTTATTTTAAACTGAAATTTTACCCATGATATGAGACAGTGACGGGCAAAAATCATTTTTTGAATAACCACAAATAATAAACTAAAATGGTTCGCATTATTCGCCTGTTACTTATTCCTGTCAGTAAATCAAAGTTTTAACACTACCAGTCATTCATCTTATGACAGATGAATATGCCAGTAATGTCAGAACTTCGATTTACTCATAGGAATAACATGAGAATAATGCAAATATTTTTATTGAATTATTCATGGTTTTTCAAAAAATGATTTTTGCGCATCACTGATATGAGGGAATGAATTTTAAGTATGAAAGCACTGTGGTTGTTAACTTTTGAATTTTTTAATGGGGTAGGTATGTAATTTTTTTAAGATAAGTCGAAACAGAACTTGACTTTTGATGTACCTATTGAAAACAAAAGATGATTTTCACCTCCGTTTTCTGCCCAAATAAGATTGTTTCTACCTTTTTTTAAACGAAGGAGGTATTGCAAAGGTCACTGGTTTAAAAACTAGGAGTTGGGGGGAAAAGAGGGGCGGCTGGCCCCTAGAAATTTTTAATTTGCCAAAAATTACGAATAAGTTAAAGGCATCCATCAGTTTTCATATTTTAACTCGCAACTGTTCAAAAAATAAACATGAGCTAGAGGACAAACAAAATTGAACCACCCTGTGGTCTGTGAAGTTGGGCAAACATACCTATACTGCAAACCACCCATCCTATCTCTTTTTGCGATTAGTTTTAGCTGATCCGTTGTGATATTGTTGACAGTTGACTATCAAAAGATAAACCAATCGGAAAATTGTATTAATATTTTGTTTTTTTCAAGCTTTAAGAATTAACAGCTAGATATGTTTTACTGTCTAGACGACTCTACACAGCATACTTGAGGTTTTCAGTGTGGAAATGGTGGGTCCATGCCAGAACTGTGTTGAGTGGTGAAAATGGGCAGTGCTGATCGATCGAATTTCGGCACGAATATGTCCCATTCCCCAAAGGCCTGGAAAAATTATGAAGAAATCTTAATATTTCAGGAGATTGGTGGGTCACTTACAAATCAGACAGTTTGGCAAAAGATAATTGGTCGTATAGTATAGTTCCCTCTGGATTTCATTTAGACCATCGAATGTATGAATTTCATGCAGTGGCGTAGCCAGGGGAGGGGGGTCTGGACCCCCTCCCCCTTGACACCAAAATTTGTCCCAAAAAAAGGTCATTTTTTGCTTTTTCAGACTTTGACCAAATTAGTATCTTTGGACCCCCCCCCCTTGACAATTTTCGGACCTCCACCCTCCCCCCCCCCCCTCCCCCCCTCGAGAAAAATTCCTGGCTACGCCACTGATTTCATGTGGAATGGTCACATTTTTTGTTTGGCCGTAACCATATAGACATTATTAATTGCGGCAAAGCGTGCCAGTTGGCAACGTTGCATTTTTTTTTTCATTTAGAATCATTAAAAAGATCGAATCTAAGGGTATTCAACTAAATACCAACGGTTCGATACATGGGTTTGAATGGACGAAATGCAACGTTGCCTACCTGCATGCTCCGCCACTGGTCCTTATCCATATGAAAATTCGATTCTCTCCCTTGATCTTCAATTTTTGGTAATTTAAAGGACTTTTAGCTTTCGTTTTGAGTTTTCTTTCGAGTTATTCAAAGAAGATGACAAATCTAATACAATAGATCATACATCGATTGATAGCGATAAAACCCCACTAAAGCCTGAAAGAAAGATGTTACCTGATTCTGAATTTAGCTGTATTCTCAATACTAATTTTGGTCATTTTAATTGTGATTTAGAGAATTTTTGAGCTTTCAAACGCTTTTCATTGCTCATTTGAACTCAGCCAAAAGATATCAAGCCAAAATTGTTGATTTGGGCCGTTTTACAAGAAAATCGCTGATTCAAAATTTTCGACAAAAAATGTGGGCCTAAAATCAGGTTTCTTTGACATTTATATTTTTTCCTGAAAAGTACTTGTTTTGTTGAGTATCTATTTAAAGCCAATAGTTTTTTAAAATTTTGACTTTTTTCGTTGGAGTTATGAATTTTTAGGTCAAAATCGAACTTTGAGTTCCAATATCTCGGAACACGAAAAACGATATCGACTTGCGGCTTGCTCCGAAATAATAATTAGAATTTGATGTTGTTTAAAGTTATGTAATAAAAATTAGGGGTCACCGTTAGAGACATGTGATTTAGGGGGGGGGGGGGCGGGCGGTGACTCTCGTATCAGCCCATTCAGCCCCCCTGGGGGGGCCCGCGCGGCATTCAGCAACTCCCCTTAAAGATATCCCCCTCAAAATAATGGAACCTGTGTTTCAGCGTTTTTCGAAATTCGAACTCAAACTCAACTTATTCGGAGCTGCTCCTTTTTTTGTACACTCTGTTCTTCTCCTTGCCCATTTAATTGTTGGTGTTGGAGAGAGACAGAGTATAAGGGCAGTCACGTAACTGTAGCGCTCCCTCTCTTCTATCCTTTTCTAACCAGTAGCGTAGCGTGCGATTTGGCAACATTGCATTAAGTCTATTTAAACCCACGTAAAAGGTCGAATGCGAAGGTGTTCACCGAACACCCAATAGTGCGATATTTTTAATGGGTTCAAATGGACGAACTGCAACGTTGCCGAGCTGCACACTACGTCACTGTTTCTAACACACACGTTCAAATAGGTACCTAAGTACTGAAAGAGTATAGAGAGAATAATGACTGATGGATGGATCTGTCAATGTAGAATAAGCGGATCCAGAAATTTATATTTCTCTCTCTCTCTCTCCGCCTATTTGATTGCATGTGTTAGAAAAGGACCGGGGGGGGCAGAAGTCACGTGACTTTCCTTCTTTCTGTCTTTCTCTAACACGATGTATAAGTAGGTATTTAAGTTACTTGTAAGTAATACTTATTTTCAAATGGCAGCGAGAGAAAATGACAAATTTCTGGATGTTGTAAAGGTGAGATGTAGCAGAGACAGGCAGAGGAAGGATGTAGGTTGACTCACTGAAAAATCATGCGAAAAATCTCTTTGACAAGATTGTCCTCGTCCTCAGAGACTTGCATCGACCGGGCTTCACAAATCGCTTTTCGGATACATGATTGGCCGTCAAATCCGCCGCTGCTCATATAAAAAAAAAAAAAAAATTAAAAAAAAAAAAAATTAAAGAAAAAAGTGGATGCAATCCGAAAAAAAGGCTAATTACCGAATCCACTAATTGCCAAAGTAGCATTGACGTACCGCAACATGACATTTTAATTCGATAGAAAAAAAATGCAATATTAAAGCATGTCCACGATGAAGAAGATTTTCATTGAACGACAGTAAAGTATTTTTTTTTTCGAGAGAATTTTTTCAGAAAGTTATTGCAGATTGCTATAAAACATGTCAAAGTCCCGTTTCGCAAATACATAAATATATGTAGTCTGTAATATATGCTGAATAAGGGAGAGGGGGGGATACGCCCACCCAGAAAATTTTAGAAACAAAAAACGTTTAACCGCATGCATTCGGCCAAAATTTCAGCTCTCATGTAGAATTCAAGGAGCAAAAACCCAAAAGGTCATTAAATGGAGAACGTGTTTTCCGTTTCCCCCCAAAATTTGCCTAAATTGTGAGGGGATCAAATTTGCCTGCCCAGTTCCCCCTAAAAAAAAATTCCCAGTTCCGCCTATATATAAAGTCCAAAAAATTGAGTATACATAAAAGCCCTGACTTGAAAAATCGAGAAAATGCCAAGTCCTTTAAAATGTCGACACCTTGCGGCTCTTTTATCGTAAAAATAGTGCAATAAAGTAAAGGGTGTATTTTAAAACTCAACGTGGAAAAATCGCTTTTACCCCCATTTTTTTTATTTTATTTTTGATTTCAATTTTGATTTAATAAAATCTCGAGAATTAAGGGGGGGGGGGTTGTCGATCCTAAAGTTGTTAACTCTTTTAGTACCTATAGCACACCTACATATATTCGTTTTCGTAACTCGGTCTGCTACCTCACACAATTTCAATTCCTTATTAATTTTAATATAGCTATACTTAAAATTGTTAATATTTGCAAAATTATATTTAGTCAAGTGCCTTCAATTACAGGTATAGGCAAAATGAACACCGCGGAGTAGGAATGTTTAACTACCAACTGAAATAGAGGGTTTTAGTAATGGCGGCAGCCGGTGATGAGCGGTCCAAACAAAGACAGTTGTCTCTCTCGCTTTCACGTAACCCCCATGTACTGCCATCTCACTCTAATTTCAAAAATCACACAGAGAGACTTCTTTCGTGAAATTTTTTAGCTGAAATGAATTCCCCGAGGCATTTTAACTCGATTTTGATAATAATATGTCGTAAAACTAGGCCCTGTATACGGCGAATTTTGAAACTAGAAAGAGATGGGTATATACACGGGGGTCACGGGAGAGTGAGTGAAATAGTTTGGAACGCTATGCGAGTTTTATCATAACCGATTGCGACCGATGAGTGCACTCTTGTGATCGTTGGCTAACCGTTGACTAAGCACTAAAACCGTCTATATGAGAGAGCCAGCGTTGATTTTTTTTTTTTTTTTTTTTTTTTTTTTTTTTTTTTTTTTTTTTTTAGTAGCCCGGTAGTAAAATTGGCTATGGTTAAATCAGTGGCGTCGCGTGCAATTTGGCAACAATGTGTTCTATCCATTTAAACTGATGTAAAACATCGAATTCGGGGGGTTCACAGTGCACAAGGAAAATTCGATATATTTAAAGAGTTTAAATGGAGCAGTCGCATTGTTGCCAGATGGCACGCGACGCCACTAGGTTAAATAACATCAACCTTATGTCAATTCTTTCGATGGAATATTGTAATGAAATATCAAACAAAATAGACTAATAATAAACTGCTTACTCTTCGATGATGGTTTCGAGTTGTTGAAAAAGATCCCTTCGATCTCTCCTGTGTTTCTTTTTATTTGGAACAGTGTCCTTCGTATACTCTGGGAGTGCGTGGAAAATATCGAATTCTGTCATTGAGTTCAGTCCGTTTCCGCTGGGCATTAATTTCAGCAGTGACATCGTCATCTGAAAGAAACACACTTGTCACTTGATGCATCGAAGATTATATCGCGATTTGTTGGAAATCGATCGCGGTATTGGGGAACATCGCAGGATGAGTGGCGAACAGTGGCGTAGCGTGCAATTTGGCAACGTTGCAGTTCTTCCATTTGAACACATGAAAAAGATCGAATGATTGAGTGTTCGGTGAACACCTTCGCAATTCGACCTTTTACATGGGTTTAAATGGACTCACTACAACGGTGCCAAATTGCACGCTATGCCACTGGTGGCGAAGCGTGCGATCTGGCAACGGTTATTTCACTCCATTTAAACTTTTGAGAAACAATCGATTTTTCTAGAAGCTATTGCTCCCTTAGGCCACAGCCCACAAGTATGTACATATATCGATCCCCTTAAATATTTAGATTTAAATGGAGGCAGCGGCGGCTCGTGCAATGTGGCAACAATGGATTTCCTCCATTTAAAACTGTGTAAAATAATCGATTACTTGGTGAGGCGCAGCGCCTCACCTAGTATCGATCTTTTTGCATACGTTTAAATGGCAAAAGTGCACGGTTGCCAGATTGCACGAGCCGCCACTGAATGGAGGATTCGCCACAGTTCAGGATCGTAGGATCGTGGACGGAATGTAAAATATATAGTGCTGCACATTCTCTGATATCAGCAAAAATTTGAACAAGGGTCGTTGACTATAGCTGCTAAGTTCAAGATGATAGACCAGTGGCGTAATCTTGATATATTTTTATTGGGGAGAGAGGCAAAACAACCGCTGAATAAATGCATTCTGGGGGTCCGAGGGACACCTTCCCCCTAGCGAGAGGAAGTGGTCCGGTCGAGGTATACTTCCTCGGAAAGATTGATAGAATCAGGTTTTCTCATGCGATATTTTAAGCAATTTCATCTCACCAAAACTGCACTAAATTTACAGGCAAAATGTGATGGATGTAACGTATATTTTCTTAATTTCATTGTAGGGAGAGGATTTTTTTCATTTTAGAATCACAACAGGCGCAGTAAAAGGGTAAATTTGAGCAATTTCTGGCCGCTTCTTTTTTCTTTAATCTGTAAATTTTCCTTTGTTTCTTTTTTTCAGTTTTTCCCTCTTTTTTCCTAGTTTTTTTTCTTTTCTCTCTCCATCTTTTTTTCTTTCTTCTTTTTCCTCAATATTTGAGGGCACAAAATGATACTTTGCCCCCTCCCCCCATCTTAACCCCTTATGGGCCAAACCCAAGAATATAATCGTTTTTCTCCTAGTAAAATTCACATTGTTTTAGTTTTCATTCCGGATAAACACGATTATCGATGAAAACACTAACAAGACAAGATGCCTTTGTTCGCCTTCAATCTTCCGTATAGGCAATTTTAACTCCCCCGGGTACGAACTGTTAACTACCTTCCCTATATGTATAAACCAATGAGCTAGAAAGACAGAGAGGCTGTGATACTCTCAAAAGTGTGACAGCGCGGACGATCTGATTCTGGTTTGCTTGCCTCAAAGATTAAGTTGACCTCAATTTTTGTTAACCGGAAATCAAAATTTGTAATCAATCCAGTGGAAATTGGTTATAAACGAAAGTGCAAGTGATTTTAGAGTGGCTATCTGGACACAGAATTGTAATACAACTACTATACGGGTGAGAAAATTTGGCCTGTTCCTGTTATGTATCAGTTTCTTTATCGTGCAAATCCTTCCAGCAGAAACAGTTATATCGATTTCTGTGTCCAGATATAGCTACTCTAAAACGCTTGCACTTTCGCTTATAACCAATTTTAAATGTATTTGTCACATTTTTTTGTTTTTTTAAATTTAAAAGTTAAAAAAAGTGAGGCAAACAAACTGAGCCTGCGTGAAAATTGAAAAACGTCCCTAAGAGATTTCCATCATGTCTGTCTTCGGGATGTTTCAATATCTCTATCGCTATAGCTCGTGGCATAGCCGTAGCCAGGATATTGTCTTTCTCTCTCTAAGCCCATTTAAACGCATTTGTTAGAAAAGGACAGAAAGAGGGGCTGAAGTCACGTGACAGCCCCTATATCCATCCTTTTCTAACACATGCGTTTAAATGGGCTAAGAGAGAGACAGATAATATCCTGGCTACGACTATGGCTCGTGGTAGGGACGGAAGAGTGGCGTTGTTTTGAACTAACCTGAGGGCCGATCATTTACTTCATCGTTAAAGCGATCGATAAGACTGTCTATGAGTGATGCTATTGGTCGAATATTGTAAAACTTAGCCGTTGCTATGGTAACCATCGTTATAGTGTCCGTTTTTTAAAGGTTATTCATGAGTAGCCTTTATAAAACGAGACTCTTAACGATGGTTACCATAGCAACAGCCAAGTTTTACAATTTTCGACCAATAGCATCACTCAAAGACAGTCTTATCGATCGGTTTAACGATGAAGTAAATGATCAGCCCTCAGGCCATCAGAGGGTTTTAAATAATGGAGGGCTAAAAAGGCAATGCCCCCAAGATTACGCCACTGGGGGGGGGGGGGGGGCGAAGAAAGGAAACTCGAAAATATATGTACTCACAACGACGCTGGATCCTTTTGGGTAGGTTAGGTACCGTTTGACTCGAGAATTTGAATCCACACTATTGACACACAATAAATAAATAAAAATGATGACGTACGAACGATACATTAGATGTAATCTAATATGGTCGACCATGCCTCCGGATTTTCGAGGGATATCTACTCTCTCTCTCTCTCTCTCTCTCTCTCTCTCTCTCTCTCTCTCTCTCTCTCTCTCTCTCTCTCTCTCTCTCCCTCTTTCTCTTCCTCTCTTTATCTCTGTCTCTGCGCAAGATTCTATGATGACGCGTCACTGTTCAACAGCGATCGCAGTCACTTTTCAGGCGAAACTATTCAGAAGTGAACCGTTTTTCGAAGAAGAGTGGACTGAAGGAAGCTTAAAGTTTGTGTAAGTAATTTGAATTTGGAGCTCCACCGTGGACGCTTTGCGACGCACACTGGGTTCAAACAAAAAATCACACTGGAAAACATATAGTTAAGAAATGTCACATTCCTGGCTCCCCGAACGACCATGGTGACCGTTCCAAAACTTACCGTACAACCATGATCCATGGTCCGACCACTATGATTTATGGTCATATAACCAAAAATGATGGTTGTACAATCATAAATTATGGTCACATGACCTTAAAACCCATATATGCCCAACTTTTTTTGAACATTTTGGGTGTTTTCTGGTGTTTTTCTCAAAAAACACCATCTTATAGAGTTAAAAAAATTTTAAATTTAAAAATTGTGAAATTTTCTGGTGCAGCTAAACTATAGGTGCTGAAAGATCACAACATTGGTTTTTGAGTATAATTGGCCTATATTTACAGTCATTTGGTCCAAAAAAAAAAAAACCATTTAAAGTGGGTCGTTAACGACCCAATGGGCATATATGAGTTGGGACTCTTGCGAACTTTTGCTACAAGGGATTGAAGAGTTGATTCTTACATAAAAACCTGTAAAAATGACAATGATCTTCAAGTACACTAAAAAATCACGAAATTCACTCTCAGAATCGAGCTTAATGGCGGTTCGACGCAGGTATCATGGGAGATTCCGATCTAAATTGAGACATACACCTCTGTGTTTCCAAAGAGAAAGTGGCATATTAGGAAGGGATCTCCCATGATACCTGCGTCGAACCGCCATTACGATCTTGCCATTTATGTAGTTATGTAGGTTTATTACTGAATTTTAAACTTTCTTTGTGTGATCTTCGTGATCTTTGATGGTTTTTACATCAGAATTGACTATTCATTTGCTCACAGCAAAAGTTTGCAAGAGCCCCATTATTTCATAGTCACACGGCCGTAAAAATTAAGTATTAATTATTCATTTTTTTTTTTTACGTTGGGTCCACCACATGCTGTTGATGTTAAATTGTGAGGTGTATTTGCGAGAGTGCGGTGGCTGAATCTTTGAATCATACGATAATCGCTCGTATAGTATACGGTCATAGTCATGCATTTTCGTAATTTTTTTAGAGGACTTAAAACAGTGGCGTAGCGTGCAATTTGGCAACGTTGTATTGTGTCCATTTAAACCCATGCATAAGGTCGAATACGAAGGTGTTCACCGAACACCCAATAATTCGATCTTTTTAATGGATTTAAATGGACACATTACATCATTGCCAAATTGCGAACGCTACGCCACTGACTTAAAATCGTCGTTCATCTGACGTATTGACTCGGAAATTTGACTTGTTATCGACTCTGAAGTGAAAAAAACTGCGCTCTTTCGATCAGTGATATCAAAAAACGCAAAATTCTCAATAGTTTTCAAGCTTTACGGAAAACGCATAGACGTAAAGTTATTAAAGCCAAGGAGTAAGTCAATTTTGTTTTCACTCTCCTCAAAAGTTGCAGAAATCTACTTACGCATATAGTCAGATGGACGAAATTCACAATCGCAAAAAGGTCACATCGCAGCCCCCCCCCCCCCCGGACGTCAATCGTGGTACAACGTACTATCGACGAATAAAATATTGTCGCGAGATTTTCAAAAGCTAAGTTTCGCCTTCAAGGTTCTGGTTCGGCCACTCTTCATACTCCTCACACCTTGCAGGTGAGAGGGCGGTGGGGGCGGGGCGGGAAAGCCATTGTGTAGTTCAGTCCCACACTCGCACCCATAACTGAAAATGAGTGAAAATCTCGCGACAATCTTTAATTCGTCGATAGTACGTGCTGTTTAGAATCCTACTGTTCAGAAATGTAAAAGTCGTTGTTATCGTTTTTAAGACTCGAAAGACGGAAAAAATGTGTAAGGTAGGTGACCCAAAGGTGTCCCGGCTATTAAGGTGGCCCACAATTTATTACATGAATTAACGATAGATGGCGTTAGTGCTGAGTAGCAGGATGCTATAGCTTCCCCCACTCCAAAAATTAAGAGCATCGGGCGATTCAGTCGGCGCGAAACAGTGCAACGTCCATTTTTGTAGGTCTTCAGCTAATTTTCACGGTAGTAAACAATCGTAAAAGCTAAGTCCTTAAATCGAGTCCATCTTTGACTTTCAATTCATCATAAATCATTATAATTTTTGGTGCAACTAGAGTCTAGATTCCGTTTTTGAACGATAAAATAGCATTTGAATACTTATTAATGAAATTTAAAAGGGGGTGTACACCTTTAGGTGCATCAAAAATATGAGGGGTGGCCACCTTAGGTGCATGTTATGCGCGATGTCAAAACTCTACTTTTTTTCAAACGCAAAAAAACCTCAAAAACAAGCAAATTTTAAAAAAATGATATTAACATATGATGACCAACTGTCTAAATAGTAAATTGACATATTTAGTTTTTTTTTATCTCTCATGCCTCATATGTGCATATTGGCCCCAAGCATAGGTATGGCCACCTTTGGGTCACTTACCTTATGCATGCGCGACCATTATTTGCACTAGTCAAAGTGACGATGTGACGATAAGGCAACACTGCTTAATAAGACCGTTAGAGTAGCTTCTAATTTTCTGTCCTCCAACGCTTCGATTGTCTCATTTGACTTCAGGAGCTTTTTTTTCTTTCTTTCTCTCTTTCTTTCTTTCTTTTTTTTTTCTGACCCGTATGATTTCGTACTTACACTTTACCTTGTCACCATTAGTCCCGAGAAATTGAGTTTCTCGTTTTCCTCGAGGAGCTCAAGAAACGCTCAAATTTTAATTTTTTTTTAATTTCAATTAGAATTTTTTTTAATTTCAATTAGATTTTTTTTTTTATTTCAATTAGAATTTTTTTTGTAAAGTCATGCAATCTTTTTCCTCTCTGTTAAAATTGTTCGCGTTTTTTTGTCTACACAGTTTCTTGTGCGAATGTGCCAGACGCCAAGACCAATCATATTCTAAAAATGACATTTACTACATGGATTACAACAAGTACAACAAGCCAGTGCGATATCTAGTTTTTCCGAAAGGCAGTACATTCTCGGTACGTTTACATTAATTATTAATTGGTTCAACACTTCAAAAAGTTCGCAAAAATACTCAAAATTGGAACTGGGAACTGGAACTATCCATCCTCGAAAAACACGGGTCGTTCTAACATGATGCAACCCGGGATACCGTACCCCAGGGCCCAGACCTTTGAAGATCCCATCAGGGCGAAGCCTCGGTGCCTATGGTAGAGCTTGTCAGAGCCCTCGAGTCGGGTCGGTGATTTCAAGTCTGCAAGATAAACGGGTGTAACTTTTCATTATTATTTCTATTCTGTCTCCCAAAGACAGACAGAATAACAAACAAGGTTATTTTAAGTTACCAGCTCCAGCTAGTATATGTCGAGTACAATATTCTGAATTCCAATTTGTAGGCTATTAAAGTCACGTGTCATTCATATAAAGAACGATAATCACCCCCAACTGGTTCCCAGATCGATGATCTTAAATAGTAATTAAAAGAAAATCAGGACAACATAGATGCTGTCAGACCACTGCATTGGCAACCAAAAATAGAATCATAAGCAATAAAAGGAACTAGGTACGAAACCGATAAAAAGCAGTACCGCGCGGTTTTATATATTGTGGTTCGATAATAAATTCTTTGATAGGGTTCTTGACTCATTAACGATCAACGAGGTATGTATATTGAAAGATCTCACGAGGGGTTTATTGACGTCACCATTGCATAGGGCTTTTTTTTTTTTTTTTTTTTTTTTTTTTTGCGTCTTTATTTTAACCTCCGAAAATGTTATACACGTAACTGTCCGCGAAAGCACCAAACATCAATGTTTTTTTAAACTAAATTTCAATGTATTTCTATGAATTTTCGTGTTGAATACATTAATAGTGTGCTAACCAATAGTATTTGGGACGCTGATTTCAAAAATGATATCATTTTCTACCTAACTCGTCCCGATTTTACGCTTATTCTACTTTTAATAAATGTTCGTGATAAAGTTTAAATTGTGGAAAATTTAGAATATTTCGATCAAAACTAAGGCCAAATTCGAACTCGGCAGGTCAATTAACATCGGAATAGCCATAGTATACGCGATTTAAGGTCCAATCATAAGAAAAAAGCCCATGTTTGTGTCTAGGGACTCTTGTTTTGTATTCATTGGGGGCGGACACCTATGTCGTTAAAGCGTAAAAATCATTAAACAATGAGCTATAACTTTAGAGTGGCACATCTAGGAACGTTCCGCTGGTTCATTGTTGTCACCTAGGGCGCCGCCATCTTGCCGTAAAAATCGATTTTGAGGTTAAGTTTTGTAAATTGTTTCCGGTCGTTCCGTAAACAAACTCGGGCATCGCCGGAAACGACCTACAAAATTTAACCTCAAACCTTGGAATCTGCCGTCCAAATTCCCGCCAAATTCCGAACGACCTACAAAATTTAACCTCAAACCTTGGAATCTGCCGTCCAAATTCCGATTTTTCCCGGGATTCCTTCTATCCTGTATGGCACAAGGTGGACCAGCCCGCTGCCACTCTAAAGTTATAGCTCATTGGTTTTAACTTGTGCGAGAGATTTTTCTGAGCAATTTGCGGCAATAAAGAAGCATATAGACTTTGTTTGAGCATCTTTGAGGAGAACAAAGTAGGGTTTGAAACATTTAGTGCCAATATGGGCGACTTTCGGGAGTAAACGTTATGGAAGGAGGGGGGTGGGCTTGCAAGTGGTGACTTTTTTAATTTTTATTTTCATTAGTCGACGAATCAAAAGTATGGTACTTATAAAACTATACCGATTTCTTGTTTTTCATGGCAGCTAAAAAGATTTTCAAGCAACTAGCTGAATGGGGCGGCTGTTGCATACTTTTGCTAAAAGCGATTTATTAGTCGATTCTGGTATATAAAAACCTTCACAAATAACGATGGCAGCACTAAAAACTTCCGAAATTCTCTCCTAATTTCAATAAACGCTTTTATTGGCGCGAGCGTAATGATGGCTTAGGGCAATAATAATGGGAGATTCCCATCTAGCAATACTGTAACTCCATCAAGAAGTGACCAATAAGAGACGACTTTCATTTGACACCGGTGTCACCTGGTGTCATGGTGTGTAACGGTACCATTCATCAGATGTGGATCACTACTCTGATGACTAATTACCTACTCTGTAAATCGTTCGTTCTTGTCATCATAGAGAGAGAGCGACGAAATTAAGATAGGAATCTCCCATTTTTACTACCCTCTGCCACCATACACTCGCGCAAATAAAAACGTTATTTGAGTTTAGGAGTGCATTTCGGAAGTTTTTAGTGCTTCCATCGTTATTTTTGGAGGTATTTCCACCAGAATCGACTATTGAATCGCTTATAGCAAAAGTGTGCAACAGCCCCATTCTGCTGTTATTCAAAATAAATTATTTAATTAAAACGAGAAATATATTCGTATACATCGCTTTACAAATGCCAGAAATAACATTTATACGTAATAGTTAAATGTGGTTCAAGTTGCCCCCAGGCCCAAATTCAATACATCTATACATTTTTCTCTGTGAATAAGTTCGACGTATTTGCAGATAAGTATAGTCGTTCTGAACATAGCATATTGCGTCGATTAATTATGAAGGCGCTTTATCGCACATTATTTCCGTGGTGGGTCGTGAATGATCAATCTACATTTCTCCGATTTGAACCAAAACAAATGTATCGATCATCAACTTGGAGATTCAAGCTTATTTTCGTAAATCATGGTCGAAATTTTGAAAATATACAAGTTTGTGAAAGAAGAAGAAAAAAAAACCCAGATAGTATGTGCATGTGCACGCATTTTGGGAAAGCTCAAGAGGAAGTCTGGAAGTCAAGGAAGATGACTCGTGGAAAAACTCAAAAAGGAAGTTTAAAGTATTAATACTCTAAAATACTGTTAAAATTTGAATTCATCACCATCACAAATTAATCAGCGCAAACAGGAGCTCAGCACTTCCAGCCTCATTTGTTTAGTTTTTCCTGTATGATTAATTTTGATCAGCACACTTTACAAGAGTTTATATCGTCTTATTTGTCTTAATTTTTTTACGTGTGACGTCTGAGAGAGGAAAAGAGCCCTTACCATGGATAGGAACTTACCTGACTCACCCTTGAAAAAAATGATTTAGGCATATATAATTCTCATTTTGTATAGTACAAGGTACAATTTGACACCTAGTTTTTTTCAATTTATTTTTGTGATCATGCAAATAATATGCATTTTGACTAATTACTGTCAACAATTTTCACTAGCTTGAAAATCTCCATTTGGAGAAAACTGCATTTAAGGTTTTCGAGGGTCACAGTGCGAAACTTATGGTTAGAGAGAGATAGCCGTATGCCAAACTATACCCAACAGCCGCACCAGTGGCGTCGCGTGCAAACTGGCAACGCTGCATTTCGTCCATTGAAACCCATACTAAATATCGATTTAGGGAGTTCTTTGTGCACCGCTAATAGATCGACCTTTTTAATGCATTTCAGTAGACTGTTTTAGTGGAGCGATTTATTGCATCAGTTGCCGTCCGAGGCCCTTTGGTTTCAAACAAACTCTGGTTCAATGCATTTTCCCCATAAGCGCATTTTTGAACGGTTTGGGGGTATTATATTAAACAATCAATGCGACCTTTTTGCGACTATAAATTATACGCCCTCAAAAATGCTTAATTACGCCTGGTTCCACGGCTGAAATTGGGTGATAGGTGAAAATGTCCAATCATAATTGTCCAATACAAAAATGTCCAAGTGTACAAAAAGTCCAGTGTACGTAAATGTCCAAATGTAAAAAAAGTCCAATGTACGTACATGTCCTATTTGAAATTTTGTCCAAGAACATAAGTCACTCCTTTTGAGAAAATTTCCACTTACCTTAAAAGCATTCTTACTGTGATAAAAATGCTTTACTAATGAAAATTTGAAAATTTTTGTCACAGTATGCTTTCGAGGTATACAATTGGACATTTTCTAAAAAAAAAAGTTTATTTTGTTCATTGGACAATGGGGCTCTTGCAAACTTTTGCCATAGGGGATTGAAGAGTTGATTCTTGCATAAAAACCTGTAAAAATGTCGATGCGTACTCTAATAAATCACAAAATTCACTTTCAGAATCAGGCTTAATGGCGGAGAGACGCAGGTATCATGGGAGATTCCTATCTAAATTGACACATATCTCTGTGTTTCTGTAGATAAAGTGACATAATAGACAGAAATCTCTCATGATATACCTGCGTCGAGCCGCCATTACCATCTTGCCGTTATAGCAGTTATATGTGAGTTTATTAATGAATTTTAGACTTTCTTAGTGTGATTTTTGCTGGTCTTTACAAAAGATTGGACTAATTTTTGCTTATAGCAAAAGTTTGCAAGAGCCCCATTGGACATATTTCAATTAGGACATTAATGTACATTGGACCTTTTTTACGCTTGGACATTTTTGTATTGGACAATTATGATTGGACATTTTCACCTATCACCCTGAAATTGCCGGAATCAACAAGAAATACAGATTATACGATGCATTTGCGGAGGTTGGAGTTACCCAAAGATTGTTGTTGTTGTGCAATTGGCAGGATTTCGGGCGATTCTAACCTACAAACGCAACGTTTAATATCTTATTGATTTCGGCAATTTTATTTAAGGAACCAGCCATAATTGAGCATTTTCGAGGACGTAGAATGCATAATCGGAAGAAGTTTGCATTAATTGTTTGATTTGATAGGTACCCTAAATTTCCGTTCAAAAGTTCGCTTATGGGGAAATTACATTTAACCAGAGTTTGTTTGGAACCAGAGGCCCTCAAACGGCAATCGATACGATATATCGCTCTACTAAAACAGTCTAAGTAGGTATAGACAAAATGCAGCGTTGCAAGATTGCAAGCAATCCTATACTGACAGCTAGAGTCCCTATACACTATGATAGTTGCGCTAAGTCCCTCAAAACGAAGAAGAAGAAGCGGATCAATGGAGCCCCCAAGAGGCAAATTGCAAATGGTGGATGTCCATTTGCCTCTGCGCTGTTGCCGCTATCTCGCTTTCTCTTATAAGTTATAGGTTCAGCTCAGATTCTCGACAGTAACGGTCGTTCTTGAAAGAGATGATGTTCTCCAACATAACATTCATAAGCAGAGGCAAAATTAACAATAATTACGGCGGTCACTGTTAACCCTTTACTGCATGATTTTTTTTTTTCAATAAAATAATTTTTTTTTTCAGTACAATTTTGATCCTTGAGACAGGGAAAAATAGTGAAAAAATTCTTTCCATTATATTTCAATGGTAAAGAGCCTGAATATTAATTGTTCCAAATATGGTCCTACCCGCATTTAGGTATCCATGCAACTGAAAATAAAGTTTTCAGGCTAAAAAAAAAAAAAAAAATTAAAGTAGTAAAAAATAAGTTAGTAAGTTTCAATAGTTGTTTTTTTTGTATATGGTACCCCTGCGTTACTCCCAAACATAACAATGAAAATCGGAAAATCTCTATCAGATTTTCAGTGAGCTATTTTCAACCACTCTGCACGTTCTATATCCTGTGCTGCGCGCTCTAGAACAAAATCGACAATTCTTACTCGTTTAGTATCTGTTCCACATGTGACCCACCATGCAGCGACAGTACAACTCAAGTCCCCTACTTTTAGATAGGGCTTCAAAGTAATTGTTCCAGATCTGGGCTCATCTGCAGTTAAGGGTTAATTCAAATGTGTAATGAAAGCTAGTGCGCGAAATATAAACAAACCCTCCGCCATTTGCTTCTTGGGGGCTTTCTTGACAGCTTAAATCTGAGAGCCAATCAGAAATGGATTCATAATTGGCGCAACTCTCATATGTATATAGGGACTCCACTGACAGCCACTATAATTTTTTTAAATGTTTACAACCGAAGTCCGCAACAGGTCCATTACTAACAAAGTCCTTCAACTACTATAGGGAAAATAATGAAAATATCACTGTCATCCAAATGAGCTTCAGCAATCAGCGAGAGGGCCGCTGAATCATCATTATAAATTTCAAGAAGATTCTGATTCTCACAGCTGATGAACATCAATTTAAAGAGTCAGAAAAGAATGAGTACAAAAGAACGCTTCCCTCGGAAATTCCAATAATAGAAACTTTAATTGTCGAGCATGAAAAGCTAGACGCACCCACATCCATCATATTTACGCCTGCTATGCAGACGGCGTGGAAAATCTTTAGTGGCTCTGGCTATTCTACATATAACAGTTATAACGATGTCGGATGTAAACAAATACTTTAGCACGAGACTGGTTTCATTTGAAAGCTCATTTGTTTTTTTTTTTTTTTTTGTTTTTTGTTTTTTTTCCCCTCTTTAACACGAAACCGGTTGCGCATGAACATTAACGCGATTTAGAATGCAAATAATAGCGAATCAACACATCTGTGTGCCGGGGCTTTTTCTCTATTTTTTTCTTTCTTAATAGGTTTCAATCTTATCACTCTTTTTGTTGTTCTCATCAAAGATTACAAGCGTACTTACAACATAGCGAGGTAATTTTTCAATTCATGATAATTCCGAAAATAAGCTAATATTATAGAGCCATGGGCGTAGCTAGAAAATTTTTCTAGAGGGGGGCCAATTTTGGAAAACCCGCTGGAGAGAGTCCGGGGATCCTCCCCCGGGAAATTTTGCTCATTTAGCCGCTCTAAGACGTGATTTCAAACTATCGCAAATGACGAGGAAATAAACACGTGCGCCAAAAGTAATTTTTATGTTCCTTTGAATAAATAAACCTATCTAATTAATCAAAAGATCAAAGTTTCTTTCAGAAAATTAAAGTTTACAGTTTTGAGACACTTTTATTGTTATAACAGTTACTAAAGTAACACTTTTGCAAAGAATTTTCGTCGTAGGTGTTATCTACAATTGCCCGTGTACTCCCCAACCATCCAAAGAAGAACTAGGAACTATATTCACAAAATTTCACACTGATCTTGGCAACACTGATATAAACAGAATCGATGAGGCGAAATTGCAACATTGGATCGTTATACAGTGTTGTAATGTCAGAATGTCAGACATAAAGCAGCGACGAATCGTCCAGTTGGGCAACGTTGCTGTATGTGCGTTTGAACTCATACAAAAGGTCGAATTTGTAAGAATGTTCTCACATTCCCAAAAGTTCGATATTTTACATACCTACAGAGTACCAGTCAAAAGTATGGAAACCTTTAAAAACAAGTTTTTTGATCATATTTTTTCCATTTTAATTTCTTGCAAATTCTGTAAAAAGTGACTTGTTAAACAAATTTTGATTCACTTTTTCTTATTGCCTTGAATGCTTTTTCTTTCTTTAACTGCGAATCAAAAGCGATCATGGTCGAAAAACAAAACCCGAAAATATCCGTATTTTGCTTGTTTTTTAACATCACAAACACCCGTTCAACTAACTCAAAAACGAACAAAGATATTAACTTGGTCGTGGCTATAATTCTGAACGTAAACAAATAACTTCCTCGCCAGATTAATGTCCTAGAGTATCTCTACAAAAATGTCTCCAAAATCGCCAGCCACTTTTCCAAAAATTCATATTATTAATATTATTTCATTTTCAACCCCCCCCCCTCTCAACCCACTTTAGCCTGCTGGATAGACTTTTGAGACATCCTGTGCATATACTACCCACATTTGAACCACCCCAAAATACATTATGTCCCAGAAGTCTTTACCGCCAGATCTTATTTTGAAAAACCTGCACCGAAAAAAATAAATAGTTAAAAAAGTACAGAACAAAATGATTTGCTAAATTAACCTATACTTTTGTTAAAATAACAACTCAAATGCTAAATCAGCAATTCATTTTGTTAGCTTAACAACTAATTTTGCCCAACCAGCAAATCAAATAGTAAAAATAACAATTTTTATGCTGGAATATAACAAATTAGTAAGTAAAATCAGCAATTTATTTTGCTGATATAACAATGAATTGTTGTTGACAATGTCTATTTTTTTAAAAGAACATAATTATGTGGTTGATTTAACAACTATTTTTGCAAACTCAACAAATAAATTGTTAACTTAACAGAAATCCCTGGTTGATTTAGCAACTTACAATTTTTGTTAAATCAGCTTTTGAATTGTTGCTTTAACAATTGATTTTTTTCAGTGTGTATATAGGACAAACTTCTCTCATAATTCGATAAACAAAGGATCAGCCCAGTTTGTTAGGTTTTTTTGTGCGTAGAGTTTATTGTTTAAATCAATTCGACATTATGTCGACCTATACTTTGAGCAGACCCGCTGTTTATCTAAATGAGGCAAATGGTTTTCGGCGTGGGCCTTTTAGTTATTTCTGGGACATATACTATGTATGTAAAGGAAGTTAGATTTTCACTAGTGGCGGCTCGTGCAATTTGGTAACAATGTTTTTCCTCCATTTGGATCTGTGTGAAACAATCGATTGTTGATGAAGCGCTGTTTCACCATCGAATCGATTGCTTTACATACAATCAAACGGAGGAAAAATATTGTTGCCGAATGCACGAACCGCTAATAATTTTCACCCGGATTATGCGGCAACCTTGCCGTTGACTGAAGTAATTACACACATAAACATACTTTCAGAGCGTAATTGCGCGTTATGCAATATTGCTGCCCGTAATAATGCACAATTTTTAATTATTGTTTGTTTACGTTTCTGCGTTTACATTCAGTTGGTAGTGTTGGTACCATTCAGAGTTGGGCAAATGGGGGTGTAATCGATTTCACAGTTGATTAACGAGTAATCGCCAATCGGGAATCCTTAAACCTTTGGATGGTGAATAAATGTAACCTTCACCGATTTAAAATAAAATTATAACTGAAGAATCATTTCGGTTTGATCCAATCCAATAATTCTACAACTAAAACGATTTGTGATTTTCCACAAATCAGCCCTGATTACCGTGAAATCACACTCCGAAAACACAATGATTAGGATTACTCGTTATTTATATAATCGATTGCACCCCCCCCCCCTTCAGTCAGAAGTAGGGAGAATAAAGGGGGAAAGAAAAAAGAGAGGAAAGAAGGGGGGAGACCCTAAGTCACCCCTAAAAAAAAAAAAAAAAAAAATTGAGAGTTGTATCCACCCCCGAAAAAAAATTCTGGCCACGACCTTGATTCATACCCTTTATAACGCTGCCGCATGGGTTTGCAACCAGCATGAGCAATGGCGTAGCGTCTGGAATTGGGCAAAATTTCTTTGAGCCCTTTTAAACCAGTAAAAAAAATCGAAGTTTCGGGTTTTCAGCGAGCAACCACAAATTTGATAGTATACGTGCGGCTTTAAATGGACAAAATTCTACCCGGCAAAAAATTCAAAGTCCGAAAAAAGTCCCGAGAAAGTCCTCACAATGTCCCTTTTATGATATTTTTTAAACGTCATTTGGCAAAACATTGAACGTCCCATGGACAGCCAAAACAGAGTGAACGCAGTCTCCATACCCATCTAAGTCATGGGACGTTATGGGGACTTTTAAAATTAAAGCCTCGAAGAATGTTAAGGGGTTATTGGAAATGGTGAATGCCCGAAGAATGTCCCCAAGTAATTCTAGAATTCTTTACAATTATTTGGGGACATTCTTCGGACATTCACCATTTCCAATAACCCGGCTTAACATTCTTCGAGGCTTTAATTTTAAAAGTCCCAATAACGTCCCATGACTTAGATGGGTATAGAGATTCCACTCACTCTGTTTTGGTCGTCCATGGGACGTTCCATGTTTTGTCAAATGGCGTTTAAAAAATATTATAAAAGGGATACTGTGAGAATGTGAGGACTTTCTTGGGACTTTTTTTGGACATTGAATTTTTTGCCGGGTACGTTGGTCGTTGCCAAGTAGCACACTACGCCACTGTTTGCAACAGTTTCGCAAATATGCGCGCGCAATAAAATTGAGACGTGTTACATCCGTTGCTCTCCCGATACTCACTGCGATCTCTTATCAGCCTGTACACAAAATAATTATCTATTCAATTTGCACATGGTTGTCGATGTCGTTGGCCGTGAGAAGATCTGTGTGTAATTTGACTGTGAGCCGCTAGATAGCTCTGTCGTACAATCTTATTGATAACGGCTACAATCCGTAGATTTGCAAGTCTTTGAAATCACAAATTTATCAAAAAACCTCAAGTTTCAAGATTGACTTATATAATGCACAAAATTATTTAATTTAGGATTATAATTTATTAAAACCGAACTGTTTTGGCGATGTTGCCATTGATCGATCTTAAGAGCGAGGATTGATTTTTTAGAGGACGTATTAGCTCAATTCTACATTGAAAAGTTGGGAATCTGCGAAGTCCAATCTGTCAGGTGATCATCCAACGATCCGCACTGATTGAAGCATATATCGTTGGATGATAAGGGTCATTACCTCACCGCCCCGCACTGCGGAATATTGCTTGAGGTCCATACTATCTTACTAGCAATCAGCGGTTGACCTCGTTGGATCTCAGGACTTGAATACGATTCCCACCCATACATTTACCATCCTTATTTACCCATAGTGTTTAGTTATTGGTGACCAGGGCCCAAAAAATGTATGGGACGGACGGACGGACGCACTATGGGGTATTCGACCCGAATTCATGCTCAAAATTATTTATGGACATGAAACGCTACCCAAAGTGGTTCTTTGACTATATGATGAAGTTTTGTGACTAAATAAGACGTTTCTGCACTATTGAGGCAATTCTGGTGATTTGGGGGGGGGGGTGTTGGAATTAAACAGAATGTGTTTCGCACCTTCATATCGAGTTGATTTTACCTATTGATGGAATTTATCATTCACTTCACCGTAAAGACGTGCCCGAAGATTTTCCGATACCCCTGCTTAATCCCCTCCCTCCCTGCCTCTCCACCACCCCTTACCCTAATGATATGTCTCCTCTTTCCTTAGCTCTCAAAATTTCTTCGAGGTGACCTTCATTTAAGGCGGCCACCCACGCTACGCGCATTATATCTAACCTTTTATTTGTCTTTTTGGATCCAAAATTGGATACCAATTCAATACCATGTCTACAGAGGGTCTAAACATAGAATTTACCGGACGTTTTCAAATTTACAAAAAAAAAAAAAAAAAAAAAAAAAAAAAAAAAAAAAAAAAAAAAAAAAATCAACAAAAATGAGAAAAAATTGAGAAAATATTTAAATTATTAACTCCATAGCTTCAAAAGGGTAACTGCAATTGATAAATAACTCCAACGAATCTTTTACAAACAGAAATACTGACTTTTTATTTTTGTCCGAAAAAAGTCGAGTTTTGACCCACTGTGCAATTATTTGATGTCTGCGTTATCCCTTTACACCTCTCCATCAAGCTAGCAAGGTATAAATGGTACATTTCAACAATATTGAGAGAAAATACGGTACAATAATGAAGATTTTGGCAATTTTGGGTGAAATTAGTGTTAATTTTTCCTGAAAATCGAATTACAAATTTCCCAATTTGCGGCGAATGCGGGTCGATGCGGGTCGGATCTTTTTTGGAGCATAAAGTAGACGCTCTGGGCTAACTTTTCACGCAAAAACAAAAGTGATACAAAGTGATACATTCCAACTAAAAGACCTTTGTTTCTATCAATCTCATTATTTTTTGATTAAAATTTACTGTATGGAGTAAGGCTAAGATTAAAAACTATATATCATGATATATAAAGGCTTGAAATAGTTATTCTTACCTTCCGGAACGTCCTCTATGTTTTGTTTCCCAAGTTGGAGAAATATTAACAACTTAAAAAAACCACTTATCTTCATTGGTGTAAAACACAGATTAAAATCGTAAATTGGTAAAAGTGCTGCGCTCTCTGGCGGATTGTGGGCGAACCACTCAAAGTGGAAAGCTCAAATTGTACAGGATGATGTAAAAAACTATACAGAATGCACCAATAACATAGACTGTTTTAGTAGAGCGATATATCGTATCGATTGCCGTCCGAGGGCCTCTGGTTCCAAACAAACTCTGGTTCAATGTAATTTCCCCATAAGCGAACTTTTGAACGGAAATTTAGGATATTAAATCAAACAATAAATGCGACCTTTTTGCGATTATGAATTTTACGTCCTGGAAAATGCTTAATTATGCCTGGTTCCTTGACTAAAACTGCCGAAATCAATAAGATAATACAGATTAAATGTTGCATTTGTAGGTTAGAATCGCCAGAAATCCCGCCAATTCCACAACAACAACAATAACATTTGGGTGATTCCAACCTCCAAACGCATCGTTTAATCTGCAATATCTTGTTGATTTTGGCAGTTTTACGGGTGGAACCAGGCAAAATTAAGCATTTTTGAGGACGTAGAATTCATAATCGCAAAAAGGTCGCATTTATTGTTTGATTTAATACCCTAAATTTCCGTTCAAAAGTTCGCTTATGGGGAAATTACATTGAACCAAAGGTTTGTTTGGAACCAGAGGCCCTCGGACGGCAATCGATACGATATATCGCTCTACTAAAACAGTCTATTGGTTTTGACCATAGATTAAATTTAACTTTTGGACTTTTGAGCATGAATCCGGGTCAAATACCCCATAGTGGGACGGTCCCCGAAAGGCATTGGATGGAGAGCATTTAGGACGTTTAGGTGTGGTTTTAAATGACCGTTGGTGGCGTTGGTGCTCACTGCTCACCAATCATCTGCGAGCAGGACCGTCCCTCTATAGGCCTTCGTACTCGCTCAAAGTAGGATCATCAAAATTGCATCGGTGAGCTGAAATCCACCGCAAATAGTAGAATTGCCAACATGACATTTCTAAAATTCAAAATAACCTTGACCAAACTACCTCCAAAACGGGTTTATTGATTTTGTTGACTGTGGATTGGTGATCAGTTATGACGCACCATCCATCGTCAAATAACTCTGCAGTTTGACGGGCCGTCAAATTGCACTGTTTTTTGACGATCGGAACATCAACCAAACATGCAACGGTTGGCTCACCTGCCGATTTGTGGTGGATTACGGCTCATCCGATGCCAATTTGACGATCCTACTTTGGGCGTGCACGAAGGCCTTGTGGTCTGACATTGTGAAAAAGTGGCCGCAAATCAAAAAGTAATTTTATCATAAATTTGTCATTTCTAAACTTTTGAGGCCAATTTAAATCACAGAGAACACTTTAAACGAGTCATTTAAACCTGGAGATGTCACTGGAAAGTTTTCGGTTACGATTAAAAGGTCAAAAACGATTATTTTTGATGACTTGTTTTCACTGATTTTTGGCCACTTTTTTTCGATTTCAGGCCGTAGTGCGTCCGTCCTGAACATTTTTTGGGCCCTTATACGATGTCGCTCCCACCTCTCCCCTAAGTTTTCTACAGGCCCGGATTGAACCCCCTGAGTATCGATTATTTTACATCGATTGGTATATAAGACACATGGATACATCATAATCAAAATCTGCTCGTATAAACAATCCACTATATTTTTTATCTTATTTGAACCTATGAAAAAGTATCGATTATTTGTAGGTTCAATTTAACTCCTAGGCATCAAGCTTTTTCGATGGATTTGCTCTGAAAGTTATCTTTTTTACGGCAGTAGCAAAAATTTGCGACCTACCTGTTTTACGGTTTTACCTGTAAGATTTTTAAGGGCTCGTTTGATTGTGTGCATTTTCCATTCGATTGCATTTTAAACATGCAGGCCAATCATTATCTCAAGTCACTGGCGGATACAGATTACAGGGGGGTGGCGAAGGGGGCGATTGTACCCCCCCCCCCCCCATTCGGACCAAAAACTGGGAAATGAGGGGAGAGTGAGGGGGAAGTAAGAGCGAAGAAAAGAAAAGGAGGTCACTAAGGGGCAAAAATCCCAAGTTCGCTCTCCCCCCCCCCGGTCGTAAGGGCTGGATCCGCCACTGAACTCATCACATGGGCAAAACAGTGATGTCTCAAAAACCCCGCTTGTGACCCCTCTATCGATTCAGCTTGGAAAATTGAGTCGATCGCCCCTAAGGGTTTTCATATCTTTTGCCAAGGAGCCGTTCCACTCATAGCAACACATGACCAGGGCTGCCGTTTTGCGTATAATCAATGCTATTTTTCAACTCACCGATGATTCCACCGGTTGAGAAAAGATTACACAGTTCAGTTCAGTGCATGACTGGGATAAACTAAAATACTCGCATCTGTAATCTTTTCTCAACCGGTGGAGTCGTCGATGACTTTAAAAAACTTGCGGATATTTTAATTAATCAACGGAGTTTCCACCGATTAAGGAAAGATTACAAATCAGAGTATTTTCGTGCATTCCAGTCATACGCTGAACTGAACTGAACTGTGTAATCTTTTCTCAACCGGTGGAATCATCGGTGAATAGAAAAATAGCATTGATTATACGCAAAACGGCAGCCCTGCACATGACTCATCCATTGGCGGATGCAGGGGGGTGGCGACTCCCGTTCGGCCCAAAAAGAGTGAAAAGAGGGGAGAGAAAGAGGGAAAGCAAGAGCAAATAAAAGAAAAGGGGGTCACTGTAAGGGGCAAAAATCCCAAGTTCGCCCCCACCCCCCGTTCACAAGGACAGGATCCACCACTGTCACAAGTTAGTAAAAATTACGACCGTGACAGGACTCGAACCTGCAATCCCCGGATTCGAAGTCCGATGCCTTATCCATTAGGCCACACGGTCCGCTGAAATGACGGTTCCAAATTTCACTGCTTGCTCTATCCTGCTCTAGCTCATGTGTTCAAATGGGAAAAGAGAGAAGAATAAATGTGAATCCACCTCTGATGACATGGGTCGTGGGCAACAGCGGCCTGCACCGCACTGTGGTATAAAGATCGACGAAAAAACAGGCAGAAATTCAGTGAAAAAAAGTTGTCAAAATCCATCGTTTTCAACCTTTCTTTGATTAATTTGAAACTTTCCAGTAATACAGGGTGCCCCAAAATTCAAAGTAAATATTTTTACCACGTATTTTTGGGGTCAAAATAAGAATTTTTTTTCCCTATAAACATGGGTCCGAAATAGTAGTCTTTTCGAGTTACAGTGTTGCAAAGTTTCCGAAAAACAAATTGAAAAATTTTCATAACTCCCTCGTGCATTGTTCTGAATTCTCGAAAATAGGTATTCCGATGTAATTCTAAGCGCTCTTGCCGATTTTGGCCGTGAAAATGCTGTATGCAAAAATTCGAGGGGGGTTTCGGGGGTTTTTCTTGATTTTTCTCACTTTTTTTGGTCAAATTATGTGAAAACATGCTTTCGGTTTCATTAAACCCAAAAACGATTAGCATTCTTCAAAAATTCGTAAAAAAATATGCATTTTAGGCCCTTACAAGATTTTACATTTCGCAAACCATTTCCGAGAAAATCGTCCCTGAAGTTGGAGAAGTCGGCCAAGAATTGACAAAATCAAAGAACTGCGTTTATCGGCCGACTTCTCCAACTTCAGGGACGATTTTCTCGGAAATGGTTTGCGAAATGGACAATCTCGTAAGGGCCAAAAATGCATATTTTTTTTACGAAATTTTGAATAATGCTAATCGTTTTAGGTTTAATGAAACCGAAAGCATGTTTTCACATAATTTGGCCAAAAAAAGTGAGAAAAATCCTCAAAACCCCCCTCAAATTTTTGCGTACAGCATTTCCACAGCCAAAATCGGCAAGAGCGCCTAAGATTACATCAGAATACCCATTGAGAGCATTCAGAACAATGCACGAGGGAGTTATGACAATTTTTTGATTTGTTTTTCGGAAACTTTGCAACACTGTAACTCGAAAAGACTACAATTTCGGACCCATGTTTATAGGGAAAAAAAGTCTTATTTTGACCCCAAAAATACGTGGTAAAAATATTTACTATGAATTTTGGGACACCCTGTATATCTAGGTAAGTACAGATACATAGGTATCTAGGTATCTACAGTTCTTTAATAGAAATATTGTTTAGGGAGTACCGACTTGACGTTTTATGCATTTGAGAGGAGTCGACCGCCTGACAGAATTCGGAGGTCAAGTTCGACTTTGGACCAGCGAGCGGTGGACATGCGGATTTGCCGGCATTCCGATTCGTTCCCATGCGTTCCTCAACTCATCGACTCTTTTGTGAGGAGCCTTCCAAGGACTTCTAATTATACTATCTAGACTGAACATAAGGCCGATTTTAGGGAGGGGAAACTGAAGGGGAAAGAGTGGGAAAAAAATCGCATGTTGCTCCTGGCTACGCCGCAACCACGATTACCGTATATGCTAAGATTTTCAGAAAAACATTGAAGTAAATGGGAAAATGACTTTTTTTAAAAATTAATTAAAAATATTAAAAAAAAAAAAAAAAAATCCATAAAATTTGGTACCATTTGAAAGCTCATGATATGCAGATTCCCGCCGGGTTTATATGTGATTTTTGAACGAGAAACATTCTACCCTACAGGGTCTTAAAGTTGGGTACCGATCTTTTACAGGGTGTTTCATAAAATTGTTTTCTTCGTACCGTTTTTAAATGGTTACAAGTCAAAAAAATAAAATTTATGCGATAAATTATTAAGACAAATAATAATTATAACATTAATCATAACATAGATTACATAAAGTTGAGTATATACAGCTTATGTAGTTTGTCTCAGCGGGGCCCCGCGGGGTACCGAAACGGTGAAACATCCCGTAGAATTGAGGAAAATTGACCCGACTTTGAGCCTCTGTAGAATGTTTACGATTGAAAAATCGGCATAAAAACCGGCCCGAACTGGAATCTACATATCATGAGCTTTTAAATGATACCAAGTTTTATGGAAAAATAATTTTTTTTAGTATTTTTAATTAATCTTTGAAAAAAGCCATTTTCCCATTTACTTCAATGTATTTCCGAAAATCTTAGCACATACTTTAATCGTGGTTGCCTATCGATCGTCTTCAATGGGCAGGCGTTACGTCCAGTCTAGATAGTATTAGAAGTATTTGGAGCCTTCGATATCGTTGACTCCTGCTCGTCTCCTTGAAAGCCTGAAACCAACGACCAATCACAACTCGTTGAGCTCGTATCGGTACTCCTAATACATTATTTCTATCGAGGGACTCTAGTTTGGATTACTTGTGAAAAGTGTTCTTTGTGATTAAAAGTCGTCTTGAAAGTTTTTAATGAATGATGCATTGATGAGAGATTTACTTAATAATTGTTTGCCTCTTTTTGATATGATCTCAGACAATGGTGCGTCGTGCAGTCAGCGGAAGCAAACAGAGCACTGCTCAAGCAAACTTTTTCAATGAAAATATAAGAGTCAATACTTAGGAGGGTATATCTCGATACAAATCACTTCAAGAAATGTCACTCAGCTGGTTTTAACCCCTTATGGGCCAAGCCCGAGTTTTCTCGTTTTTCTCTTCTATAGTCTATTTCACATTGATTTCGTCTTCATTTCGGATAAACACAAATATAGATGAAAACTCTACAATAGATGAGATCTCGTCGGGCGCCTTCAACTCGTCGTATAGGCAATTCCAACTCCATCAAGTACGAACAGTTAACTACCTTCCCTGTAGAAACGGAAGAGTGGTGTTCTCTTGAACTCACCTGGTCCTTAAAAGGTTAATTTAACCTTACTGCTTTCTTTCAGCTGGCTTTGTGCACTCAAATTAAGGCTTTGACACCGGACGAGAACATTTTTACAGAAGCAGTGAACTGGGCCATAACCTACGACTTGCCAACTCCCGAAGACTCGGAGGACGAGGAGCCCGAGGAACATAAACCGACAGCAATACTTGTTCGTCGAAGGAGAGGCGATTTTTATTCAAAACTTGAGCATATATTTCACGAGTACGTATTTAACGAAACGCGTTCAAGTATTTTTATCTGAATTGAGTCCTGGAGAAAAAAGAGAAAAGTATACATCACCATCATGTTGCACCAATTATTAGTGGCGCGGCGTGCGATTTGGCAACGTTCCTTCTTCCCATTTAAACACATTAGAAAGGTCGAAATGCCTGGTCATCGCCGATGACTAAAGCGTTCGACTTTTTTGGTGAATTTAAATGGAGAAAATGCATTGTTGCCAAACGTCAAGCCTCGGCGCCACCGGCACTAATTTTTCATAAGAGAAGGGATCACAAGTCACCAAAAACGGTCTAACCAGTTCAGTCGTTGATATTGGCATTGTGGGAGAAAAAAATATTCTGAATTCATATTTTCTCTCAGCTGATTTTTTTATTTTATTCAAAAAAGAAGAAAAAAAAAAAAAAGTCGGACCATGTTGGCAATTAAGATAATATTCCCAATTGCCCACTCATATTTCATCTTTTCAGTGATGGCTCGACAATTTGGCAACATCATTCTCAATTTAAACCTGTATGTGTAAGTATATTAACCCGAAAAATTAGCGTTTTGAATTTTTCGCTATTTCGAGGATCTAAATACAGGGAGCCTTCATTTTTCAAATTCTGCAATCTCAGTGAACAACTGTACGTCAAATTGCATGCAGCAAATATTGAAGGCGCTTATTTAACCCGACAGCTAAATGGTAGGGACAACTGAGTCTCATGTCTCAAATCGCGAATTTGTCAGGTCTGTAGACTACGGATAATATAGCGATTCTTGGCGAGGCAATCAAACTCGATTTCACGGCTTTTTTAAAGCATGGTTGCAGTTTTTACGAGCCGCCATACTGCATTATTCTATCCAGTGACGTCGTGTGCAATTTGGCAACGTTGCAGTTTGTCCATTTGAACTCATTAAAAAGATCGAAGTATTGGGTGTTCGGTGAACACCTTCGAATTCGACCTTTTACATGGGTTTAAATGGACGCAGTAGAACGTTGCAAAATGGTACGCTACTCTACTGTTCTATCCAGTGACATCGTGTGCAATCTGCCTATACGTTCTATTTAATATATTTAAAACCTTGAAAAAGGTCGAAGTTTTGGGGGCGCATAGTGCCTAGTGCACTCTCTCAAATCGATTTGTTACATACGTTCAAACGGACGAAAAGAACGGTTGTCAGATTTCACGAGCTGCCACTTTATTCTATATTTAATGTTTCAGGCTAGGTTTCGACGGGAGAGCTTGTATTCTGCGTACCCTTTGTGAGGTCGGCCAGCAAGAGGCGTTTGGAGGCAACATCCTGCGAGAAATCCTTCAAATAATCTTTACGTAACTATGCTCTCAACATCCGTTCGATTTGATTCCAGTAGATTCTGACCCTCCAACAAAAATAGAAAGAAGTAGACACTCGGTGCACTACCGGCTGCATCAAAGGCTCACTTTACAGTGGCGTAGCGTGTAATTTGACAACGTTGTACTGAGCCCATTTAAACTCACGTAAATGGTCGAATGCAAAGGCGTTCACCGAACACCCAATCGTTCGATCTTTTTCATGGGTTTTAATGGACCTACTGCAACGTTGCCAACTTGCACGCTACGCCACTGATGGTCTCATGCTGAGCCCAAGATGATTTCTACTCATCATGAGATCATCATGAGATCAACATGAGATCAACATGGATCAGGTTCCCAATCTCATGCTGAGCTATTTTTGATGATTTTAGATGAGGATTTTTACCAGGGAGGTAGGGATGGGACACTAAATGAGTTTTTACTCACCATTTTTAACAATAGAATGTTTTAAAGTACCTACATTTTTTTCTCAGTGAGGATCCATTCAGCTTATTGAAAGTTAGAGAGGGAATTTTCCACTTCCGAATGAAGAAAAAAAGCTGAACATTTCTCGCCAAAAATGACAAATCTCGAAGCTGAAAATAAGGTGAACAAATTGGTCGAGTTTGGTTATTTCCCCCCATTTAACCAAGATGGATACTAAATAATATCACGGCTCCCAAATCAAATCCTGATGAAGAAAAGTATAAAAACAAACAGAAAATTATGTCCACCGTTTGGAAAAGGCCTTTTTTTTTTATTCATAATCATAGAACCGCTAAAACGGATCACCTGCCTCTAACAAAAAACCCGAATTGAAAATGGCATAATGCGTTTATTTTTTGGACAATTTGTCACCAAATACAAAAGTTTTTAATTGCACGCAACATGAATCCTGGCGGCCGTGACTTTTAAAAAAAATCTCCTTCTCCTCCTGATACAATTTATTGCTGTGTATATTCATGTTGAATGCCTTGGGGGTTAAAACTGCGAAGAAAAAAACGGATCATGAAAAAAAAAAGAAGAGGAAAAAAAATATCATCTGTCATATTTAACAAGGTGAATTTTATCCTGAAACGGATTCGTTTAGAATTGCTCTCCGACAATGGGTCTGTTGCAAACTTTTGATACAACGGTAAAGAGTGTTTCATCGTATGTAAAATTGCCTGAAAAATCAATTGATGGCATCAGAAAGTCATGAAATGCGATAATAAACTTACTAGAGACGTTTAACGAAATCCAAGATGGCGTTAAAATATCGAGCAATCTGTATACATGCACCTTTAACATCTAAGGATTGCCAACTTTGACAACCTTACAGTTTCATAGGTTATGTGTTTGTTTACGTTGTGATTGGTTGTGATCAATATTGTGAGGTTGGCTATCCTTGGATGTTCGCGGTGCATGCATACAGGTTGCTCGATATTTTACCACCATCTTGGATTTCATTAAACGTCTCTTGTGAGTTTCATACTGCATTTTATGACTTTCCAATGCCACCAATGGACTTTTCACGCGATTTTACATCAGATTATACACTCTATAGCGCTGTAGCAAACGTTTCCAACAGACCCATTAAGGGTATTTAAAAATAATAACTACTTTTACGATTCACGACTGCAAACGCAGCAAAAATTACATTTAGAGCCAAATATGTATCCATTAATATTGTTTTTTAAACCAGTGGCGCAGCGTGTATTTTGGCAAAGTTGCAGTTCGTCTATTTAAACCCATGACAAAGATCGAAGCACTAAGTAAGCGTTCGGCGAACAACTTCGCATTCGACATTTTACGTTGGATTAAATAGACGAACTACAGCATTGCCGAATTACAAGCTACACCACTGATTTAAACCTCATGCTTTGACATTTAGGATTCAAAATAATATTCATATAATATTAGGACTATAATAGGCACGATAGGAGCCAATTATTATACAATAGGGCTCCTGCAAACTTTTGCTACAGGGGATTGAAGAGTGATTCCTGCATAAAAACCTGTAAAAACGACGATGAGTACACTAAAAAATCAAGAAATTCACTTTCAGAATCAGGCTTAATAGCGGACAGTGGCGGCTCGTGCTATTTGGCAACAATGTCTTCGCTCCATTTGAATGTATGTTTAACAATCGATTGTTGGTGAAGCGCTGCTTCACTTTCGAATCGATTGTTTTACATTCAATCAAATGGAGGGATGACGTTGTTGCCATATTGCACGAGCCGCCACTGATAGCGGAAAGACGCAGGTGTCATGGGATATTCCTATCTAAATTGAGACATATCTCTGTGTTTCCTTAGAGAAAGTGAAAAATTAGACAGGAATCTCCCATGATACCTGCGTTGAACCGCCATAATGAACTTGACGTTTTAGCAGTTATCTGAGTTTAATATTTAATTTTAGACTTTCTCAGTGCGGTTTTCGCGATTTTCACTGGTTTGTACAGTAGATTGTACTATTCATTTGCCCACATGCAGCAAACGTTTGCAATAGCCCTATTATAATGATTAGTTTAGTTGCAGCGAGTCAAGTATCGAAATAAATTAGCTTGAAAGTCTCTGCGCCATTGCATAATACTTTCTCTATTTCTAACTTTGTTAGTTTTGTGAGAGGGTAAAAGGGGGGGGCTGATACATTGCATACCCGTATGGGGGTCTTTTTCTAACACTATTCCCCTATCCCCCCACGGGTACTATACCTTTGACAAAAATACCTAGGCCTTGGGCTCACAAAGGGAGAAAGAGAGGGAGAAAGAGAGAGAGAGAGAGAGAGAGAGAGAGAGAGAGAGAGAGAGAGAGAGAGAGAGAGAGAGAGAGAGAGAGAGAGAGAGAGAGAGAGAGAGAGAGAGAGAGAGAGAGAGAGAGAGAGAGAGAGAGAGAGAGAGAGAGAGAGAGAGAGAGAGAGAGAGAGAGAGAGAGAGAGAGAGAGAGAGAGAGAGAGAGAGAGAGAGAGAGAGAGAGAGAGAGAGAGAGAGAGAGAGAGAGAGAGAGAGAGAGAGAGAGAGAGAGAGAGAGAGAGAGAGAGAGAGAGAGAGAGAGAGAGAGAGAGAGAGAGAGAGAGAGAGAGAAAGAGAGAGAGAGAGAGAGAGAGAAAGAGAGAGAGAAAGAGAGAGAGAGAGAGAGAGAGAAAGGAAGGAAGGAAGGAAGGAGGAGGGAAAATAGTAACCTAACAGGCTTATTTCTGTCCTTTTGTGCGCAGGTTTCCGCGAGATCACATCCATGCAAACGAGCCGAAAAAGCACTGGCAGTACAGCGGAGCTCACTTCGCTGGCGGTAGAGGACTCGATTGTCAAGCGCTGTTTCCCACTTGTCCTTTCTCCGTCCTGGCCACTTTCCTAAACATGGAGTTGGAACAAATACTACCGCACAGAGCAAAAACGCCGTAGCTACACGGAGAGTCTCCGCAGCACATACGACGTTTTCGCTATGCACGCAAGAACCTACGGGACGGGCCGACGAAACTTTCTATTTGGGTATAAGTACTCGTCAACTTCTGTCGTGTTGGTTCGTGAATCATCAATCGGCGATAGACCGCTAAAATAGCGAGCTCTAAAGCGATGCAGCGATTTGGCGATTCAGAAATGTTTCGATAATTGAAGATAGTCTTTATCGATTTTACATTCCGAACCAATGTATTAATCAAATAATTCAAATGTGTGATAATGTATCGTTCGTCCAAAACCGATGCAATCGATTAATCGAAAAGAAAGTAGATTCCGGTGTTCATAAGAAGCGAGTTTTATTATCAGGTGGAAAATCGCCACCCGAACCGATGGTTCAGTGTTGCCAGCTTAGGGTGAAAAAGCCGTACGTTTTACATTGATTTAAATGGGGACGATACGGCGTTTTAGCCTCGATCTGGCAACACTGCGGCGGCTGTGCATTTTACCCATTTTACTCGCGAGCTGCATATGTTCGACAACAATGGATGACACCGATGCTGTATCCACACCTTCACCCGAAAATTACCTTAATGCGAATTTTTACCCGTTTCTCGAGGTGAGGGCTAATGGAGTAACTCAACGGTTAGAGACAACATTCATAGCGCTATGTACACCTGATTGGCTGAAAATGGTTTTGTTGATTTGGGCGTTCGGTGTCCCCCGAAAAGTTCTGATCCTCAAATTTTCACTCGAACCTCATAATAAAAGTCGATTGAGTAATGAAACGAATCGATGAATTGATTACTCCGCCGATAGAACCATCGAGCTATACGTTTAGTTTATCTAGAGTGGCAGTCTAATTGGTAACCTGCATAACCACCATGGAGGTTTTTTAGGTTAGGTTTAAGGTATAATTTTGTCCATTTGCTCCTATGTATTTTAGTGCAGACGCATACTGGATCGAAAAAAAATTCAGTCTCTGTTCGTTGCATCAAAATATATGAGAGTAAATTGACAAAATAACACCTTAAACCTAATCTACCAATCCTTCATGGTGGTTACGCACTACGCAGGTTACTGGAACATCTCTACAGCAGTGCCAGTTAATTGTTGGTGGAATGGAATCATCGAATGTAATCATCGAATGTAATCATCAAATGGAATAATAAATTCGCGGGGATAGCTCATTCCAAAAACAGCTCGTAACCAACGCTTAGCGTCTCGTCGCGTCGCGCGTAACCGCGCAGTGGCTCATACCGTTCTAACGTATAGTAATAGCTTGGAGACCTTAACGCGGGGCTACGAAAGAAATCATCGAGTTACAACGGGTTTGGTCATTATTTATTTACTTCATACAAACATCGAAGGTATGAGAAATATTTCAGGCGCCCGCAGTATACATCGTAAAATCCATGATTTATTTATTTATTTTATTTTATTTTTTTCCCCCATTTTACTTACATACTTTTTTTTAACAAAAGAAAAGAAAATAAGTGTACTTTTTTAATACACGCTCACGAAGAGTGATAATTGGAAACCGAAACACAATGACTATGATCTATGAATTTTTCAATCTTTCCTTTTGCCCTCTAAGCAAGTGTGTTAGAAAAGGACAGTGAAGTAACTTTCGCCACTTCCCCCACCCTTTTCTCGTTGTATACGCGTTCAAATGGACCGAAAGAGAAAGAGTTGGAAAAATCCGACGATGTTTTTTCTGCATGAACGTCCTTCACGGAAAAATAAGCCCAGGGAGGGTGGAGGGTGGAAGGGATCCCAGGTTAGGTACTTTGGGTGAAACTCTCATATTTTACTGTTATTATGGGACTTAATGAATTTTAAGATAATGATAAAGCCGACCTCCATGCCAATTTTCAAGCTTTTTGGACAAACATTGTGTATGTCAGGTTATTAATATTGAAACCGATTCCATCCATGCTATTTTTCAAAGGAACGTCTATGTCTTTTGCGGATCGGAGGTTCAATTCTTAATGTTTTAATGGCAGGCCAAAGAAAGAAAGAAAGAAAGAAAGAAAGAAAGAAAGAAAGAAAGAAAGAAAGAAAGAAAGAAAGAAAGAAAGAAAGAAAGAAAGAAAGAAAGAAAGAAAGAAAGAAAGAAAGTAGTAGTAATTTTCTTTTATTTTTAAGAGGTGACTAAACATCAGAGTTATTCACACCTCCGTAATGAGGGAGATTATACAAGTAATTTGGTGGATTTAATGGAAGAAAGAAAGAAAGAAAAAACTAAATAATCTTTTCCAATTTATTGCATTTTAGGTTGAATTGTCATTTTTTTATAAAAATGAATATCTAAACATAATTGGTAATACATTTTGGCCTTAAACTAACTAGTAGAATGCACTAAATCACTTGAAACACTTAAAGTTAAAAAAAAAAAAAAAAAAAAAAAAAAAAAAAATCAAGACTCTACAGTGGAAAATGATTTGGGTTTTTTGAACCCCCCCCCCCTTCCTTCCCGTCTCTACCATGTGATAGTTCAATACCTAAGCGCATAAGGGTTCAGCAGGATTTCTAGTAGCGTGAGAGCCGATAGGGGTGGGAGGGAGCTAGGGAGGGAGGAGAGAGCTTCCCCTTTTCCGGTTGCGGTACTAAGAAGTTATAATATTTCACGAATCACTGAAACAAAACATTGAAAAGTAGAACAGGATTTGATCCGATCGGAGCTGACTCGTTTAGCAAAAAAGGCAAAAGACAGCGGAGAGCAAAAACAAAACAAAAATCGAGCTATATATTAATTCGCGATTCCAGGTTCAAGGTCAGCCGCAGACTTGCAGCTTGCAAAGAGGGGGAAGTGAAGGAAGAGGAGGGACAGAGAGAGAGAGAGAGAGAGAGAGAGAGAGAGAGAGAGAGAGAGAGAGAGAGAGAGAGAGAGAGGAGATAGAGGGAGAGAGAGAGAGAGAGAGGGATGAGGGAGAGAGAGAGAGAGAGAGAGAGAGAGAGAGAGAGAGAGAGAGAGAGAGAGAGAGAGAGAGAGAGAGAGAGAGTAGGAGAGAAAGAAATAGTGAGAGAGAAGACTCGACTCGCTCGCCACTCAAGATCCGAGGATTTGAAGACTCTTGATTGAAAATCGTCTCGCAGACGTTCGAAAAATCCGATGGCGATCGCACGCGGTCCACTGTTCTTGTGAGAACGTACCCCTTCGAACTTCGATTTTTTATTTACAAGACTCGTAAATTTTTCGCATTTGGCTCAATTTTCAACCGAGAACATTAGTGCGAACGCAGCTTTAAGTTTCATAATCAAGAACATTTGGTGTAGTTCTTATAATACGCAGCTTCATTTCATGTTATTCTCTTCTTTTTTTTTTTTATGTAAAATTTTAGAAAAAAAAAAAAATCGCTCTAGCTTCGCAACTTTCGCGGGACCTTAGTTACATTTTTAGTGAAAATTCGTAATTAAACTTACCCCTATCTTTTCGCTCTTAAAAAACATACTCCCTCGTCTGAAGCAGATGGGTTTACAACCTTCGTGATTTTTGTTGTTCATTCTTGAGTTTTTTTTTAATTTTAATTTTTTGAAAGCTCTCCACCAGTGAAGTTTGTAAACGCGTTTTTTTTTTTTTTACTGACGTTGGTTTGACTCTATTTATTTCACAAGGACTTTCAAACATTACTGTGAGTAAATTTCTGATCTGATTCAATAATTTACAAAAGTATTATTTTCTGTCTCTTGCATGGTTTTTTGTTTGTTTTTGTTTTTTTGTGGGTAAAAATGCTCACTCGTTTTTTTACGAGGTTTTTAACGATTTTGAAAGGAAATACTGGTTCTTTCCTAAATGTGAGTAGGTATGTAGGTCTGGTATGCACTGGTAGAGAAAAAAAACGACAAAAAAATAGAGTTTTTAATTTTTTGTCCATCTGGGACTATCTTTTATAGGAGTTTGTAATTTTGATGGATCTGTCAAAAAAAAAAATAATAAATAAATAAATAAACAAATAAAAATACAATCTTCTCCACGTTATTGGCCCTTTCAATTTCCATGTATTTCCCGAGAGGTATAGTATTAAATATAGGCTCTCTTCAACTTTCGAAAAATCAAATTGTTGAGCGAATAAAAAAGTACGAATATCAAGTTATTCACTCCATTAATTCATCCACTTAGTTATTCGAAAGTTTGCTGGTGAGTTTTTATTATTTGGCATTGTACTAGAGGGCTCAAAGCAAAATATAGGAAAATACCTTGTCGTGAACTTCAAGAAACTGATTTTATTCGTAAAGCTTCCTCAAATGAAATTACCAGTTAAAATGGGAGGTTACGAAGCACGTTAAGTAAAATTCTGTATTTTCTCAAATTTTCGGTTGCGTAACCCAATGGTCCCCATCAGTGGCGGCTCGTGCAATGTGGCAACAGTGTAATCCCTCCATTTAAAGCTATGTAAAACAATCGATCCTGAGGAGGTGCAATGCACCCCCAATATATCGATACTTTTGCATATGTTTAAATGGCAAAAAAGCATGGTTGCCAAATCGCACGAGCCGCCACTGGTCCCCATTTCCGCAATGTTTTCTCCGGATGACGTAAAATTTAGCGCATGAAAAAACTTCTTCCCACAGAAAATAAGTGGAAAGATTTAAAAACATTGATCATTTATTATTTGTGACTCGTAAAAATTGTCAATTATCCTTTATCTTACGAGTACACTGGAACTTAAGAAAAAGCATCGGTTTTTTTTTTTTTTTTTGGAGCGGCGCGCAATTGAACCGTCCAAAAAGATCGATTCTTTCCCACCTGTTCATGTAGAGGAATAATCGATAAGTCCAGTGGCGTAGCGTGCAATTTGGCAACGTTGCAGTTCGTCCATTTAAACCCATGAAAAAGATCGAACTATTGGGTGTTCGGTGAACACCTCCGCATTCGACCTCGTACATGGGTTTAAAGGGACTCATTACAACGTTGCCAAATTGCACGCAACGCCACTGAAGTTTAATTCACGAGCCACCAATCGTGAACTATACATCGATCTCATTTTCCTCTAAATTGAACATACTCTAATGCAAAAGTGAAATATTAAATGAGCCCTCGAGTTATCGATACTTTCCCATTGGTTCATAGGGAAAATAAGTCACTTTTACAGCCCAATTCCTTTGCCACTATTCGTCAACTACTGGTTTCAGGGTTTCTCACTTTGAATTTGTGAAAAACTATACATTATTTAAAAGCTTAAGCGAACACCCGAAAGATCAATACTTTTTCAAACGTTCATAGAGAAAATGTGCCGATTATACACCGCAATTCTTGGGTCTCCGTTCGTAAACCATTGGCTTTACTTAGTTGTTTTCTTATTTTTCCCCCTTTGAACTTGTGCTAAAGTATTGATTGTATCGATTATGTGCAATTTCAAATGAATATCCGGAGGAATCGATTGTTTTCTAAAGGTTTACAGACAAAATGTATCAATATCAATACACCGCGTTTAAAAGGCCCCCGTTCGTGAAGTACTGCAGGTTTTAGTTTTTCTCCTATTTGCGAGCGTGTGCAAAAGTATCGATTACTTATTTAGAAGCCTAAATACTGATCCAAGAGATCGACACATCCTTATAGGTTCATAGGGAAAATATATCGATTGTATACCTTGAGTCACGAGCTGAAACTGTTGAAAATTTATTGATTGAAAAGACGTCAGTGGCATAGCGTGCAATGTGGCAACGAGGTAGTTCGTCCATTTAAAAACCCAATAAAAAGACTAATCTATTGGGTGTACGATGAGCAGCTTCGCCTTCGACCTTTTACATGGGTTTAAATGACCGAAATACAACATTGCCAACCTGCACGCTACGCTGCTGAAAAGACGTGATCGTTTGATACCAAGTATAAGAACCAGGTTAATGCGGAATTTTAACTCTGCGCTGTTTAGCTTTAAGGGAAGTGAGAGCAGCTTATTCTAATGTTGTCACATTTGCGGTTAAAAAGCCGTGTGTTTAGACATTGATTCTTATGGGAAATAAATGACCTAAAGCAGTGTGTCGAGTACATTTGGCAACCCTGGCTTATTCTCAAATCTTGCACCGAGAGCCCGAGCAAACTTTGCGGGTCTAATTTAAAGCCGCAAGAATGCGTCTGTCCGAGCCAATTTCTCGAAGGTGATTAGGACGCGTGTCAGCGCAAAAATCATCAGATCCATCGATCGATTTCAACCAAGGCTCATTAAGTAGATTTATAATGACCAAGATCAGGTAAAAATTTGACTCACAATCAGTTGCAAAACATCCACTCTACAATAATTCTGACCAATCAGAATGCAGCGATGAGAGAATGCCCCGCGCCACGGGGGCTTTGGGGGCTTCGAGCGTCCGATCAGTAGCGTAGTGTGCACTTTGGCAACGTCGTGGTTCGTCTATATCCCATATATGATGCCCAGTGGGTCGTTAGCGACTCACTTGTAGTGTTATTTTTTGGACCAAATTTCAGTCAATTTGGACCAATATGACTCAAAAACCAAAAATGTGAGTTTTTTGCTCCTTAAACTTAGCTGCTCTATCAAATTTCTGCTTTTATTTTTTAATTTTTTCGTGTTTTTAGTTCTCAAATTGTGTTTGTTGAGAAAAACACCTTAAATTAAAATTGCAAATAATTCTGGGTATATACGGGTTTTAAACCCAAGAAAAAGTTCGAACTATTGGTTGTTCGGTGGACACCCTTGCATTCAACTTTTTTCATGGGTTTAAACGGACACAGTACACCGTTGCCAAATTGCACGCTACGCCGCGCCACTGCCTCCGATGCACCACTGAATTTTAGGCTATTTTCTGTTGGAAAGAGGCAATGTTTGAGATTGGACTAGGGATGCGAACCGGAATCGGAACCGGAACCTAGAACCGGTAGAACCGAAATTATTCCAGGAACCGGAATCGGAACCTAGAACCGAAATTCATCCTGTCAAGGAACCGGAACCGGAACCTGGAACCGAAATTCATCTGATTAAAAAACCGGAACCGGAACCGGAACCCCAGGTAAGGTTCCAAGAACCGAAAGTGTACAGCGGTTCCATTTCGGTTCTTATCAGCTGAGATTTTTTTCTCTCCTTCTCTATTCCTAACTTTTGCTGTACTATTTTGGAGTGACGCTTCGTTTCCATAGACCCGCGAATAAACCGCAAACTTCTTTTGAAGCAAAATCTTCAGTTCTGGAAAATGGCGGGTCGAAGAAAAGAAAATAATATAAGAAAATTCTATGAATATGATGAATTGAACGATACATCAACGTGTATATTGTGCAAAGCAAAAATAAAAGGAAATCACGCGACAAATCTTTCAAAGCATGTAAAAACGAAGCACCCAAATCAATTCAAAGAATTTGAGAAAGAAAATAACCTCAAACGCAAAAAAGAACTGGATGAAGAAGCGACATCATCTAAAAAACAAAAAGGGCAAGTTCAAACAACTTTAAAAAAATCTATGTTCAGAGAACTCATCATTAAAATGGATTTAAAAAGTCTTCAAGATGCATGTGTAGATTTAATTATGAACGGCCGTACTTTAAATTTCATGGATGACCCCGCCTTTCATCGAATAATTGATCCTATATTACAAGGCCTGAATACGGATGCGCGCATCAACAGAGAGAACGTGAGGCAGCTAGTTCTTCAAAAAGCCAGAAAATTGCAAGCAAAAATAGCAGCTGAACTAAAAGGGAAACTGATTTCAATAAAGTTGGACGCATGCAGTAAGAGAGACAGAAGCGTTCTCGGATTAAACGCTCAATACATAGATGAAATTGGTAAAATTGTCATTCGTACGCTTTCGGTAACTGATTTCACGGAGCGTCATACCGGGGAATATCTAAATTCTGTAATTTCGAAGACTCTAGAAACGTATTCCATCAGGATTCTTCAAGTGTACTGCGCTACAACCGATAATGGCGCCAATATGGTAAGGACAATCAAAATATTAGAAGAGAGTATCAACGCAGAGACGGAGATAGCTGACGAAGAAGATTGGGATTTTAATTGTATTACCGATGATGAAAACGAAATTTTAAATGAAGATTCACACTCATTTTTATCTGGTCAGTTGCGTGGATTTATCTCATCCAATCATTGGACGCTCTTCCTTGGATTCGCAACTGCCCATTATTCCATCAGTTTTCTTCATTAATGAAACATCTTCAAAGTGATATTTTTGATATTTTTACTAATTACCATGCCCTTTGTTCTTCAATGATTATTACCTATCTATAGATACAGACAGATCAACCGGGATCTCTCTCTCTCTCTCTCTCTCTCTCTCTCTCTCTCTCTCTCTCTTTCTCTCTCTCTCTCTCTCTCTCATTTCCTCTTTGAATAGGGAAAATGGATAGAATGAGGGGATTTTATCCCCTTTTCCATCCTTGTCTAACATATGCGTTTCAGTAGAGGAGAGAGAGAGAGAGAGAGAGAGAGAACATTTTTCGTTGCGCTTCTACTTAAACACCACCTCCTTCTTTCCTCAGTTTTATTATACAAATGCACTCTCCTAATGAGGATAAGTACGCACAGTGTCCAGAACAGGGAGTATTTTGCAGTCTGAGGAGGCCGATGACCCATCAGTTTAGAACCGGTTCTCCATGGAAAAAATCATTTACACGGAGAATAAAAGTCTTCGCTGAAATTATCACGATCCAAAGATTATGTTTATTCATTCTCCATGGATAAAGCGGCACCTTATTCCCCAACCCGGAAGAGTCTACCATCATCAAACGCTAATTTATCAATTTTATAGAATATAAAGCCTATAAAGCAATAAAATTACTGTTGTGGGTAATATATTTCGGCCTAGATTTGTTTGAAATGAACACCTTAAATCCTCACTCTTGTAGAGGGTTTTAAATGCAGCATGAAGGGGGGGGGGGTAAATTATAAGAGGGGGAATGTGGCGCTTGTGCAGTATAGCCGTTTCGGTCAACCGTAGACGCGGTTTTAGAGCGAAGTCAAGGGTTAGCCAACAATCACTGCAATGCACTCATCGGTCGCAATTGATCTCGGCAAAACTCGTGTAGCGTTCCAAACTATCTCACTCACTCTCCCGTGACCCTCATGGGATAGCCATCTCTTTCTAGTTTCGAAATTTGTATACAGGGCCTAGTTTCACTACATACTTTTTCATCAAAATAGCATGAAAATGCCTGGAGAAACTTATGTTCTCCCCAAAAATTTCACAAAAGATGTCTCTATATACGATTTTTGCGATGAGAGTGAGATGTCACGGGAGAGCGAGAGATACAGTTTTTCTTTGTTGGAAACGCTCAGCACCAGATGACGTCATCACTAAAACCATCTATTGACTCTTTGCGCTACCTTTGTGGAGCTTGTGATTTTTTTAGATTCGTTTCTTTTTCAATCGGTTCCAGCTGCACCGATTGATTGGAAATTTCTGCTTCGTGAATAGATGGTCCAGCGATCCATCAAAGCGTTTCCATTAGTATCTAATTGCACGTTTTAGATCGTTGAGGTTATAGGATATGCACCATCTGTAAACACATGTATGTAAACCAAAAACCCTATCAAATCGGTCTAATCATGCAATTGGGGGGGGGGGGGGACGGTCAGATTGATATCTAAGGCAATATCCGATCGATCGATGGAGTACATTGGATGAGAAAAGAAATGGGTCTTTTCTCTCATTGGAAACCTCAACATCTGAATTGGTGTTAATCACGGTTTTTGTTTTGTTTTGTTTTTTTTTTTTGCGCGATAATGATCGTGTAACTCGCGTGAGCGGGGTCCGAGGGACTAAAATTTGTCTAAAGAGGCTGATACGAAAAAATAAAACCGGGAAAAAGGAAGAAAGAATATAAGAAGACAAATCTAAAGAAAGAGAGAGAAAAAGAAAACAAAAAACAAGAAGACTGAAAAATCATTTTCCACTGTGAAATTAAGTCAAGTCGAATCATGATTTCAGGAATTACAAGAAAACGGAGACCTCAAAATGAAAAAAAAAAAAAAAAAAAAAAAAAAAATTACACTCTTTTGTGGGTATAAGATCGTGTTTTGTGCGTGGGATCGCATCGTAAAAGCGGGGGGGGGAATGGAAGTAAAAATCAACCAATGGAAAAGATTCATACGATTTTTTTCAAATCATCAATTGCTTTTTATTCTTCCAACAAATTATGAATTTACATTCGAGATGACCTTCGGAAAGTGAATTTCCCAGATTTGAACACAATGCTTTAAAGAGGAGGAAAAGTGATCCGAAAACATGAAAGTATGTGTCAACTACTCCGGTTTATGTAACAATTTGCATGAAAGGGAAAAAAAGAAAAGAAAAGGTAATCACTATTCCGCGAGTGAGAAATGAGACTCTTAGTTTTTTGTTTTTTTATTTTATTTATATATTATATATATATATATATATATATATATATATATATATATATATATATATATATATATATATATATATATAATATATATATATATATGATGGTTTACAACTGCCATCCTGGTCAAACTTCCTGTTGCTGCTTTAGATGAGTGTCTTTGATCAAGATCGAAGTTGGTGCGGGGGGGGGGGGGAAACGAGTAAAATGCGGCAAAAAGCATACAGTAATATTGTGAGGCGATAAATGCAACGACAACATCTTTACAATGTCTTTTAAATAGGAGAAATGTTGTTGTTGTATTAAGTCAGAGCCAATGCGATCACTATTTTCCTCATTTTTTCCAAGCCCAGCCCACTTCCTACATGATCTTTGTTTGATTATGATTTTTTATTCGAGGGCAAAGACACCAATCGCTTACATAATCCTCTGACATTAAATATTTCCAATTCAAACAGAGCACAGAGAGTGCTCTAAATACATTCTGTAGGCAGAGATTGAGCGTTAATAAGTGGTAGCCACTAAAACGGTATAATAAGTGTGGTCTTTCTTTCCTCTTTCTCTTCCGCTGCTCTCATGGTACGTATATTCATTCTGTTTCCTCAATCATTTTCCCTGTGAAATCTTGGGGAGGAAATAGTGAAGCTTAAAACAAGCTTTTACTATGGCAGTATGAATCAGCACTCACTGAGCAGTACTGAGCATCTTGTTTACTTGCACCAAAGTTTCACACACAAAAAAAAAAAAAAAAATTGTTATGAAACTTTTTTTTTTGTTAACTTTTATTTTCACAGCCCTATGGCATCTGGCAAATCTCCCATGGTATTCATCATTTTTCCTCAATCATCCATATATTGATAATTATCTGATAATCCTTGGCGTGTCTGTCTGTCTGTCCCGTTTTCCATATCACGGTTTTTCGGGCACTTCCCGACTATCTAGAGACTTCAAATTTTTTTTAGGGAAATCCTGAATACCACCCCACAATGACAAAATTATTGAATTTTCAAAAAATTTATACGGGGAGCTCTCAGGCGCAATTTTAATGGGAAGTACTGGGTGAGAGGGGGGTGGAGGTCATAGTCTCTACTCTCAACCTTGGCTCGAGTCCTTTTCGACGGACTGTCTTCACGGTATAATGCGGAGCTCCACGCGGGCTTTGTAACGGGAGGCAAAAGACACTTCGCCTACGGTACCGCTTTTTTTCGAGATTCTTTCGAGTTTTCGATGTTGTGGACTCCACAATGTGGCAGCGCATTTCTACTATTGCAATGAATAGGTCATAAAACCGTCACTCTCACACCAAGATTTGACAAGGGTGGTGATATTTTTTTTTTTTTTTTTTTTTTTTTTTTTTTTTTTTTTTTTTTTTTTTTTTTGAAACTCTGAGGCGAAAGGAAGAAAATGGAATTGTGGAATTATACGTAACAACGCTGACGAATTCGCCACTTTACTTTTGGAGACACTCCTTTTAATGAGGTTTTCTATTTCCGATCTCCTATAGGCCTAGGAGGACTAGAGTAGGGGTCACAACATCACAGAGCTGCCAGTTAGTGTATAAATTTGATGGTATTTTTCAATTTACCGATGATTCCACCTGTTAACCAAAATATTACACTGCTCAGTTCAGTGTAACAATATAATGCACGAAAATACTCGCATCTGATGTGATCTTTCTCAGTTTGTGGTTTTTAAATTCTCAAAATATCCGCAAATTATGTAATGTCTGTGACAACTCCGCCGGTTGAGAAAAGATTACAGCTTTACAGTATTTTCGTGCATTACTATCATGAACTGAACTGAACTGAACCTCGTAATCTTTTCATCAAGTGGTGGAATCATCGGTGAATTGAAAAATGCTGTTAAATAGACACAAAACGACAGCTGTGCAGCATCCCCGAACTTCTAACTTTTTAAATGCGGAATCATTCGACCATATCTTGGAATGTATCATTTAAAAGAACGTGCCAAATCGAACGAACTCGAGACCGATGCCATAATTATTCCTCGAGATATATAGACGGTCAAAATTATTGGTATAGACCATTTTCAATTAATTCATAGTAAGTAAGTAAGTACCTATGAAAGTTAGAACCGTAAAAAGCGTAAAACTCTAAACCCGTGTCTTAATGATAAAACGACGAAAGTGCTCGATTCGGTATTCTGTTTTAAACAGCGTATCGTACATTCGAGTTAAATTTGATTTCAATTTTTAAAAACATTAAGTTTGAAAGCAGTTGGCAGCCCCCCCTCTCAGGGGGATTGGGAAATTTAATTTAAAATGGACAACCAAGGTAATATCAAGTAACATTAGACTGAAATTGGCTACTTTAGAGTAAGGAGCAGGAAATTTAAGTGGACCAGTCAGCTGTAGGTTCTGAGGAAGGGCGATATGAATGGACCAATCAGGATTAGGTTCAATGAGCGGTAGATTTGAATGGACAAATCAGGATTAGGTTTAATGAGCGGGAGATTTGAATAGACCAATCAACACCTGTGCAAAGAGTGGAGCTTTGAATGGACCAATCAGTTGGTCAAATTTCACGCCTCGCCACTGGCCAACGCGCAAGAACATTCGCTGAAATTTTCCAAGCAAGTTGCATAAACGTTGAGAGTTGTGCAAATTATACGTACTGGCAGTTATTCCTGCCGTACTGTTGCTATATGCGACGTTAGTCATCACATTGGAAAATTGTAGCTTCTCCTAGAGCTGACTAGAAAAGTTGCACTTTTTTGAACGCATTCAGTGGTATAGGAGCAACCGAAAGGCATTTATCGAGGGTTCTTGACCCCGCCGCCCGCCCCCTTGACGTCATAACTCTTTCCTCCCGAAAAAGGTTATTTTTTTCTTCTTCTATGGAATTTCGACTAAATTTGGTCCTATCTTAAGTGAAATCACGTGTTATTCCTTTATTCTATCCTTTCTTGACACGCGTGCTGAAACGGACGAGGAAGAAGAGCAAGGGCAGATTCCTAGATCAACTAGAGTCCCTATATGTAGAGAGTTAAGACAAGAGAAATCATGGGCGCCGCCATTGGATGCGATTTTGCACATTTGTTTACATTCTGAGGCCGTTGTTGTGTTTTGCTCCACAGCAAAGATTACAGTTCCGCTAAGTTTGAAACGATGTAATCTTTCCCTGCTTTTGTTGATCGACATGTATTAACGCTTTTTAATGATTCTTTTGAGTTTTATGGACATTCTTGTGGTGCATTATGATTAAAATTAACAGATTCGTCGCAAATTAACTCTTTTATGTGTAAAAGACCGTTGGTAAACAAAACAAAAGTGCAAAATCGCATCCAATGGCGGCGTCCGTAGAGCCTAAAATTCATCGACCAATCAGAAGTTGACTACCCTCTTGTCTTAACTCTCTACATATAGGGACTCTAAGATCAACCACTGTCGGAGCAAATGAAGGAGAGGATCTTTAACACAAATAAAGATATACGTGACAAGTTGTGAAAGACCGCGAAGACAGACCTCGAATTCGCATCTTTGTGCTCTCTTTTATACGTATTAAGTCAGCTTCCTGCTGAAAAAATGTTTGGTTTGAAAATATATATATATATATATATATATATATATATATATATATATATATATATATATATATATATATAATATATATATATATATATATATATATATATATATATATATATATATATATATATATATATATATATATATATATATATATATATATATATATATATATATATATATATATATATATATATGATAAATTAATAAAAAACAATCGTGGAGCTAAAAAAAAAAAAAAAAAAAAAAAAAAAACAACAGTATAGCTAAAATCGTGCATAGAAGAAGGGCCGGAAGAATCGGACTTGCGGAAGAACAAGAAGAAGTATGAGAAGAAGATAAAGAAGAAGGAGAAGAATGTGTCGGTTGTCCTTTAAATCTAAGTTCAATAATTTACTCTCTTCTAGACATTCGCCCGACGACGGGTGTCTGAAAATAAAAACTGACGCGTTGACTACACGCCTTATGCCCATTGTTTAGGACATTCACCTCACAAATTAACCTAGACGTATGAGCTACTTCCAGGTGTTTTCCTTAAAAAAAAACACTGGTCTAAGGATTATAGAAATAGAGTTAAAAATTTAAAACAGAAAAAACTCGGAATTTAACTTTTATGTAAACAAGCAAGATGTGTTCATATCACTCATCATATGTTTAATATTTCCATACCAAAAGCTTACAAAAGTTCCAACCCCTCCCTTCTGAGATTTCATAAGGAAAATTAGCCGTTCCAGGCGCCCTTCGGGCACCTTCCACGTCTAGCATTCTAGGGGTATAGATTAGTAGGTGTGGAAGTTTATAGTTGCGAGACTGCAACTAATCCTGATTTGTCCATTCAAATCTACCGCTCATTGAACCTAATCCTGATTGGTCCATTCATATCGCCCTTCCTCAGAACCTACAGCTGACTGGTCCACTTAAATTTCCTGCTCCTTGCTCTAAATTAGCCAATTTCAGTCTAATGTTACTTGATATTACCTTGGTTGTCCATTTTAAGTCAACTTTGAACTTGGACTTGAGAAAAATACTTGAATCAGAGTTACGAAACATTCAAACTCGTTCTCGGATATATGTTTTTTATTTTCTTAGAATTTTTCAATACTTTTTGTTCGCTTTTTTTGATTCATCCGGACCTGACATAACCTCTCATAAAAGTCGTGTTCTTAGAACAAGTGAAGTTCATTTAATTGGTCAAAAAGAGCAGAAGGTCCTTTTTTTCACATTTTTTTTTTTTTGTACATTACTTTTTCCTTCCTCTCGTGACAAAACTCGATCTGTATCGACAATGAAAGACATGAGAGCCACTCCTCCCACTTATAAAGTGGAGGAGTGCCGTTATTTTGCACCTACAACCTAAATTGGCGAAAGGAACTAAAGGGGTTTTCTTCTTCTTCTTCTTTTCCTAAAAAATGAATATCAATAGAATGGTGAATTGTAGAGGCTTAAGGAATTTTTTTCTTTATCAGATTCTTGCAAAGAATCTAAAAAAAAAAAAAAAAAAAAAAAAAAAAACAAGCAGCCAGCAGATTTTGTATCGCAATCTAGCGATACAAAGATAACATGCAGTCAATCAGTGTAAGCTGCTTTGACTGTGCGTTGTTATTCTTGTAATACCGCTTTTCATTAAGGTGATTCTATGGCAAACTCCCGAAAATTTTAATCCGATAGATGGCGTTACTTGTCGCTTGCTCCGGAAATGGCCGTTTTTTGACGGTTTTCGGCTGTTTTCTCTGAACAGACGAATAATTGACGAAAAATCAGAATGTCAGCACCTGCTTAATTTTTTGCTTGATTTTTTGAGCCATAAACTGGCCAAATTGGTTCTAAAATTAAGGTGAAAGTATGCAAAGAAAAAATCATGTGTAATTTGGAGTTGTATCAGTAAAGATTACAGGTGAAACAGAAACCTGTAATCTTTACTGATGCAACTCCAAATTACGTATGATTTTTTCTTTGCATAGTTACGCCCAGAGACAAATACAGACCTTGCACTATTCCTGCGCGCGGTGTCCACTTTTCTTGGTTCAATTTTGTTCGGAACTCATCGAAACAACAGCCAACATTCGCATAATGTTGACTGATGAGCACGTATTTTGCATTCGCCGAGCAAACCCTGTTTCCGTTTCCGGGACCGCGGACCAATCACAGCCTTTTGTTGAGCTTCACCATCCAACATTATGCGAAGGTTGATTGTTGAGGCCGATGAGTCCCGACAAAAGTAGTTCACGAAAAGTGGACACTGCGCGCAACCACGGGAAGAATAGGGAGTGCACGGTCTCTATTTGTCTCTGGTTACGCCTTTATTTTAGAACCAATTTGGCCCGTTTATGGCTCCAAAAATCAAGCAAAAAATTAAGCAGGTGCTGACATTCCGATTTTTCGTCTAATATTTGTCTATTCAGAGAAAACAGCCGAAAACCGTCAAAAAACGGCTCTTTTCGGAGCCAGCGACAAGTGACGCCATCTATCGGATTAAAATTTTCGGGAGTTTGCCATAGAATCACCTTAAGTTTCATAGCATATAGGGTGTCAATTAAAAAAGGAGCTAGGCCAAATATCTCGAGAACGGCTCCGGATTTTGAAAAACACTGAAACAAGTGTTCAATTACCTTGGGGGGGACATCTTTATGGGGGGTTTTTGATTTTGGGGCCATCTCGGGGGGGCCCGCAGGGCGGATACCACGTCCCTAAATTCAATACTTCAAACGAGGACCCCCATTTTTTATTTATTAATCGAAAAGAGGGTAAAATTATCAGACTTTTGGAGCGAATCGAAGTTCAATATCGTTTTTCGTTTTTGATACATCGAAAGTCAAAGTTCGATTTGGACCAATTTTCAAAAAATCATTACTCCTCTTTGAAGAGTCGGAATTTAAAAATCAAGGACACAAAAATACTCTAAAAAGTAAGCCCTTTTCAGAAAAAAATTCAATTATAACAAACATTTAGTCAAATTTTGGTTTTGAAGCTTCCAAAACTTTTAGACGTTTTTTCGATAGCTTCGAATACTGTCATTCAGGGTAACTTTGTGCATTGGGGTGTAACTTTGTGCATGCCTAGTTCAAGCTGTAAAAAATGTGGAATCTTTCAGAAATTGGCAGCATTGAACACAAAACACTCTTTAAAGTTACTTAGGTGTGTTGAATGAAATATATCAAAAGTTGCAAAAAGTTGTCCTGAATCAAAAAACGTCTTGCACAAAGTTAGACTCAAAGTGCACAAAGTTACCCTGAATGACAGTCGCCCTGTGGTGCATATTTGAGGGGGGAGGCTCAATCATATCTATTTCAAGTTTTTTTTTTAAAAAAAGCTTTTTTTAAGTTATGAAAAAAGCTCGTGTCCTTGAAGTTGAGGCAATTTCCAACATTTCTGCTCCCATGGACATTTACCAAAAACCAAAATTTTTTTGAGTTACGGCGGATTTTTGGAAAAATTCTAATTGGCTTTTGTGGCCACCCTGTTGAGAATTCTTCAAGTACAAAACAGATTCTGATCAAATGGATGGAACCATTTTGATTGATGTGCCACTAGTTTGGTACTTTAAAGTGAAAAAATTAGGTGTACTTCCTTAAATTAAAATTTTGGGAAGTCTAAGTCTCAGACCATGGAATCAGTCCGATTCTGCCATTGAAGTCCCAAAATTTTGATTTGAAAAAAGACACCTTATTTTGTCTCCTCAAGTGAACACGTTGCACATCGATCGGAAGGTTTCGATACATTTTTTCAGAATCTGTCAAGATTTGTGAGAAATTCTCAACTGGATAAGCACAAGGGTTGATTCAAAAATCTTCCAAGTCCCCATGGCTAAAAAAATCTGGGTGTTTTGGTAAATGTCTATGGGAGCAAAAATGTTGGCAATTGCCTCTGCTATGAAGTATGAACTTTTTTCGTACTTTTAGAAGATACTTCTTAGAAAAAAACTTGATAAGTGTGTGAGCTTCTCCTAATATGAACGAGGAGCTGTTGAGGGCTTTTGAAAATATCAATCAGTAACAGATGTATCCCCCCCCCTCTCCTGTCTAACTTTTGAACGAGTTGAGATAAAAAGTTGCGGTTTGGACCATTCTTCATAGCTTTAGATGAACTTTATTTTTTTGGGGGTCAACCCCCCCCAGGGGGCCCCCAGGGGGGCTATTTCAAAATTTTCAAACATCAACCCCTATATTGTGATACATCGTTTGAAAGGGCATAAAATTCCAAGACTTTTGGCGCAAACTAGAGGTCGATATCTTTTTTTAGTTTTCGATATATCGACTTTCAAAGTTCGATTTTAAAAAAATCAGAATTCCCATTTAAAAAGTCGGAATTAGAAAAACTAGGGGTCTAAAATGCTTTAAAAAGCAAGCACTTTTCAGAAAAAAAAATGCCTCCCGGCAGGCCGGTAAGACGAAGTAGATTCCATGCTTGGTTACATCATTTTTTCAAAAATTTACATATAGGTTATAATTTTCGTTAAATTTTTTTTTTATTTCATCAGCTGCTCAAAATCCAAATATTATTGTGAAAAAGATTATATTACCAATAGAGAAATGTGTAATCTTTACAATGCAAGTGAGAAATAAAAGCTAGGTTATATAAGTTTTTCACAAATTTCAATAAATAGGTTATGTTATGATTTTCTTTGAATTATTCATTTTTTTTTTTTTTTTTTTTTATCAGCTGTTCAACATTTAAATAAAAATACCCATGAGAAAAAGATTATAGTACCAAGATAGAAAAATGTGTAATCTTTGTAACGCTAATGAGGAATAAATCTGAATAAGAGCAGCTGATCAAACAAGAAAATAAATAAATAACGTACCTAAGCAACAGTGCACGTGTAAAACAAAGAACGAGCAATTATACCAATACTCTATCCTTGTCTTTCACATGTAAAATCCCATAAGAAACTAAATAGCTCCTAAAACACGTAAAACACAAGGAAAATTTAAGGGATGGAGCATATGAACTAAAAACATCCTCCACGAATATACTGAAATTTTTGAACCAAAAAAACAATTTCTTCATATAAAAACACTGCCAAAAAACCCGAAAAACACATCACTTTAACTCGCTTACAACGCAAAACACAAAAAAATGACTCAAGTAAAAAAGTTGCGTAACAAAACGGTTAACATAAATTTTCCCAAAAAAAACGCTCAATACAAACACTCCTAAAAACAAACGTCAAAAACACATTTCACGACTCAAACACGGCCCATAGCGCGAAAACTAACAATCGGATTTACACCATCTTCGAACTCATCCAAGAAATCAACCCAACAAATAGTTGAGAAAAATTTCAAGAGCAAAAACCAAAAATTACGAACAGGATCGTGGTACATAAAAACGGTAAAACTGGCTGAAACATACATATAAATATATATATATATATATATATATATATAAAACAATTTTCAACGAGTGGTATTTTCTCACTCAGGGGACCATGAAACGTGCTCATTTGATAAAATTTCCCGAAAAATCCAACATCGCACCCTCCGCAATAAGTAGATTCATGGAATCTACTTAATACGGTTCTGCCATACATTTAGTCCAACTTTGGTTTTAGAGCCCCACAACAATGTTCTAAAATATTGCTCCTCAGGGGGGCTACCTCAAAAATTCCGAGGCACGACCCTTATCGAGTGATACAGCGCTCAAAAGGTCACACTGAATTGAGCATTTTGGCGCAAACCGCAGGTCGATATCGTTTTTAGTTTTCGATATATCGAATGGCAAAGTTGGATTTTCATCTTTTGTCAAATTCCAATATATCGGAACCTAAAAACGATATGGACCTGCGGTTTGCGCAAAAATGCTCAGTTTAGTGTGCCCTTTTGAGCGATGTATCACTCGATAAGGGTCGTGCCTCGGAATTTTTGAGGTAGCCCCCCTGAGGGCAATATTTTAGAACATTGTTTGGGGGCTCTAAAACCAAATTTGGACTAAAAGTATGGCAGAACCGTATTTTTTTCTGAAAAAGACTTGCTTTTTAGAGTATTTTAGACTCCTAGTTTTTCTAATTCCGACTTTTTAAATGGGAATTCTGATTTTTTGAAAATCGAACTTTGAACGTCGATATATCGAAAACGAAAAACGATATCGACCTCTAGTTTGCGCCAAAAGTCTTGGAATTTTATGCCCTTTCAAACGATGTATCACAAGATAGGGATTGCCATTTGAAATTTTGAGCTAGCCCCCCTGGGGGCCCCCTAGGGGGGTGGGGGTTTTGACCCCCAAAAAAATTAAGTTCATCTAAAGTTATGAAGAATGGTCCAAACCGCAACTTTTTATCTCAACTCGTTCAAAAGTTAGACATAGGGGGGGGGGGATACATCCGTTACAGCCTGTACATCATGTCTAAGTAACTAAATAAATGCGAGAAGCTCAAATCATTTTTAAGCGTTTCTCCCATCGGACTTTAGACATTTTTTTCAAATGGTAAACCTGTATCATAAAATGTGTGCTTTTAATAGTACAATATATCTTGAAACGTATAGTCAGACTTAATTTCTGAATTTCTCAAGTTTATAAATGGATACTTTATGTAAAAATACTTCAGATCACCAAGTTTCAAGTCTATTTGATTTGTAACTGTGGCTATTACTGCAAAATCAAATTTTAGCAACACATGGAGGAATCGCAGTTCAAGAGGGGGGCATTTTTTTACCCACATTCATAGGGAAAACATGTTTTATTTCGGGCTCCAATATACACAGTAGAAGTTTGCGCCCGGAATTTAGTTGCATTTTGCATATTCCTAATATTTTGTAGCTTGCACTTATTTAGTTATGATTCAATTAAATACTTTAATCCTGCGCACTTATAGGTGGTTGTGGCTGATATGATTAGTGGTGTTTGCAATTTATCGCTCCTCACCTACGATTGTAATCCTCGCCTTGTTGAAAGGTGCTGTTGGCATGGTCATAAATAAAATCTTTAGGATGCGAAATTCCATTGACTTTCAAAAATTAGTTGCTAGGATGTTTGTTCTGAGTTGGGCAAAGGAGGTAGTACTTGAACACTACGAGTACTGTACTTGGCATTCGTAATTTTTTTAAATCGCATTTCAACGGTAATCAGAGTGAATTTTCAAAGAATCAAGAACTGAGTACAGGTAGACTACCCCGTTTCCCCAACTCTGGCCTTGTTGCACATTTCAGCCTCAAACCCATTTAAAAGTTATTCAACAGTACAGCAATAAGAAGTAAGTAAGTACACACATCAAAACAAAGAGACGAGTGAACTTTCGGACTACTGATTGAGGAAGAATATTGAGACAATCTCCATGTAGAGAGCCGTTTTAACATCTGATAAGCACTATACGAGGGATTAAACCTGTGTTGTATGCTAATGGATGAAAATAATGAAACAGGTTGGTTTTAATCTTACCTTAAAGCATCAAAGCTGGATCATTTCGGACAGCAACCAGGGAGGGTGTAAATATGGCGGACAACAAGCTTTTCTAAATTCAAATTATAGGTAGCCGGAATGGCTTTTAAAACATTTGAAGATTTGGAAATTGCTGCTGCCACAGACCAGTTCAAGATTGTCAATTACTTAATAGCTATATGGTACTTCTTGTAGCACCATTTATTTTTTAAAAATGGTCATAAACAAAGTAAAAACCGAGCAAGTTATTCAGAAAAATTGGATGATTCACTTCAAAGACAAGTAGGTAAGTAATTCTTGAACCTTCTGATAATCCTGTAGCGTGAGAACAACACTGTAGGTGTAAAATGAATTTCTTGCAGCGTTGAAAGTGTATACTGTGTAGGAGGTAGGTACCTTTTAAGACAGGGAAATGTCCGAAAAACACCAAAATGTGGAGTTTTGATGAATGATTAGCGCAGAGATGAAACGTTTGAAAGTCAATGTTTTTGGAAAAAGTAAAGTCGTATGTTTACTTTTGTTCATAAACAATGAAAACAAACCATGAGCAAACCAAATTCTGCTGTGAATTTTAAATAGAAATGCGTCAAAAATGTCTTTAATACTAGAATTTAGTCCTTCACAGCGTTCAGGTGTAATTATGGACTAATTGTAAGTGTGACCTTATTAAAAGCCTTGACGCAGTTAGAGCCATTCGTTTACTGCCTTGTCTTACCAGAGTCCCCCCCCCATTTCAAAAAGAAGGTACCTTCAAGACATTTCCCCTAGAATCACTGGAAGTATTGCCTCTTGAGCTCCCGAACTGTAAAGTATTATGTTTTTCCAATGTTTGTCCATACAAGAGTTGTTCCAAAATTTAAACTGTCGCAAAAAATTTTCCTTTACCTGCTTCAGTTTGATCCTAGAAAGCTCTCACGATCATCTGTGATGTCACCGCTCTTCCTCTGTCAAAACTTGTAAGTCCTTATTTTTCTCTGACTTGGAAACTGATCACAAACAATCGATTGGACTTGGGTGAATTAAATGGACTCCTTAAATGGAATCTAAAAGAATTAGGTAGAGTCGAATAAACTTAGCCCTGTCCAATTAATTTCGCATTTTGGGCCATATGCACAATCGTTAATTACTACTTGCGATCAATAATTCTTACTTAAATGCCGCGGAAATCACATAAAGCGCTGATGCATCAAGATTTGTCCAGTTTTAACTGAGACATGGCCATTCGATAAAAACTGCTTCATGACGAATATCCTTGCCAATATTCCAGACCAATTGTACCTATGCTTGCATGACAGTTATGGAGAGCAAAACTATTCAAATGTCAATACCAACACCAAGTTCTGTGATGCACGGTGGGGTACGAATGCCTCCCCTCCACCTTTATACTTCCATCGTGGAAGAAATAATGATGCATCTGCGCTCATTGTGACATTTTCAGAATTTATTTAAGAATTCATGCTCAAAAGTGGAAATTACCAGCAGAGCAACTGACTCAAATGACTGGAATGGACTTAGTCCAATAGCTTCGATTCGTCAAAGTTGACTCGATTGTTCATAATCGGCTGCCAAGAAATTACATCATGCAGAAATAGGTAAAAAGACTTACACTGCACTTACACGTTTGGACAGAAGAAGAGTGCTGATATCAAAGATGGTCATGGAGGGCTTTCTAGAATCAAACTGTAGCTGATAAATGCTGATAGTTGGAGACAGTTAAAATTTTAGAAATGCTCTTTAGCAAATGAACCAGATTTATCTCTGGAATAAACACTGGGAAAACTGAAAGGGGCAACACTTCAGTAAGGATCAGGATCACAGAGGCTTCTTTGAGAGAACAGTCATCAGAGCACTCTTTCACATGGACAGAATGATGACTTGAGTGAAACTGGCAAGTTAAGTCTTAAACAAAAATAAAAAGCTTATTATCACCTTACAAATTAGACATCAACTCAGGATTAATTCAGTAATTTTTGAAATGCTTGGAAAGTCAAAATAGTCAAGCTCTCTTGAAAAAAGAAAAAAATGCATTGGCTACGCTGAGTACGCTCTGATGTTTTCTGAACGTCAAATAATAAGGTCTCTGATGAGTGCCGAAAAAAACCAAACACCCTTGCTCACAGTAATGTTCGGACATTTCCTTGTCTTAAAAGTATAAAAATCCTGTGTGGGACAGGAAGCAAACGATTTTACAGCTTGATGGTGCTGGAGAGAAATTAAACTGGATGTAGCATGAAGCTTGCTTTCAAATCGTGAAAACTATTATTCAACATATAATCAGCGTGGAAGGTAGTACCTAAAGGCTCCTGACAGAGTTCCTGATGAAGTTGTCTCGAGACATGGAAACTTGAGAATAGGTAATGGAGCACATGCCTTCAAGACAATTCTTGGTTTAAAGTAAATTATTTAATCAAACAATACATCCAAGGTGGTTTTTTTTTTTCCTTTCGGTAACTTTTCCACTGCACAAACATTTCAGAAGGATCAAGGAGCACGCTCATCGGTTAAAGAATTTATCTACTTCAGATCACTCAACTTAGGAGATGGACATGAGAAAATCTGTCTCAGGAAGATAGAGTTTGCTGAGAGAGGTCAAATTACAAAATTTTTGAATAAATCACCACAAACATACCACTTTCACTCGTCAAAATGCCAAGAAAGGCGATGAGTTACGGCATTACGAGGCAATAACACGCACTGTAGAATCTGGCAAATTAAATGAAAGCTATGAAGAACTTGAGTGTTTCAATTAGTAGAAACTAAAATTAAGGCTTTGATTGACAGAAAACACGCACAGTTCATAAAGAAATTCAGATTTTAAAGTCTCTGATAGACTTCGAAAACACGCGAATATACATTGCGGAGGGAACTTCGGTTTGTTTTCACAACACAAATCTCTAACCTTAAAATCTCCGAGGCAAATTACGCATGTTTACCAAAGCCTCCGAACTAGATATAGCTCGTTGGTAGTCACAGACAAAATAATGAAACTACCAAATTTATTCATAACGGAGACAAATCCTTATGAAAAAATTACGTTCAATACTCAGTCAAAAGCTAACTCAATCATTATTCGAACATTTCAAACGGCGCACTATGGATCCAAATCGAGTCCTAAGTGGTCAAAAGTACAAAGACATGAGATATCACAAGAATTGTCGATCCATCAAATGATATTCTCCGATAAGTATGGGACAGGCCAGGAATAAAAAACGGAGCCAAATAAACCCCTTAAAATCAACTATAGTATCCATCTAAAATACTAATTTTCCAACTTTGAAAGGATCGAATTTGGACCGCCAAAGATTTGATTTCTGTCCATTGTGCGGCGGACCGAAGAATATCGCGGATTCGATACGGCGCGCGATTCGTTTAGTGACTGCTTAAAGGATAGGGAGACTTTTCGCGTTGCCGCTCCGCAATATATCGAACGAAAGGAATCCACCGAAAAGCAGTACGCGATCATTACGCGCGGAAATCTGACAACGCACGTTTGCGACCAAGCCGAAAATTGTCGATTTTTATGCAGGAAGTTTATGGCCAAAATCGATACAAAACCATAACAAAAACATGCAGTACTTACTGCATGTTAAAAAAAAAAAAAAAAAACCTTTTTATCGGAGCTCTCGCTTACAAGTAATTTTTGTTGTATGAACCATTATTGCTTTGCCCTTCAAACCTTATCTCTCCGTTTACCGTGAACCTTTCACACTTTTTTCAGGAGTTTTAAGCTGAACGTTTTTCAGCAATTTTGCTGCACAATAATGACCATTTTCATCATGGTATACTATAGGCTTTTTGGGCTCCACCTACCTTGAGTCTCATCAGCAGACATGATTACGAACAATCGTATTGTGCTGCTATGGAATCGATGATCGAGCAAGTGTTATTCTTACGCGTGGTGTCAAAATGATAGGTTTCATTCTGATTATATAGAAACCATTCCATCTTTGTGGAAATTCTCCGATAGCTTATAGGGGTCATCGGCGAACTTCCGCAGAGATGGGAGGGTTTCTATCGGAATGAAACCTATCGTTTTGACACCACTCATCAGGTCATTGGGGGGGGGGGGGGGGGGGGGGGCAGGGTGGGCACTTGCCCCCCCCCCCCCCCCCCCCAAGGATTTGAAGTCAGGCTCAAAAACGGAAACGAAGTATATTAATGAGCAAAAAAAGGCTCTAAATTTATATTGTAGAGCAAAAAAAAAAAGAAAAAGAAAAAAAAGGTCATCAGATTTTTGCCCCCCCCCCCCCCCCCCCAAACTGAACGCGAAATGACGCCCCTGCCACTCATACAGGGTGTCAATTAAAAAAGGAGCCAGGCTTAATATCTCGAAAACGGATCCGAATTTCGAAAAACGCTGAAACATGTGTTCGATTATTTCGAGGAGGACATCTTTTGAGGGGGTCCCCAATTTCGGGGCCCCCCTCTGGGGGGCCCCAGGGGGGTCAAGTCCCATATTTCAAATGGGGACCCCCATTTTTTATTTGATTATCGGAAAGAGGGTAAAATTCTAAGACTTTTGGCGCAAACCGAAAGTCGATATCGTTTTTCGTGTTTGATATATCGAAGGTCAAAGTTCGATATGGACCCATCTTCAGAGATTCGTAACTTTCCTTTAAATAGTCCAAATTTCAAAAACTTTCGGTCTAAAATGCTCTACAGAGCAAGCACTTTTCAGAAAAGTACTCAATTTTAACAGAAATTTAGTCAAAATTTGGTTTTAAAGCCCCCAAACATTTTTAACGTTTTTGGCCTCCACGGGGGGCTATCAGAAAAATTCCGAGCGACGACCCCTGTCGAGTGATACATCAATCGAAAAGGCGTAACAAACTGAGCATTTTGGCGCAAACCGGAGGTCCATATCGTTTTTCATATTCGAGATATCGCATTCTGTAAATCGACATTTGACATTCGATATCTCGAATATGAAAAACGATAAGGACCTCCGGTTTGCGCCAAAATGCTCAGTTTGTTACGCCTTTTCGATTGATGTATCACTCGATAGGGGTCGTCGCTCGGAATTTTTCTGATAGCCCCCCGTGGGGGCCAAAAACGTTAAAAATGTTTGGGGGCTTTAAAACCAAATTTTGACTAAGTTTCGGTTAAAATTGAGTACTTTTCTGAAAAGTGCTTGCTCTGTAGAGCATTTTAGACCGAAAGTTTTTGAAATTTGGACTATTTAAAGGAAAGTTACGAATCTCTGAAGATGGGTCCATATCGAACTTTGACCTTCGATATATCAAACACGAAAAACGATATCGACTTTCGGTTTGCGCCAAAAGTCTTAGAATTTTACCCTCTTTTCGATAATCAAATAAAAAATGGGGGTCCCCATTTGAAATATGGGACTTGACCCCCCTGGGGCCCCCCAGAGGGGGGCCCCGAAATTGGGGACCCCCTCAAAAGATGTCCTCCTCGAAATAATCGAACACGTGTTTCAGCGTTTTTCGAAATTCGGATCCGTTTTCGAGATATTAAGCCTGGCTCCTTTTTTAATTGACACCTTGTATAAGAATAACACGTTACTCGATTATCGACTAGTACGATACGATTATTCATAATAGATCTGCTGGGTGCCTTAGTATGAAACCTGAAAGTGGTCACGGTTATTAATAATTTCCTGAAAAAATGGTCATCTGGGGAAAGGGCGCTGGGCTGGGCTGTGAAAAAAACTAAAATCCCTTTACTGATTCTGAGTTGGTCCATTAAACACAGGAGCCGTGGTCAAGAATTTTTCCTTTGCTACCTGTTTGTTTAAATGTGTTAACAAAGATACAGGGAGGGGCTATCACGTGACTTTAGGCCTTATCTCTGTTCTTTTACGTACGTATCATGCGTTCTTAGCCCCTAAGAAGGGCAGAAAAGTGAGAGAAGGAGGCAAATTTCTGACAACGATAATGCCATTTTTCGGTTAATAACCCGATTTTTCCGATTTAATTTAATTTAAATGTTAGTAATTTGTACTAAAATCTGGCTGACAACGATAATGCCATTTTCGGTTAATAATCCGATTTTTCCGATTTAATTTAATTTAAATGTTAGTAATTTATACTATGAAATCTGGCTGACAACGATATTGCCATTTTCGGTTAAAAATCCGATTTTTCCGATTTAATTTAATTTAAATGTTAGTAATTTATACTATAAAATCTGGCTGACAACGATATTGCCATTTTTCGGTTAATAATCCGATTTTTCCGATTTAATTTAATTTAAATGTTAGTAATTTATACTAAAATCTGGCAACATTGCCTGTCTACGGCTCTTTGTTCATAGCTTAGCCTTGAAAAAATTCCTCGTGAGCAACAGACATGATTTCCGGTCCGAGTTTCCCATCTCTTGAAAATGATCTGTTTTTTTAATTATTATGTTTTAATGAACAGAAATTGAGGAATGCATAGCTTTTATAACGGAGAGTGAAATATGTGAACTATGTGACATCTACCTACTGGTATACGCTCAGTTCTCGCCGCTACAATGATCCCTCGTTTCGTCAATACACGTGTGAATCAGAGAATTCAATTTTTTTAGCGCACGCGATCTTTGGCGGAGGCAATTGTCTCTCTCTCTCTCCTTCCATTTGAACTAATGTGTTAGAAAAGGATAGCAGAGGGGGCCATCACGGGACTTTGATCCCCTCTTCTGTCCTTTTCTAACGCACGTTTTCAAATGGGAGGAGAGAGAGAAAGACAATTCCCTGTATCCGCCCATGCACGCGATCTGCTGGGGTAATGGAGGTACAGAGGAGACTCTGCGCACCCTTCTTGCTGATTTGAGTTCACTACGGCCATCATGGATTCCTCGTTAGAGTTCGTTTCAGAAAAGTAGGCGCACCTAAACCGATAATCTTTTTCGAATTTTCAATATTTCTTTAAACCAAAACAAAACTTGCCTGTGTGACAGTGGCTTCAGACAGGATTTTGCCTCTTTCCCTCTCTTGGTCCGTTTGAACGCATGTGTTAGAAAATGATGGTTATAGGGGCTGTCTCGTAACTTATTCAGCCCCTTTTTCTGTCCTTTTCTAACACATGCAGTCAAACGGGCAAAGAGAGGGAAAGACAATATCCATGGCTACGGCTATGCCTGGGACCAGGGCTGTCGTTTTGCGTGTAATTAATCGCATTTTTCAATTCACCGATGATTCCACCGGTTGAGAAAAGATTACTCACAATCAGTTCAGTTCAGTGTATCTACGACTGAAATGCACGAAAATACTCTGATCTGTAGTATATTCTCAATAGGTGGAAACTCCGTTAATTAGTTAAAATATTCGCAAGTTTTTTAAAGTCATCAACAACTCCGCCAGTTGAAAAAAGATTACAGATGCGAGCATTTTCATGCATTACAGTCATACACTGAAGTGAACTTTGTAATCTTTTCTAAACCAGTAGAATCATCAGTGAATTGAAAAATGCGATTAATTATACGCAAAACGGCAGTTCTGCCGGGGACTTCGAACTTTTGATTTTAAAGCTTTTCTTAGTGACAAGCCATCAATATAGAGGCTTCATCAGACGATTGAATCGGATCCTCACAAAAGCGGATCTAGCAATCTGGCAACTGTGTATTATTCCTATTTTAATGTATGATAAACAATCGATTAACAAAAGGGCCATGACCCCCTTAAGAATCGATTGTTTCTCATACGTTCAAATGGAATGAATTCATGGTTGTCAACTTGGGTTTTTTCGACATTTATCGCGTTCTTCCCCTGGACTCTTCATCTATGCGCCCCCCCCCCCCTCCCGGTTGAGATGGAGGAGCCACCTTTGATTTTGGGAATTTCGACCTTAAGGCCACGCCAAGTGCGGCAACCCTGCCCCTCAAGCCCTGACAGCTTTGGATCTCAGATTCTCAGATCGTTCTCCTATGCTTTCTTCTCTTTCTCTCTCTCTCTCTCTCTCTCTCTCTCTCTCTCTCTCTCTCTCTCTCTCTCTCTCTCTCTTTCTCTTTCTCTAAACAGATCCGTCCGATTCTCAGACCGCCTTGCCGACTGATGACGCAAGACGGATTCTCCATACCCTTCTCTATGTGTCTCTGGCGTTCCATCATTTTCATCATCATATCGTAAACAAAGGATCAGCTGTTCTTAAAAAAAGACGAAGATACGCATTCTGTTTATCGTTCGCGTTTATACGTCGTTCGCGCACGCCGCTCGCGCATATGCACTGACGCGTAACGAGCATAGAGCGAAGTCAAAAGCGATTAAAATCGCGGCCAGCAATAGAGTGCGCCGGTGGAGAATCATTGGGAAAGATTGGAGGGAGGGAGGGATGGATGGAGGGGAGGTAGAGGGGTAATTAATGTGATTGTGAACCCAGAGAGTAGGTGACCTTCGTGGGCTTCATGACCGGCGAGAGCGAGAGAACGCGCGCGGGACAAGGAGTTTGGTTCTTTGCGCATGCGCGAGCGAGCGGGAGGGGAGGAGGGATGACAGGCGCGCGGGAAATTCAAACGGACATTGACGAAGTTGAAGTGTAAGAGAAAAATAGGTTAGTGTAATTGAGGCGTTACGTTGCATTGGTTGCAAGAACTGAACGGCGTTTTGTCATTCTATAGTCCCTAGGCAATACTACTGTCTATAAGAATACCAGGCTGATTTCTCGAGGTTAGGGTCGTCTTGGTAGACGTACTATCGACGAATTAAAGATTGTCGCGAGATTTTCACACATTTGAAGTTAAGAGTGTGAGCGTGGGACTGATCTGGAACGACTTTTTCGCCCCACCCGCACTGGCCTCTCACCTGCAACGGAAAGTATGAAGAGTGGCCGAATCAGAACATTGAAGGCGAAACTTAGCTCGTGAAAATCTCGCGACAATCTTTAATTCGTCGATAGTACACTCATGGAGAGTGAAATGTTGGTGAAATGCAAAATGCGTGATTAATCCTCTCTAAATACGATTTTCAACTCTTTTACCACTTTGTGAAAGTAACTAAACCCAAAACTTTCATTACTGCATGACGTATTTTTCCAATTTTGGTTGAACTTCAAATAACCAACCAAATTCGATAGTGCCAAAAGCGGGTCATAAGCTTACATATATCAAGACGAACATGACCACCTCAATCTCAAACAATGCAGCCGGGTATGAGTAGAGACGGTATTGGGGGCGTAAATATTAACGCAACGGTGAGAGTCAGCAATAAACAGCGATAGTGATTGGCTGGAAATGGTTTTTTGTTGATTCTATGGCGTTCGGTGTCCCCCGAACGGTTTTGAGCCCCAAAATCTTCACCTGAACCGAATAATAAAATATGTTTTTGAGTGGGGACTTACGAGCTCCCACCGTCTATATTTTGAACTTATGATCCATCTGATATCCGCATAAGGTCTCTACAGCCGATCAAATCGTATCCTCAAAGTAGCTCCCAACTGGAAATTTGGTGATCGTTGCGCATTTTGCAGCATTTTCAAATAATATTTACAAATTAAAGGACATTAGACGTCTAAAATTTCAAAATGTTGTGCATCAGGGACCAAATTATGTTACGGATTGACGGTTCTCCGAAAAACATTGGATTGTGCGTACTTAAGTATGATTGCGTGTGGTTTATACCTGCCGTAAGTGCTCACAGATCATCTGCGGCCGGGACCGACCGTAAGGACGTTATTATTTGGTCCCTGATGGACGGGAAATGAATCTTTGCCGTGATTGATGATGATTTCCGACAACATCGAAAATCTTCAAAGGTTCGTATGGGTCACTAAACTATGATGGAGGATGGTGCGCACCAATCACCAGATGCGTTTTCTTGAAGGTTACTTCAAGGATCCAATTTGATTCACTGAAGACTGTAGAGGCTTGTGCCTATACATTAATTTTGCAAGTTTAGCAAAAGTCTTGCTGACCAAATCGAAAAAATCGAGCAGAGATTTTAGCGATAACGTATACCAATGTATCATCAGACCTTGTTCATTGCGACTATGTGACATCACGCGATGAACGTTATGAATTACAACCATCGACGACATAAATCACATCACGAGTTGACGGGGTAGCCGCAGTGATAAGTTGAATCGCTAGCTGCTATTCCGACCCTGCGCTGTGGACTACGGTCAAGGAGCTAAGTGGCAACAATGTTGTGAAACCGAACCATTTTGTTTATGTTTGACAAGAAATATACACATATTTGATATTATAACTATAAAAAGTAGCTCTCAGAACCCTTCCTTAGACCGCGGATACCCTCTTCTCCCCACGTCTAAGAATCTGAGAGTATGGAGGTTTAAAGGTGAAGAGCAGAGCATATTACACCCTCTCAATGGGGTTGTTGCACACTTTTGCTGCAAGCTATTTAAGGTTCGTTTTAGATGTAAAAACCTGCAAAAAATAACGATGGAAGCAGTGTATTTCACGAAATTTACTCCGAAACTCATAGAATACATTTAGATGCGCGAGCATGATGACCGCCATATGACACTAATAATGGGAGATTCCCATCTAATAATACTGTCACTCTATCAAGAAATGACCAATAAGAGAGAGATGAATTTTCTTTGACACCGGTGTCACCAGGTGTCACGGTAGGTACCATTAATCGGATGTGGATCACTACTCTGGCGTGTAATTAGTCTGTATGAATCTTCCTTGTCAGCAAAGAGAAAGTGACAAAATTAAGATGGGAATCTCCCATTGTTGGTGCCATACGCCGCCATTACGCTCGCGAATTTAAATGCATTTAATGAGTTTAGGAGTGAAATTTTTGTGAATTTTTAGGGCTACCATCGTTATTTTTGCAAATTTTTACATCTGAATGGACCCTTAAATGGCTCACAGTATCTATAAAAGTGAGCAACGCAGCCCCACTGCTCCTGTATGCGTGCCAGAGGATCGGCTCGCGCATTTTGGCAATAATTTGTTGCCTCCATTCGCTTTTATGTAAAACAATCGATTGGATATTGAAGAAGTGCTTCGATTTTTGTACATAGATTCAAATGGAGGAAAAACGTTTTTTGTCCAAATTGCACGAACCTCCGCTGCAGAACGAGTATGTAGATAGGTATTCCAAATCGTTTTCTTAGATAAAGGGCGTTTTAAAAGTATTGCTCAACTTTGCAACGCTGTTTAATTGTGTTTACGTTCAGAGCACGGACATTTGCACGCGCGAAAATACTTGCCGTGTGCGACGTCCGTGCAGAATAGTTAAGCTAAACCATATACCCGGCAGTGATTACCGCTATTCTATACATCGCACACAATGGGTCTGTTGCAAACTTTTGCTACAACGACAGTGGCGCCATTTGGGGGAGGGCAGGGGGGGCAATTGCCCCCCCCCCAAGGATTTTCAAAGTGGCCAAAAAATCAAGTCAGAGAAATTTTTTTGAAGATGCACAGCAAAAAAAAAAAAAAAAAAAAAAAGGTCGTCCAAATTAGACTTTTGGAGGCCCCCCCCAATCAAGTCAAGATGCAAAAAAAAAAAAAAAAAAAAAAAAAAGGTCATCCAAATATTTGGAGGGCCTTGCCCCCCCCCCCCCCAAGGAAAATCTGAAATGGCGCCCCTGTACAACGATTAAGAGTGTGTAATCTAATGTGAAATCAACTGAAAAGTCCATTGGTGGCATCAGAAAGTCATAAAATGCAATAATAAACTCACAAGAGGCGTTTAATGAAACCCAAGATGGCGGAGAAATATCGAGAAACCTGTATGCATGCACCGTGAAAATCCAAGGATGGCCAACGTTGACAACCTCACTGGAGGTAGGGGTTATGTGTTTGTTTACGTTGTGATTGATTGTGATCGATATTGTGAGGTTGGCTATCCTTGGATGTTCGTGGTGCATGCATACAGATTGCTCGATATTTCTCCGCCATCTTGAATTTCATTAAACGCCTCTTGTGAGTTTATAATTGCATTTTATAACTTTCTGATGCCACCAATGGACTTTTCAGGCGATATTACACTATATTACCCACTCTTAATCGTTGTAGCAAAAGTTTGCAACAGACCCATTGCCAAATGTTACAAAATCAATAGATTCTTACACACGGTGTCCCAAAAGTAGTGCCGATGCAAAAGACTGATGCTGTAACTGCAAAACTAAAAAAAGCTAGCGGTCTGATCTGGATTAAGGTTGAAGGATCAACTCATTTGTTTTCGATTGAGCTCGAGATAAGCACATTTGGTTAAAAAAAAAAAAAAAAAAAAAAAAAAAAAAAAAAAAAAAAAATTGACAAAGTCATGACATTTGTTGAGTCTTAAAGTAACAGTACCTGAGTCGACAGTAACAACGGTCAATATGTCTATGCAGACTTATTTGACGATAGATGGAGTGTCATCAATTCACCAATTCCTCTCAACAAAACCAATAAAATCATTTTTTGGGCATGTTTTCGTCAAGTTTATGTTTGGCAAAAGCCAAAGAGGCAAATGCCTCTGGCATAAAAATAAATAAAATACTATAATAATAATAATAATAATATTTAAATTGTGTCTGGTTGGCAATACTGCAGTTTAATCAAAATCGTTTGAGCGTGTACGAAGGCCTTAGCCAACGTACGTCACTCAACAGCAGGCAACCGTTGGCTGTTGTTTCGATGACTCCCGACTAAAATTGAACTAGTGCATTGGACATCCGCCGCAAAGCTTTGTGCGCTTGGTCTCTATATTTCTCAGGTGGCATCAAAGTAAAATAAGAAAGATCGTGATTCAAAAATTATACTTAAAGTCACCATTCATCCATAATTTTTTCCTGAAGAATTAAGTTTGGCAACAATGCGTGGTGAGTCGATGACCACTGCGCTCTGCGCATGCGCAAACACTGCTTCCATCAATCTGAATAGATCGTGTGACACGAAGATCGAGCTAAACATGTATAAAGCCGAGACTAGCGGTGTCGCCATATAATATTGGATTGAAGACAAAAATGTATGATTGGAAGGAAACCATTATTGTGTACATTGCGAAATGCAAACGGTCTTAAAATCTCTACATGAAGACTTCACAAAAAGAACATATTTTTTTCTTGTTTTTTGTTTTGTTTTGTTTTTGCTTTTTTGTCGTGTGTTTTATTATTTTTTTGTTGGTTTTTTGCCCCTGGTAAAAATGACGACTATAACCGTTCCAAAAACGACTAAAAACATAGTTGGCCAACTATGGATTATACAAATGGCCAACTATGGATTATAGTTGGCCAACTATAGATTATAGTCGGCAACTATGTTTATAGTCGTTTTCGGAATAGTCGTATAGTCGTCATTTTTACCAGGGTGGTTTTGTTAATTTCTTTCCCGGGAACCAACATTTCTTAAAAGCTACAAATCCAAAATCAACCATAACTTCTCCATTATCTTGAGATTATATTGAGAGGTCTTGTTCTTTCGTTGGGTCACGAAAGTCAAGCTGCACTCCGTTTGTTTGTGACATCGGCACACTGAAAAAAATAAACAGTTAAAAAGTACAGAACAAAATGATTTGCTCAATTAACCTATAATTTTGTTAAATTAACAACTTAAATACTGAATCAGCAATTCATTTTGTTCTAGCTTAACAACTAATTTGCCCAACCAGCAAATCAAATAGTAAAAATAACAATTTTTATGCTGGAATAACAAATTAGTAAGTAAAATCAGCAATTTATTTTGCTGATATAACAAGCTGAATTGTTAGATCAACTAATTGGGTTAAGTTCTGTATTTTTTAACTATATTTAAAATTGCTAAATTGACAATGTATTTTCTGTTAAAAGAACACCAACAACTGGTTGATTTAACAACTATTTTTGTAAACTCAACTAATAAAATGTTAACTTAACAGAAAACATTGGTTGATTTAACAACTTTCAATTTTTGTTAAATCAGCAATTTTTTTCAGTGCACTGAATGCTTCCTTCCATAGTAAGGTCTATAGATGGAACAATAGATGGTTTTTGTTGGAGTTGGCAGCAGTTTTCCAATCCTTTCAGAGTGACATTTCCTTAAATTTATATGACACTTTTATTACTCTAGAATGAAAGCCAGAATCCATTCATCATTGTGATCAAAGCATATTTTATTGCGTCTCTTAGCTCTCGACTAGACTGTGACTCATAGCGTAAAAAATAAAAGAAAAAAGTTTATAATGGGAAGGAAATAAGATTGGCAAAGTCAGTGGCGAGGCATGAAACTTGGCAACAATGTATTTTCTCCATTTACATTCACCAAAAAAGTCGAACGGTTCAGTCATCGGCGATGACCAAGCACTTCGATCTTTCTAATGTGTTTAAACGTGAAGTAGGAACGTTGCCAAATCGCACGCCTCGCCACTGGGCAAAGCGAAGAAATCTGCCTGAGTAATAAAATAATCTTACACAAAGGTCACTTCTCACCCACTAAATATTTTTACTCTAATATTTAGGTAAATAATTTTTTTATATCTGGTGTACGTGCAATACTTTGCTCTCTACAAATACAATTCATTTTACTTAGAAGTCATTGTTTCATTATACAGGAACAGTAATATACGTTTATAACAGTACATAAATACTTGACCAACATATTACATTGTGAGTGTGAATTGAGAGATTGCTTTTCTAGAATGTTTTGTTAAATGACTCGTTTTTCTTCTATTTTTATTTAATTTTAAATATTTACAGTTGAAATTTAGTTGGTATTTTTAATTTCAACGCACCTAATGGCATGTTGATACATTAATTACGCCCAGTGGCAAACGCTTTATGTATACTGTCTATTAAAGACCAGATCTTAATTGAGTTGCTTTGTTAAAAAACATATACATTTATGAGCATTTTAGAGAAAAATTCTTCCATTCAATTTAACTAGGCTTTGATGAGCACACCTTCATGCATAGGTACGCATGCGTACATTCAACTTGTAACGTATCCAAAGATTTTTATAGCTTGATCTGACTGGACCAAGGATCTTGTTTACATTATTTAGCTGCGTTTTGTTTCCTGAATAAGTTTGATGAAGGAGTTGCTGAGTAAATTCATTAAAGTCATACACGTCGATTTTCTAACGCGCAGATCTATCTCAAGTATGAGAGTTTTTCGCGCTGATCGAGCTAACGACACAAATAATAAAATAATCCGTTTAATTAATGCTTCTACGCATCGCTACCACGCGTAAGAAAACGGGCAGTCGAGTTAAAAGTTGAGCCAAATTTTGTTCTGTTTTGTCGTTGCGTAGGTAATGCGTTAGTCTGGCCCTGAATTGATTTCCTGCACGAAGATTGTTTTCGTGGATCAACTGTCTGATGGTAATTACTTGATCCAATCCGTGAATTTCGAATGACGCAAAATATGTAGTGAATGGAAAATTTCATTAATCGATTGTATTGATAGTGAAAAGAAATAAACCATTGGTAGCAAAAAAAAATATTTTTGTTTCCAAAAGTTGGTTCCAAAAAGTTATAGCCGATAGTAGTTTTCACTGACTGCGAGAGAATTTTCAAATACTGATGTAAGGTAGGTGACCCAAAGGTGGCCATACCTATGCTTGGGGCCAATATGCACGTATAAGTCATGAGAGATTAAAAAAAAAAAAAAAAAAAAAAAAAAAAAAAACTAAATATGTCAATTTACTTTTTCATTTTTCTAAAGATTGCTTGTTGTTGAGGTTTTTTGAGGAGTTTTGACATCGCGCAAAACATGCACCTAAGGTGGCCACCCCTAATATTTTTGATGCACCTAAAGGTGGACACCCCCTTTTAAATTTCATCAATAAGTATTCAAATGCTATTTTATCGTTCAAAAACGGAATCTAGACCCTAGTTACACCGGAAATTATAATGATTATGATGAATTGAAAGTATAAGGTGGAATCAATTTAAGGGTTTAGCTTTTACGATTGTTTACTTCCGTGAAAATTAGCTGAAGACCTGCGAAAATGGACGTTGCACTGTTCCGCGCCGACTGAATCGGACGATGCTCTTGATTTTTGGAGTGGGGGAAGCGATAGCATCCTGCTACTCAGCACTCACGCCATTTAGCGTCAATTCGTGTAATTAACTGAAATAAGCTGGGGTGGGCCACCTCAAGAGCCGGGCCACTTTTGGGTCACCTACCTTATTCACAGAAAAAAACAAGAAAAAAAACTAATGCAATACATATCCATACTCTGCATAGGGAATTGGTTACGGACCTCTCATGGACCTGTATGGATAATTTTTGCCAGGAGACGCTCTCTGTAGCTACCTAAACGTTTGGAACAGAACCATTGTGACTCGTTAAGCGTTAAAGTTAATTTAATGGTTTACGATCTACGATAATGCGTTAATTATTCAACGAATGTTGGCAAAACACAATAGTTCTTGTTTAATACATTAACTGGATACCACCAACACAAAGATTCCGAACTTAAAAGCCTTCCGCCGTTGTCAGACGAGATGTCAAGCGGAATATTTTCTTGTTCCGCATATCAGCGAAATGTTCCGGTGCGAAACCCCTGTTTCTGCGTCTTCGAAAATAATAAACTATAGCCTCCGCACACTCAATCTAAATCTCGGATATCTCTTCGAACATAAATATTTAATTATTATTTTCGAACGGTCGCGACGGGATAGGATGGCGGCGCGATCTCGAGGAATCTGCGCAGGGAGATAGAATCGCTCGACGACTTGGCTCTGAGATCATAATCGGAATAAATGTAAGAATGTAACGCGGAATCATGGTTGCCAAGCGGTGTTGCTAGATTTACCAGTAGAGGGCGCAGGAGTAGTGTCCATTTCGTCTATTTTCATTTTTTAAAGCAGTTTAAAAGTTCGTCATACGCCATTTGAGATACGACTTATCTTAACATGTACTTACTAGCCCCTATAAGTACTGATAAATTTCGTTGCTCTATATAGATGTGGCAAAAGTTTGTTTGTTTGTTTGTTTTGTTTTGTTTTGTTTTTTTTTTAAAGCAGTTTAAATGTCCGTCATACGCCATTAAGGCCCCATGACGAACGAAGATAGAATTAGAGAGAGGAAGAAGGAAAGATGAGAGAGAGAAGAATCACATCCATATGTCTTTCCCATGTGACAAGATCTGAGTCCATCAAATCTTGTCGCCCCGGCCGGGATTCAAACCCGGGCCCTCTGAGTTAGTTTCGTCCATTTAAACCAGCAGAAAAGATTGAATCCATACGTAGATACTAATGGGGCCTACGTAGATCTACGTAGATCTACGTTAATGCACGATCTACCCTAGGATCACAAGCTTCGTCACTGACCTGAAAGCACACCTTGGTTTAAAAGTGTTCATTGAACCGAAGAATATTTGAATGATGTTTTCGATAAAAAGAAAAAGAAAACATAAAAGGGCGCCTGGAAATTTCCAAGAGGTTTCATCATGAATAAACAACTTAAAAACATCTTCCTGAAAAACAACGACATGAATACTTTTTCAATTAGATTTGCGCAATGCGCATGCATTTTGTGAACCGGAGAACAGACAGCGCAATACGTCCGTACGCAGCAGGACGACAAAGGAGATTTATATTCGCTAATGTTTTTATTTTTATTTTTACAATCCAAGCGAGTGTTGCGCATTTTTCGGATCCAAAACTTCGAAGTTCAAAAAAACGAATAAACAAAAGCATAAATGGCATATAATTTAATATAAGTCATTTGTGTCAAACATACTTGCTCTGCTAAAACCAAGGTCAATGCGTTCTTTCTGTCTCGTTTATTTTGATTTTCCGCATGATTGTTTATTTTTTATTTATTTTTTTTTTCAAACCGCGCTCACTGGTTGAAAACAAGGATTTTTCGAACAAATCAAGTTGCTATTTTTTTACATTTTAATGTTCATGTTTTCTTGTAAAATCTGTATTACTTTGATTTGCTTTCAGCTCTAGAATGAATGATATCACACATATTTAAATTATTTCGCTGTTTTACTGTGAATAATCTAGGTTTTTATATTTTAATCATAACTGGAAAATTCCATTCCGTTGGAGTCAATGTGCGACGTGCCATTCAGATCGAGGCATCATTTGCACGCATTAATTCAATCAACCCGGGGATCAAAATAAAAATAGACGAGAAGAAAATGGTCACAGATCAGCAATAAAATTACAGTCTGGACATTAACCCGCGTAATTGAGGTGCATGCTGTAACAAATAAATAAAAATAAGTGAAAAAACTGTGGGTCTGCTCTTTCACTCAGATTCTCTATGCTACTTTATAGTTTATTCCTCGCGAAAGAGCTTTCCTCATGTTCCATGGGCCTTTTTTCCTGCTCCGTTGTACTTGCATCAATAAACATATTGCTGATTTGAGGCACTTAAGAATACTTTAATTACTTCGCGCCGCTGATGATGACGATCATAGGAGAAAAATCAACAATAAGGAAAAGGGTCATAAAACTGGTTTCTTACTCTGAAAAAAGAAAGAAAAAGAATAAGGATTGAAGAATGCTTAAACGAAAGAAAAGAAAGGATTAAACTTTAGAAATAATCGCAAACAAACTGGACGGAATAAACAGAAAACATAACAAAGAGCGTCGCGATGGGAGCACAGTAGTACCAAAACGTGGATTTTTACGGACATTATTTAATAAGTCATCTTACGTATATGAGCACAGTGGATAGAGATGTATTGATTTTCTGGACATGAAAAGTTGTGGATTTTTTTTTTTTTTTTTTTAAAAACATTTGTAGTGTTGAAATTTTCTTCCAAAAAATCGTGTCAAAGTCATATTTTAGGCTCTAAAAAAATGAACTAGTTTATACATATTTGATAGGTTATCTTGCTATTTAATATAGTATTTATTGTTCAAAATCTTGAGTTTTTTCCGTGAAATTACACGTCCGGGAAATTTAACGATTCGACCTACAGTGAGGTGTAAGTCGAATACCCCATATTTTGATCATCGATGTTGTCGAAATCCATCATCAATCATGGCACAAATTCATTCTTGAAAAAAACGTCAAAATAATGTCTGTCATACATAAAATGATTCGCGAATAGAAAATGATTCTTATTGATGCGCACTGATTACCAAATAAGCCTAATTTGGAGCTTTTTTGAGGTTATAATTTGACAGTCTGAAAAAGCCTATTGAGTCAGTGTACACACGGTGCTTTGTCTGAAAATATCAGCTATGGTGCATTTCTGATGAAATGTTACGATGCAATGAGCGCTGCATAGTGGCGAAGCCAGCAATTTGGCAACGTTGTATTTCGTTACATTTAAACACATTAAAAATATAGAACGATCGGGTTTTCGGTGGGAGCCCTCGAATTCGACATTTTACGTGGGGTTTAATGGACAAAATCCAACGTAGCACGATACGCCACTTGCGCGCACTATGGTCTGGGATAAAATAAAAGTGGCAACAAATCATCATAATATCTTCGTTTTCGACCTTTTAAGCTTCATTGAAAACTTTCAAGTGACATTTCTAAGTTTAAATTACTTGTTAAAAGTGTTCTCTTTGGTTGAAATTGGTATTGGACGTTTATGAATGATAAATTGATGGGAAATTTAAATTCTGATTTTTGCCACTTTTCAATGATCTCAGACCATATTGCGCCGTGCATACTCGCAATGGGAGAGCCAATACATATTCGTGTAATAGGTGGCTCCCATCCTTGAGTATTGAGTATGTACGTAGGAGTACAGATAAGACAACAAACCGTTTTTCATGCTATGCAAATTACACATTATTGATCAATTTAATCAGACCTTCACGATATTTTGACTCGCAAGCCACTTGCGTAGACTGATCGGAAACTTGTAGTACAGAACGCGGAAAAGGAGCTGCCGAAAAAGTTACGTTTCCTTTCCTCAAAGGTTTTATTGCGTAAACTGCGCCTATATTCACAGACGATATCTCTCCGAAGTTGATACCATGGGTATTTTGGAAACTTTTCCTACATATAATGTATGTATATGGAGCATAAACAATAACAACAACAAAACAATCGAGGAACAACTCAACTATAATAATAACTGGTCGGAAACTTGCAAGTACAGAACGCGGAATAGGGAGCTGCCGAAAAAGTTTCCTTCCTTTCCTCAAAGGTTTTATACGTAAACTGCGCGCATTTACAGCTGATTTTTATCCGAAGTCGATACCATATGGGTATTATGGAAACTTTTCCTATCAATAAAAATTCTTATTATTTTAAAAGGAATTTTTTTTACCCCATTATTAATAATACGTTCCGTGATTTCAACCAAATTTTTTTCCGTGCGCCTAATGGAAATTCGAAAAAAAAATGATATATAGGTAGAGCTCGTTTCAGAAGTGTAGGCGGACCAAACCCATAACCTTTGGCGAATTTTCAACTTTTATTCCTCCAAAGCAACACCGAATTTGCCCCTGACTTTATGCTTTTGTATTTAAAGTTTTCCTCATTGAAAAATGAACACTCAATTTTATTTTTATTCATTTTCATCGAGTAATATCAGAAATAATGTTGACAAATTCCAAAGATTATTGGTCTAGGTCCGCCTACACTTCTGAAACGAGCTCTAGTCGTGTCATGCATAGTAGTCTAGTTTTGTATCGAAATCGCAGCTACGGAGGGGCCGAAATATAAATTGCTCTATTGCGATTTCAGTTCAATTGAAATCGCTTCAAGTACGACCTCGCGGATCAGTGTGTCAGTGGTGTGGTATCAATGGAAGTCATGCACGCGTATTTTCGTGTATACAAGACCGCTCGAGTCATTCATCAAAAATTTCTCACGACAAGTTGACAGTCGAGCGCGCCATGAGTGTGCGTTCAATGAACAGTGATGTCGGATCTTGCGGCTTTCTCCGCATAAGAATACGCACGAAAAGTCGCAGTGACGGCTGCGATACAAATGTCGATGTATCGATGTCTCCTCCATTAAAACTAATAGAATAGAGTCGATCCTCTCGAGATAGATCGATAATTTTTGAATTGATTCAAATGGGAGAAAAACGGGCATCGAGCCGCTACTGACGCTACTGATTAGGCAACCAAGGTTTTAAGAGTGAATGCCATTGAGAGACGCGCGCACCTTTACACACGATGACATGCAGTGTTGCCAAATTTGGCGAAAAATATACACTTTTGTTTACATTAAATTTTATGAGAATTTTGTATCTTATACGCGGATTCTATGGCAGTATTTCTGACATGCAGCGTCGGAATTTGAATGAGAGCGCTTGAGCCGTGGGAGTAATTGAGACGTTGTCGGGTTTTTGTGAGAATCGAGTCCGTTTTCACGATTTGTTCTTGTAACAACAGTTTATGTGAAATGGATCACCACTTGAATTGATTCGTAAATCCTATTATGGCTGATCGAGTTTTATTGACCGACTCACTGTGATGTTGGGTCCAGTCGCGTGCAATTTGGCAACGTTGCATTTTTTCCATTTAAAAATATCAAAAGATTCATAAAGATCAAACGTTAGGGTTTCCGGAGAACGCCATCGAATTTTACCTTTATGTCAAAGCCAATCGGAAATTGACTTTAACACAGCGCAACTCTCATCATACTCAAAACTCGATCTGCTGCGATAACTGATCGGCATTCTAAAATGAGGCAGTTGCAAGGGTCTGCAGCTGAGCCGGATTTAATGCGGGGCGACCGGGGCGCGCGCCCCGGGGCCCCCACCACAAACCAGGTACCCTTTTTTTTTTGTATTGATGGTTGATAAACTTCCTTTTTTCCATCATTACAATGCTGTAACAGTCCGGCAATGTTGGAAGTGAAGCTTTTTGTAAAATAACCCTTAAAAAAATAAAGAAACATTAAAAAAATAATAACGAAACTTTAAAAATTATTAACGACTTTTTTATCAGGGTAATAATTTACTTCTGTTACTCAATATGCCTTTAAAAGTAGGGACTTTATAATTCATTATTCCTAAGATTTACCGGGAGGGGGGCCCCCACCAAAGGTCCACCGCCCCGGGGCCCCCTGCAACCTAAATCCGGCCCTGAGGGTCTGAGATGTTGTGTAGAAAATGAAAGTACTTGATGAGCTGAGAACAAAAATGTATTTGGTTTCTAATTAAGTCCCATAGTTCCGAAGATGAAATTTTAGCCCAAAACGTATTAAATGGGAATTCCACGTAGTGACGTCACGAAGCACACGACTTTTTACAACTTTAACGCGTGTGCGTACCTACCTCCAAAACCGGGACACTTGAGAAAAAACCAAAGGCCCCGTTGTTCTCAGCTCATCGAGTACTATCATTTTCTTTATAAGAAACACAAAATTTCAGAACCTAGCATCAGTACCATTCTGACAATGATCAATTTTATAGCAAACCGTAAACGAATTCACACCACAGAATAATACAATCAGAACGGAAACTCTGTCGGATTTTGAAGCAAATTCATTTCGCGTCCGCCATGTTGGGATATAGGATGTTTACATCTGGATTCGCGCGTGAAATAAAAAATTTAGGACATGATCCGCGAAATTTTCATCCGGAAATGCCATTAGAATAAAAGTGAGGCTGGAAACTTATGATTTCTTTCCAGAATTTACAGAAATAAATGAGTTTCAACACAAATCACTCACGTCCGCCATGTTGGGATATAGGACCACAGCGTTGCCTATTGGTGCCGTTAAATTCCAAACTTGCTTCCATTGGCTCTTATGGGAGTTTCCGTTCTGATTGTATTATTCTGTGTTCATACCATGTATGGATGATAATGCTTTGCACGTCTTTCACGCTACAGAGGATACAACAGTCAAATTGGCCCATTCAAAGCATCTACTGTCTCGTCTTACTTCGAAAGAACTGCTAAATTTTGTAAGAAAACATGAGAAAAACTCTATTGCTTTAATACAAAATTAAATAAATTTTTAATGGGCCGATATGAACGCACCCAATTAAACGTGTAGGAATTCGGGCCTTGGGTCAAACGACCGAATTAAGAAATTCTTCTTCGTCTTGAGCTTCATGGTCTGCGCCTGCCCGACATTGAAGATTCATAAAATTTCAATTTATGAGCATGCACGCTAAGGATGATCCAGAGACGGGAATATTGTTTCATTTCAATCTTCAAGTACGCATTGCTGACAAAAAAGATGAGAACCATCTCAATTTTTTTCTTTTTTATCAACCACTTCTTTTACTAACCATTTCACAAGAAATATGCCCACCGGGTGTGTTCGTGTACTAATGTAGATATACATCAGTAGTGTAGCCAGATAAAAAAGCCAGAAAAAGAGTAAAAAGCCGTATCGTCCCCATTTAATTCAATGTAAAGCGTACGACTTTTTCACCCCAATCTGGCAACACTGATATACATACACCTAAAAATCATTGTGCCATTTTGCCCCATACAGTATACACCCATTTCGGACCATTTCATCTAGACATTCCGTGTTCGATAAAATCGACGGCTCCATTTAATTTGCGCCCATTGACTCATGACCGTAATATTATGCAAACCAAAAAATGACAAAGGTATCATGATTGCATACCATGAAATGCATATTGCATAGCGATCAAGGCGATGGGCTCAAAAACGGCACTTGCCGAATGTATTTTAAATGGTCAAGTGTCGTTGTGTCGTTTCCCAATAAGGTGTCGTGACCCATAGCGTCTCAACTCTCAATTGGCATATTGCTCTCCTCACGCATTGATCTCTGAAGCCCGCAAGGATCGTATAACCAATGACTTGTCAAGTGAGAGTATCACAATCAATGATTATAGTGTAGCGGAGCCGATTGCTCCTTATCATGACAAAGCTCTCTCTCTCTCTCTCTCTCTCTCTCTCTCTCTCTCTCTCTCTCTCTATCTCTCTCTATCTCTCTCTCTATCTCTCTCTCTCTCTCTCTCTCTCTCTCTCTCTCTCTCTCTCTCTCTCTCTCTCTCCCTCTCTCCTTGTCTTTCTTTTTCTTTCGTTTCTTTTCAGGCATCAACCATCGAAAAGTCAACAGATTTGGCCCTAAGCGTGACAGAGCGACCTTACGTAACGTGACTGAAGTTCAACGAGATATTTTGGTGAGAGGGCGACCGCGTTAAACGACACGGTACGCGCCGCCACAGGAGTTGAAATCAGACTGGAGTCTCGGAGACTTAAACCATGGGATAGAAAAGTAGAGGTGGTCTGTCTTCCATGCAATTCGCTGCTAACATAATATAATGTATATCCTGCCATTTAAACGCTATTCAAAATGCGGTTTCGTCCATTTAAACCCATGGTTAGTGAATAAAGTAAAACTATTGGGATTTTGGTGAACACATTCAAATTAGATTTTTTATCCAAGGGTGTCAATAGATAAAATGCAACGTTGCAACATTTTAAGCTTCGGTATCAGGTGGCCCATTTCACCAATCTCACCTGATGACCCCCCCCCCCCACCATTATTAGTATTTCACGCAAAATTAAATATTTTACCACATAGTTCCATTATCTCAAAAAGGGGGGGGGCGATAATTTTTTTTTTTTTTTTTTTTTTTTTTGTCTCCGGCGCCCAATTAAATGATTCATTAAATAAATTAAAGATTTTCCTTGCTCACAAAATCTCTTTACTTTGCCCAGAAATTTATTCTCTACCAATTTTACCCTGTTAGATGGTTAGGTCACGGGAGAGTAAGAGGGATAGTGTGGAACCAGAGACAACAGAGAGCATACGCTCTAGCGCCCGCAGTGGCAACTTTTTTTTTTTTTCGGGGTCGCTAAACAGCAACGTCTAGCGGCTCTATGTGGACTGTTGAGCAAAGCTATTGATGTTATAGTACCTATATAAAAGAGAGAGTATGGCGGTCTGTGAATCCTACGCTGATTGGCTGCGACATTTTAGGAGCTCTTAGGGCCCAATTTCAAGATGGCAAACCGGGTCGATCGTGTAACCGTTGAGGTTATCTTTACATTTTCTAGCGGGAAACGGTCATCAAACTCACCGTTCACCGACACTCGACAGTGCTCTCATCAACAATGTAACATAACGTCAAACAACACAACCGCCGCCCTATTGAAATTGGGCCCTAGGAGCTCCATGATCGCAGACCGCCATACTCTCCTCATATAGGTACTCTAGTTGATGTCAGTAAGGTATCAGAGCGAAGCATCAATGTTTTGGTCGTTGGTCAACAATCCACGCAGGAGCCGTTGGATGTGGTTCCCCATGTCATTTTGTTGAGTCCCCGAAAATAAAATCGTCCACCGCGCGAGGGGCTATAGTGCGTGTGGACTCTGTTGTATCTGTATGGAACTCACTCTACGCGAGTTTTGTCACAGCCGATTGCGACCGATGAGTGCATCGTTGGCTAACCGTTGACTTCGCACTAAAATTGTCTATCTTTCTCGACTGCACCTGATAATATCTAGGATCCTAATCATTAAATAAGGTATACTTTATGCTCCTAATTTTACTTTGCATCTCATCTTTTTTCGAGAACAAGTTGGAATTGAGAAAGGGAGGTTGGGTGAGGGAGGAGGGAAGGTAGGGAAGGAATGAAAGAGACAACTGCGGAAGGTTCAAGGTTGTTGACCGACCAGTCTCCGACAAGAGTTACGACTTCGGATCTGAGGAAGTAACTGACAGATGCTATATACATATACATGGACGGCCATTTACGGGGGCTTCTCTTTCTCTTTAAACAAACTTGCACGATAACAGGAATAGCGATGTTGCCGCACTCGTCAGGACTGATAATATTTAAATCAAATCAAATCTTTATATCTTAAATTTCTAACAATAAGATTCAAATTCATAATCCATGTGGTTTAATCAATACTATCTATTCCATACCAGGTCACAGGGGTTTGAGGTTATGTAGCTAGGTTGTCTACTATTACATTGGCTCTTATGGGAGGTAGTGGATTTTTTGCAGCAGTTTTCGAAGTTCTTCGGTCATTTGCAGGCCAAATTGACCAAAATGACCCTCTTAGTAAAATACTTCTCTTGATGTCTTGTACATTTTTCATTTTTTTTTTTTTTTTTTTTTTTTTTTCTAAAAATGTTCAGGACATCAAGGGGAGTATTTCATTGAAAGGGTCATTTTGGTCACTTTGGCCAGCAAATGACCGAAAAACGTCGAAAACTGCAAAAAAACCCACTATACCTCCCATGAGAACCAATGTAAAAGTAGACAACCTAGTTACATAACCTCAAACTCCCTGTGACCTGGTATGGAATAGATGGTTTAATCCGTCAAATCTTCAGAGAATGTGACATTCAACCGAAAACTAAACAGCAGGCTGATTATGAACAATCGTATCGTAATGCTATCGTCGCGATGATCGAACACGTGTTATTCTTATGGGTGGCGTCAATCCGATAGGTTCCATTACTGTAGAAACCCTTTAATCTCTGCGGAATTTCTCCGAAAGCTCAGGAGTCATCGAATTTTCGCAGAGATAGGAGGGGTTTCTATCAGAATGACGCCACCAATAAAAATAAAACGTACTCGATCATCGACTCCATAGCATTACGATACGATTGTTCATAATCAGCCTGCAGAAAAAAAAAAAACAAAACAAAAAACAAAAAACAAAAAAACAAAAAAACAAAAAAACAAAAAAACAAAAAACATGGTATACTATAAACCCATAGTTGAACCGCTAAATACAGAAACCTATAGATAGTTCACAAAACTGAATTTCATTGAAAGAATACAAAAATACAAAAACAAGAAACAAAAAAATAAAAACAAAACAAACAAAAACTGTTTTAAATCCAAATAGGTGTTTTAAAAATGTCTATAAAAGCGTTGTCAGATAGCCAGTCTGCTGCTTACCCACTACTTTCTTCCTCAACCCCCCCCCCCCCCCCCCCCCCGCCCCCGAGGCTCGTGCTTCCTGCATTCGGATATTTTGTTTTTTATCCTCTTTCTTCTTTGCTTTATGGCAACACAAAGATATACAGTACATCTGAGCGTCGGCGACTTCTTAACCACAAAGTGCTTACATAATTGCTCGATGCTCGTAAATGTATAAATTAATCTCTTCTCTTTCTCTCTAGTCCAGTTTTATAAGTTCATTATCAAAACATTGACCTTGATTCTGATACAAATTCTAATCTCTCGAAAGAAGAAAAAGAAAACAAAAAATCAAACTGCAGATGGTCATCACCACTCGGAAATGTGTACTAAATCCAAATTCAATTATTATATAGCACCCACTTAGAAGCTTGAACCAACGACCTTCGAAAAAGAATTTACCTGTATTAGTTGGTTATAATACAATTAGCGCAGGTGGGAGATGAGGGCCGATTTCTGTGCGTTCAGGCGTGACAAAGTTTGGCTATCAGCCACTAAGACGATTAAACTGACGGATAAAATAATTTTTCGCAAAATCTTTGTTCAGAAAGGATCATGTTTTTGAAAAAGGGGAATTTTCATAGGTGCATGTTACACAATTTGAAGTCGAAATATTCAATTTTTTTTACCACCACCATGGTTTTGTTTCTTTGTTTTTTTTTTTTCCAACTCTGAAATCCGAAATGCAACCAAAATTTCGCGAATGATTGCCCGGTGCAGACACTATACGAAGGTCACTATCAGGAATGTGTGTAATTAACTTAATATTCAATTTATATTATTTATTATTTTATTTATTCAAGTTTATTCAATCAAAGTTCCCCCGGGGAATATTGATTCTGCTTTAATCAGAGGTGTGATGTCTAACGCGGATTGAGATCACCGAGTAGGTAATTAGAGAATACATCATCATCTCTCCGTAGGTCTTTTCGCAAAGAGGTTAGAATGAACTGTACAACCTTGATATGCCAGTGGCGGCTCGTGCAATTGAAAACTACCATAAAATATACCCAAATCGGCCGCTCTGATTTGACCTACGTTGTTTACCAGAGGGGGGGGGGGGAGAGGGCGGGGGGGGTCTTTCCGAACCTCAATGTAAAAGCGGGAAATTGTTCGAAAACACGGCAAAACTTGTTTAATTTTCACAAAAGCTTTTTTTCGATTAAGTATATAGATGAAAAACGTGAGTAATGAAGAATCATGGTCCTATATGCAAAGCTTTGAAAAAATTTTTTCTTCTTTTTTTTCTCTTTTTTTTCTTTTTCTATCTCACTAACGAAGTTAGAAATTGAGAGAGTATTTCGATGGCGTAGATATCTGTCTGTTTGTCTGTATCCCGGCATAACTTTTGAAAAAATGGTCTATATGCATCCAAATTTTGCAGAGAAGTTGCTTTCAAAATTCCTCATTGGGACTTTTTTTGTTTTTTCGAAATTTTAAATTTTAAAGCAAGTTATGAAGGAGAAACGGTTTCCATTAAAATCAATGCGAAAAAATGGGTAAAATGAATAAACATAGGGAAAAATAGGAATATTTCAAATGTAGCAATTTAAATTTTGATTAAAATTTGCAAAAACATTCTGCAACCAGCCGACTGTAAAATTAACCCCTTAAGGGGTATCTGAGGGTTCGAGGGTCTCCCCAGAATATTAAAGAAAGTAACTTTTTTAGCCGTCTAAAGTTCATTTAAATATTTCAATTTGTATGTACGTACTTGTTATCAATGATCTGTATAACAATTGTTTTTTCTATTAACGTGTTTGTTTTGCCATGGCGCTTACTTTTTGACATAAAAAAATCCATTCTATTCTATTCTATTAAAGGGGGGACGGGGGGTCTGTGGGTCTCCTTCAGAGTAATAAAGGGGGTCTGAGGGTTTCCCCTAGAGAAATAAGGGTTCTGGGGGTCTCCCCCAGGTTAAGTTTGGTGTAAAAAAGTATTCGTGGGGTATTCCCTACAGTTTACTGTTATTATTGTTTTCAATGATTGTTCTAGACAATGTTGCCAGGTTTCCCAATAAATAACCAACTTTTAAATTGAATTAAATTGAATTAACTATTAATTAATTAATTGACTATTTACTATCGACTATTTATTAATTAATTATTAATTAATTGAATTAACTCGGATAACTATCCGAAAAATGACAACACTGGTTCTGGATAAACGTTCCGACTTTCTTGAGTAATTTCGCCTCCAATTCGGCTCCGGTCACGGCTAATCGCAGTCATTCTCACCTGTTACATGATATCATTCATTACTCGTGCTTTACGAATGATCGAAATATTTCGATATTACGCACCCGGACGGCAAATGATCTGACTGCATTTCTTTCTACCACAGAGGCCAGATTGTGCAGAAGAATCTTCGGATTCCTCGTTTGAATCAATATAAAATTTTTGATCATTTTCATGCACAATTTGGAAACCAGGTCTCCCTACAACTTCGGTTCAGATCCAACACGGACGACTGTAATAGTGAAAGTACAACCAAACGCTATTCTAATGACCCGGGCTGTGATGCCAAATCAACTGTATACAGTATCTCGTGAAATGCGATCGATTTATTGATGTCTCTTCTACATATAAATCCGTAGGAAAGAATCGATCCTCGGAGAGGGTTCAATTGAATCGATACTTTCGTATAGGTTCAAATGGAAGGAATACGATAATCGAATTTTGACGAACCATCACTGATAGCGACTTATCGACGTCTGTTTTATACGTAAACCCAAGGAAAAGAATCGATTCTTGAGGAGTTCAATTGAGCCCCAATAAATCGATACTTTTGTACATAGGTTTCAAATGAGAGGAATGCGATAATCGAATTTTGACGAACCACCACTGATAGCGATTTATCGATGTATGTTTAATATGTAAACCTACGAAAAAGAATCAATTCTTGAGAGGTTCAATTGAACCTCCAAGAAATTGATACTTAAATTTCAGGTATAGGCTCAAATGGGAGGAAAACAAATTGACTGTTAACTAGTTTCCTTAGCTTGCATCGCATCTTCCAAAACCTATGAGAGATAATCGATTCCAAGTTGTTCCAGTCAAACTCCAAGACATCGATCCTTTTGCATAAGTTCAAATGCATGGGAGAGTATATCGATGATCGATAGCCATCGCAACTTTAGCTGATAAAAATGGAAAAGCCGCATACACTTACTTGAATTGGTGCAACTGAGGTAAATGTGCGGCTTTTCACGACTCAGATATTTCGTCTCTATTTTCAGTGGCGGACCGTGTATGGGGCTTTAGGGGCTTTAATAGAATGGAAAGGGGGGGGAGGTTCTCACTTTCAAGCCCTCCCCACTTTTTTGACCCACGATGCGCCACTGTCTATTTTCTGCAAGCTGTGTGGGTTTAAGCCAATAGCAACCCTGTACTAATTTTGCCACTTTTAATGCCTTAAAGAAAAAATAAATAAAAAATAAACAACAAAATAAATAAATAACTAAATAAATAATAATAAAATAAAAAACAAACAAAACTTCAAATGCTCAAATTTTCATGGAATATAACAAGACTCAGAAACTCTACATGTAGTTACACTCGTATTTATAGCTCATTGGTAAGGACTCCACTAACGACAAAAGTATTCGGCCTGATAGGTACTATCAACGAATTAAAGATTGCCGCGAAATTTTGACGAGCTAAGTTGCGCCTTCAAGGTTCTGATTCGGCCATTCCTCATATTCCTTACACCTTGCAGGTGAGAGGTCATTGCGGGTGGGGCGGAAAAGCCGCCGCAGATCAGTTCCCCACTCACACTCATAACGGAAAAAGTGTGAAACTCTGGCGACAATCTTTAATTCGTTGATAGTACATCATCACGATGACTGGCACCTGCCGAAAAAGACGGTAAACTTGACCAGACAATATAGGTTAAATGAAATAAACAATTAATTAAGAATGCCTGAATTTAAGGTTCAAATCATGTATAATATGCTCTCTCGGCCAAGTATATGTATGTATTTGCTTAGATTTGGCAACGTCCATTTGACTTAAATGAGATCAGAAACTTGGTCAGGAGAGCGACCGGCCGGCTTGGCGCGCGTCGCGGTCGTCCTGCAGTCCTCATTTGCTTGTCTGATCGAATCATCGTTTTTGTCAACGCTCAGACTATTATCGAATCTAATTCGAGATGTTCGATGACTTATTGGATGACTCCGATGTCACAGAGACTATCGACACTGTAAGTAAGTACGTGGCATGGAATAGTGACCCTCCTTCTCCAATATGTATATAGCGTCCACCCGTTTTCTCTTTCGTTCAGTGCCGAACCGGGTTATCCGGTATTCCTCTCCGTCACTCCGTGTATAAGCCCGAAGAATCTCTTGAGAGAGATAGAGGGGGGGGGGGGTGTCATCTACCCGGCAGCGCACTGTGAACATAAACTACCGATTTGATGGTCAAAAATACAGAAAATTAAAAAAAAAAAAAAAAAAAAAAAAAAAAAAAAAAAATTGAAAAGCATTTAAAAACTAAATTTTACTCACTTGCGAATTACTTCAATCAAAGATTTCTAGCTGAAAATATTACACAGAGTCTTAAATCATAGTTCAGTTTCAATATGGAAATTTTTTCAGATGATTTTAACTTTTCAATTTTTGGCCTCGGGAACGTAAATTTTTGTCCTGTGTGCGGCCGTGGCGGAAGCCAAAGCGAGACACCTAGGCAGACGAACATCGAGACAATCATTAGGTCGGATGAAATGAGGTTTAAAAAAAAAAAAAAAAAAAAAAAAAAAAAAAAAAAAATCCAATCCCTGATGACTAAACAACAAACTTGTTTAAATTGTATGATGTAATAATGACACTTGAATGGTTAACTTTCGAAGAAAATTATTTGCAGCTTATCGAAATTTTACAGGAACAAGGAAAATTTTACAGGAACAAGGAAATTTTTTTTTGAAACACGGTGGTATCAGCGCTGATTTTAAGATGGGAAAAATGAGAAGAACAAAGCAAAGAGGGGGGGGGGGGTGATTTTGAGCGAATTTAACGCAATAGTCATGGGTGGTTCCGGGGGGGAGGGGGGTTAAAGTTTTGGGGCTTCAAAGTTATCTTTTTCTCTACATCAATTTCGGTCGATCAAGGCTTAAAAGTGACACAAACTTCTGTGGCTGTGCGCGTGTTTTAAAATCAATATTCGTGTCAGAAGTACGACTGCAGGTATATATATATATTTATTCTGATTTCTTGTTTTCCAAAAAAGTAAAAAACATTTTTAAGCAACTTCCTCAGATTCTTGTGGGGTGGGGAGGGGGAGGAGCAGGAGCCTCAAAGCCCCACCCACCCCCTCTCCCTAAATAAAAAACGTATCATGGTAATCGTATCGATGAGTCACTACCAGTCACTATGCATAAGGGTTTATCTTCCAAGTATAGGTATTTTGATAGAAACCCGGCCTTCAATATCTACGATGTGCAATCGCGGTAGTTGCGGAGTCATAATTGAAGTTCTGTAGAGATAAGAGGGTTTTGTTTGATCATATAATGAAAACTCGAAAGGTTAAACAAATGCAGAAGAATTGACTCGCAGGCGATAGCTATACTCAAAACGATCGCGAGCTCGAAGTCGACGAACCTCTTTGTGACGTCACAAGGACTTGCGAGAGAGAAAAATGTGTGTGAGTCCCCACAATGTTCAGCGAGTATTGGGATAACAGGACGAGGGCGCAGGTCGCTTGGCTCTTCCCGGCGCGGCAAGGTTTCCTCCTGATAGATTTCGCGAATCCAAACCACCCCGCTCCTCAATATTAAATTAGTTCCATTAAATGGGGGAGGGGGGGGGGCGACTCGGCACAACTCGGGCAAACTCTCTTCAGTCTTCCTGCGCGCATTTAAAGTATTTGTTTTCTTTTTCTTCGAGAGAGAAACGGTGTTTTGGGTCCTCATAACATTTAGCGAATATCAGGATGGTAGGAAACAGAGGGAAAGTAGGGCATTTCTACTATCTTGACTCCACCAATTTTGATCAGTGTTGTTAAGTAGCTCTTGGATTCCAGACCAAGAATATTATTTTATTTCAATTAAAAAGTTTACCATAAACTTTGTCTCTTAAGCGATTCGCACGTGAATATAGTTTCTCGTATTCTGCATCACAACAGATCCTTCGACCAGAGGCTGTATGAGAAACAATCGATACTTGAGGGGGCCATGGTCCTTCTATTGATCGATTGTTTTTCATACATTCAAATGGAGACAATCCACGGTTGCCAGATCGCTAGATCCGCCTTTGCCGGAGGCCAGTGGTAAAGCGTGTAAGGGAACGTTACGTTTTGCCCATTTTAATTCATGAAAAATATCGAACTATTGGGTGTGCTGAGAATAATATCGAATTCGATCTTATGCATGAGTTTAAATATAGAAAATGCAATGCACGAATCCAGTAATTTGTCTTTCTCTCTTTTCGCATTTTTGAAGGTGCATCAGCATTAGAAAAGGATATAGAAGAAGGAATGAGAGTCACGTGATAATACTCCTACTGTCTTATTCTAACACGCACACGTAATCGATTAATTTGGTAAAAACTAAAAAGAGAGGACAAAATTTCTGGATCAGCCAGTGCCTCAGTCGTCGACCCGGTCCTTTTGGCAGTGGCGGCTCGTGTGATTTGGCAACAATGTTTTGCCTCCATTTGAATGCATGTAAAACAATCGACTCAAAAGTGAAGCCAGCATTCGATTGTTGCACATGGATTCAAATGGACGGCAAACAGCGTTGCCAAATTGTAAGCACCACTACTGCCTTTTAGTAGAGAGGGATTCATTTTCGGCGTAATTATCGACCTAGAAAGTTACTCTGACATTGGCATGGCGGCTCGAGCTACATGGCAACCATGTTTTTCTTTCCTATTTAAACCTAGGTAGAAGTATAAAATTCAGTGATTCATCGAATCCCCTGAAGATCGATTATTTTACCTTGGTTTAAAGGAGATAATCCGTTGTGCCACATTGCACGAGCCGCCACTATGTACTCTGATCAGCAGCACCCAGCCACAATCAGTGATGTAGAATAGGCAGGTATTTATTTATATACCGGGTACTTATGCATGGTACCTGTGTATAACTTTTTTCCAGACTCCAAAGGCACCTTGCAGAAGCCCAAACTCAAAATTTCGTAAAAAGGCATTTAGTTTAATCTTCAAAAGAGTTTATAATATTCAGCGGTTGAGCGTGAAATTTAGCAACGTTGGACTGTCTCAATTTAAACTCACGTAAAAGGTCTAATACGAAGATGTTCACCGAGCACCCAATAGTTTGATATTTTTCATGGGTTTAAATGGGCAAACTACAACGATGTCAAATTGCACGCTACACCGCTGATGATATTTAAATCTTATTTTTTCACTTTAAAAAGCCGAGGTTAAATGAGAAATTGCAAATTCCCATCATTAGGGCCATATTTACCTGATTTTCGCTCACGTAAATACCCATTTACTCTGGTACTTACCTATACTCGTTGGGTATATTTACCCGACCTACAGCACTGGCGAGAATGTGCCTCGTCACCGAGTAAACGAGGAATCAATCAGGATTTAGAAAAATTTATCGTGGAAAGCCGTCTATTATAGAAAAACGTATATTGTGATTATAAACGGTGATTTGCAGTTCGCATGTTACCCCCACCCCCAAATGAACCCTATTTTTCTGCACTCGTAGGTCAACGGACCGAGGTTTCCCGATTTAATTATCTCGCAAGTTTCTCGCGCAAAACCGCGAGTCACTGCACATGCCCAATGAACATGTGCGAAGAAAGAGGATTAAAAGTTCGGATTAGACGAATTTTTACGTAGGGGGAAAAAAAAAAAAAAAAAAAAAAAAAAAAAAAAAACAGTAATTATGAAAAATATTCTTTTCCTTTGTCCCATAATACGTTTTGATATAGCCTACCAGCCGCGACCGGCGGGCGCGGCCCTAGGTCAGAGACAAACCTTAGATTTCGTCGCAGGCCTCTAGACGGATCTAGCCTCCCCCCTCTTTTTCTACTGAATAATTTATTTAGTGTCAGGTTTTCCCATTATATCATTTCTTCAAATTAATTAGGGGAGTCTTACTCTGTAAGATTAAAAAAATGTAAAGATGTTACCCGCAAGAAATGAAAACTACGTCAAGAAAATTAAATTAGCATTCAACTATTAAAAATTAAAAGGCTTGATAATTAATAAGCTATGGCTATCTTGTTTTAATGAAGTGTCCCTCTGTAAATATACCTATACACTTATTTTATGCGGTATAATTGTGAGGAAAAAGTGTGATTTGTCTATGATGCGGTGAAAACTTCATTAGTTCACCCGAAAACTGGTTGCTCCTCTGAGTGTGACTAAAGAAATCGCGGTAATTTTCTCCCACTCGTTAAAATGTTGTAATTAGAAATTACCAATAGACATAATTATACTGAGCCATACGAGGATAAATGAATGGAAGACTCTTTTGAGAATGGCGCATGGCGCAGTAATAACTATACGACTTTTGTTCATCTAGAAGACAGCATGAAACAACAAATTAAACAAAACAAAACAAAACAAAAAACAAAACAACAACAAAAAACCTAGAATGTCTAATTTTCTTTGTTTCAAAAGATCTCAAATGTTGTCAACTTAAGGTAAGTAAATCTGCGGGAATCCCCTACTGAGAAAAATGTCTTGTTGCCGCAACCGGACGTCTTGTTAATACTTACTTCACCGGAGTTCCTGTTATTTTAACAAGAAATTCCTGTTATTTCAACATAACTTCTGTTACTAAACAGGAATTCCTAATGAAATAACAGGAATTCCTGTTGAAATAACAGTAATTCTTGTTGAAACAACAAGAATTCCAGTTGAGTAAGGATTAAACAGACGTCCAGTTGAAGTAACAGGAAAATTTTCTCAGTGCGCATGTTGGGATTGACACACTAACTGACCATGTTAGAATTCCGCCTCATTTCCCCTCAAATCTTTATAATTCCAATGATCTTCCTAGTTACGTTAAGAATATAAAATAAAGAAAAAGTGACAAAAAAAGGTTTATGGAAAGAGAGCTGTGCAAAAGGGCACTGTTGCAAAGATTTCAACTTTGACCGAAAGAAGTGAAAAGATTAATTTAAAACTACATTTAAACCCGCGAAACAGGTCGAAATATTGGGGGGGGGGGGTGCACCGTGCACTCCCTCGAATCGATATTTTACACGTGTTTAAATGGACGAAATGTCGCGTTGCTAGATTGCACGCGACGACACTGTGTGCATTAGTATCCATCAGTATTCAGTAGATGACTGAGGTTGTGCCAATCAATAATGTCAACGAAACTGGTGAGTGTATGGTGACATTTTGACACTGGCGGATCTAGGAATCTATCCATCTCTCTCTTCTTCCATTCGAACGCGTATGATAGAAAAGGACGGATTAGGGGCAGTCACCTGATTTTCACCCCCTCTTCTATCCTTTGCTAATACATGCGTTGTAATGGGAGAAGAGAGGGGAAAGACAATGTCTTGGATCCGCTAATGCATTTTGAAAGAATAATATATGCTTACTTTATAACCATTTTTTTTTTTCTCTCTTTTTTTCAGATAATTCGAAATGCTTTCGCACGGCCTTTAATCGTCGCAAAAAGTAAATTAAAAAAAAAAAAAAAATCAAATTGTCATTTTATTCTAAAATGCTCAATTTAGTGCCATTATATAACCGGTTTTTTCTGATTAAACAAAGATTTTCACCTTATTTTAAATGATAATAAAACAAAAGGAAAGAGTTCTATAAAAATGGTTATTTCAGGCATTAATGCACAAGTTCTATGTTCCTAACTAATCACTTTTTTTTCAATTTTGAGCGTATACCATTCACTATAGTCGCGTCGCCAATTATAGAGCAAAAGAAAGAAGTTAGACGGAAATCAAAGTGTCCAAAGTCACAATATTTATTAAGGTAATAAAAAAAGCTAATGTACGGAATAATGCAGTTTTGGAAAACAGGATTTTCACCTTATTTTAAATGATTTTAAAACAAAAGGGAAGAGTACGATAAAAATGGTTATTTCGGGCATGAATGAACGAGTTCTATATTCCTAATTAATTACTTTTTTTCCCTTCAATTTTAGACCATTCACTATAGTCGCGTTGCCAATTATAGTGCAAAAGAAAGAAGTTAGACGGAAATCAAAGTGTCCAAATTCACAATATTTATTAAGGTATATGTAGCTATATTTGTAATGCACGGAAAAATGCAGATTTGGAAAACAGGATGTTCATTCAATAGTATAAAAAGGTCCTGCTGCAATAAAACTAGTCCCAAGGTCGTTACGCAGTTGGGCTGTCGTTTTGAATCGAGTTTTTATGACGACAGGTTTCGTTTATTTTGGTATACTCGCACTGCAGTCAGCAGGTCAGACATAGTTAAAAAAAACTTAACTAACAAGTCCGTTGCATCGGGTCTATCTGAATTTGATGCTTGATTCGAGTAACTCCGTGTTCCTTACTATCACTGAAAAAAAAGTGGCTGTTAAAACTGTAAGAATAGAACCACAGTTGTTTTTCCCCTTATTTCAATCATAAGACCTACTGTCGCAATAGTTTGGACGCTTGAATCTACTCGAATTCCGATGGTCTCTACGAAATTCCGATCGCCTCTATGGGAAATAAAGCGTGGGAATATACTATCGGAATATTCATTGGAACAATCGGAAATTTTTCTCGGTAATACAAAATCTATGAGAATCAAGAGTTACCTAGTGGTGTAATCTGGCAAAGTTGCATTTGGCTCATTAAAATTTAAAACCCATGAAAAATATCGAACTATCTAGGAATCGTCGGTGACCATCGTATTCGACCTTATCTATGGGTTCAAATGGACAAAATGTCTTGTTGCCAAATATCACGCTTTGCGCCACTGACAATAAGAATAGCAGGCAAGTTTTGTTTTGATTTCACAGAAGAAAAACTTAAGAAAAAAAAAATCTACCGAAGGTTTTGTCAGCGTTACTACTAAAGTGTCTTTTCTGTTTTTCCCCCTATGTTGAAAAAATGAAAATTGAAGTATGAAAATTCAAGAAAGATTATAGTTGAGTTCTACGTCTACGCTTCTGAAAATAGTAGTGTATCGTGTAATTTGGCACCTCCTGCTTTTGGTCCATTTAAATCCATGCAAAATATCGATCCGAGGAAGTGCACTGTCCTACTCCAATAGTTCGACCTTTTTCAGGCGTTTAAATTGACAAAATTCAGCGTTGACAAACTGCACGCAACGCCACTATCTGAATTGAATTCTGAGATGGGAACCGCGGGTAAGATCGATTGATAGCGAGCCGCCATTGGTATCGAAGAAGATTGAAAAAATAGGAAAATATCGATTCGAGAGAGTGCATTGTGCACCACGACACGGAAAAAAAGACTGGTAGAATCTACCATCTGCGCTGATTTTGAAGTTATTTATCAAGTAGATGGAAAATGCAACGTACATTATGGTAAATTAAGTTAACTTGCTGGTACATTTTACCATCATTTAGTGAAATTTACCATACTCGATAGCTGACTCCATAATCAACTATATGCAGATGGTAAATGGAGCTCTTGCAAACTTTTGTTATAGGGGATTGAAGAGATGATTCTTGCATAAAAACCTGTAAAAATGGCAATGCGTTCACTGAAAAATCACGAAATTCACTTTCAGAATCGGGCTTAATGATGGAGAGACGCAGGTATCATGGGAGATTCCTATCTAAATTGAGACATATCTCTGTGTTTCCGTAGAGAAAGTGACAAAATAGACAGGAATCTCCCACGATACCTGCGTTGAACCGCCATTACAATATTCCCGTTAAAGCGCAGTTATGTGAGTTTATTACTAAATTTTAGACTTTCTCGGTGTGATTTTTGTGATTTTCGCTGGTTTCTGCATCGCATTGGACTATTCATTTGCTCTCAGCAGAAGTTTGCAAGAGCCCCACTCTACCATATACTTTTTTCGGTGCAATGGATCTATCTGCGTTCAGGCGTTTAAATAGATAACATTCAGCGTTTGCCAGACTACAAGCGACGCCACTATCATCTGAAACGAACTCTATACGAGGGAAGCCGATGCAATGTGATCGATTGATATACGAGTCCAGTGGCGTCGCGTGCCATCTGGCAACAATGCAACTGCTCCATTTAAACTAATTAAATAAATCGAATTTTCCTCGTACACTGTGCACCCCCTGAATTCGATCTTTTGCATGCGTTCAAATGGATTGAATACATTGTTGCCAAATTGCACGCGACGCCACTGTACGAGTCGCGCCGTTGGTACCGTTCTAGAATTCATCCCTTTATTGTCTCGATGCAGAAAAGATCATGAATAGCAGCACTTTCCAATGTACATAGATATACAGTATCACAGGATAATGTAATCTTTTTTTGCACGGATGCAGTAAATGGTTGAGTTCTAGAACGCTACCGTTGGTATCGAAGCAGATTGAAAGAGAGCGGATATTGAGAGGCACGCGAAGAGGCGACCATGAGCTGGAATAATTATTAAGGCAAAAAGGCCATCAAATCGAACGGACAGACAGACTGTCGGCCGGCCGACGCGACGCGACGCGCGACGCGGGCGATCGGAAATAATTTAGATTTGCCACCGTTTCAACGCAAATCTAGAGGCGACGCGCGCGTGCGGATAGATAGTATGAAAATATACAGTATGTTCCAGGGCTGCCGTTTTGCGTATAATCAATGCTATTTTTCTATTCACCGATGATTCCACCGGTTGAGAAAAGATTACACAGTTCAGTTCAGTGTATGACTGTAATACAAGAAAATACTATGATCTGTTATCTTTCCTTAATCGGTGAAAACTCCGTTGATTAATTAAAATATCCGCAAGTTTTTTAAAGTCATCGACAACTCCACCGGTTGAGAAAAGATTACAGATGCGAGTATTTAAGTTTATTAGTCATGAACTGAACTGAACTGTGTAATCTTTTCTCAACCGGTGGAATCATCGGTGAATAGAAAAATAGCATTGATTATACGCAAAACGGCAGCCCTGGTATGTTCATTGTTCATTCAAACTGTCCACTCTCTGTTCCAATAACTTGTGAACAGTCGGAACAGGGATTTTCTGATTCTTGATGAATTAAACTGGGTGTCACAATGGACCCGTTGCAAACTTTTGCCACAATATATTATGAAGGGTTAGTTCCTGTTCCCCTATTTATTTAAATAATCTATCTATCCATGTATCCATGGAAACAGTTTCAGTTTTTCAGTTGTCCTCTCTATGTCTAAAAAAGATTTTCTTATTACAAGAAGAATTATCCCTAAAAATTTGGTTTTATTATTTTTATTAGTATTTATATTAACGATTGTTGATTAATAGATCAACAGTTCCTATTAAAATCAGTGCGTAGCGTGCAGTTTAGCAACATTGTATTTTGTCCATTTAAACCCATGGAAAAGGTCGAATGAGAAGGTGTTTCACCGAACATCCAATAGTTTGACCATTTTCAAGAGTTTAAATGGAAGAACTGCAACGTTGCCAAATTCCACGCTATACGTCACTGATTATCATCACTTTGAAAATAAAGTTGAGAGAAAATGGCGGTCAAATGAGCGGGTCACAATGGGAGAGCCAGTGGCGAGGCGTGAAATTTGGCAACGTTTCTTTTTTCCCCTCTAAACACATTAGAAAGATCGGAACGTCTGGTCATCGCCGATGACCGAAGCATTCGATTCTTTCAGTGAGTTTAAATGGAGAAAGTACATCATTGTCAAATTTCACGCCTCGCATCTGGGAAGAGCCCCATCTGATTTCAGTTTTCTGTGCCGAGAAAAGTGATTAATCATATGTAGAGAAATATATGAAGTTGAGAGAATTAGAAAGTTCCATAATCTGCGCATCGAATCAAAAATACGTTTTTAACAAGATTCAAAGATATGGCACTAAAATGAGCGAGTCACAATGGGAGAGCCCCATTTAATTTCAGTTTTCTATGCTGAGAAAAGTGATTAATCATAGAGAAAGAAGTACTTAGACGAGACTCCCTCATAATTAATTATATCACCCGCTCATTCAACAGTCATCTTGTAATATTGTTAAACGCATTTAGTGAATTTGTAAGTGAGTTTTCAGATCTTTCTGATTCTCTCAATATGTTAATTTCAAGTGATTGTAAGTACACACGAATCGATCCTCCGTAATGCTGTGGTAAAAGTTTGCAATAGACCCACTGTAAGTCATTTTACATTTACTTCTGGAACATGCTGTAAAACTATACGTAACGTTCTAATACTAGGGTTATAACGTGGACATATCGCGGTCATATTGACAATGTCGCGCTATTCTAACCCAAAGGACACACAGGTAGCGAGCTTCCTGCTGCCAGGCACCCAGGCGCCGCGCAAGAAATGGAAGGATAAAAGAACTAGTTGCCAGATTTGAAATTACGCAAATGTATCGATCTTTTTGAACGTTCAACTAACCCCGCTAATAAAATAGATACATCCTTTTTCATAGTATTTTATAGATGAGACTTATCAGGGAGAAAAATTTCTGGTTGAAATTACGGAACGTATTATTAATAATGGGGTAAAAAGAAATTTCTTTTAAAATAAAAAGACTTCTTACTGATCCAACAATTCTTTCTTGTGATTCTTCTGAATCATTGGAACGTTCAATTGGACCAATGATAATTCTCGTTGAATCAATAAGAATTCCTATTATGTTAAAAGGAATTTCTTTTCACCCCAATTTCTTAATACGTTCTGTAATTTCAATCAGAAATTTTTCTCCGTATTATCGATACATCGAAATTAACAAACCTCCATCACAAATGAAAAAGCTGACGGCTATAAAAGGAAGCTAGAAATTATAACATCAAAGAAAAACTGCAGAGGCATAGTATAGGTACTATGACTTACAAAAGAGTGTCCCCTGATCGAAATTATCATTGCCCGATTTTGCCATTGTTTTCAATAGAATTTTCGATTTTTCACGGTGGTACTTGAATGTGTTATTCTGCTTAGTCCTTACTCAGTGGCGTAGCGTGCAATTTGGCAACGCTGTACAGTGTCCATTTAAACCCATGCAAAAGGTCGAATGCGAAGGTGTTCACCGAACACCCAATAGTTCAATCTTTTGAATGGATTTAAATGGGCACATTACATAGTTGCCAAATTGCACGCTACGCCACTGTCCTTACTCTTTAAACACTGGAGAGCTGCAAAATCGTTCAAAATTTGCCAAGATTTAAAAGAGTAAAAATTTCGATCAGAGTACTTCATTTTGAACGCCATAGTACCTATAATACTACCTCTCTATTGGAGCCCTTCGATGCGATGTAGGAATCGCGACACCCAATAAGACTATCTTGCTTCCGATCATTTAACTCTTATTTCGATCCCAATCACTTTTTGTATAGCAGTGGCGTAGCGTGCAATTCGGTAACGTTGAATTGTGTTCATTTAAACCCATGCAAAAGGTCGAATGCGAAGGTGTTCACCGAACGCCCAATAGTTCGATCTTTTGAATGGATTTAAATGGACACATTACATCGTTACCAAATTGCACGCTACGCCACTGATGTATAAGGTGACTATTTTAAAAAAAAAAAACATCTCATCCAAAATAACTCAAAATCAAAACATTCATACATCGTGCATAGCAAGAAATTAAGAAGAGCAAACTATGACCACTTTCTTATCTTTATAACATGTCACAAAGTTTGGCACTTCTAGGCGCAAAGTAAAGATTTTCAGGCTATCGGATGAGTATATTAAGAATTTTCGAAAACAGGTCTAACTTTTTGTGTGCGGGTTTTTTGTTTTGTTTTTTTTTTTTTTTTATTGGCACTCTGTATATGATATGGTTCGCCATCGCTCTGCGCTAATTTTATAAATCCAAACATTCGGAATTCCTTTTGAAATATGGCAACTCTTGCACGCACCTAGCTGAAGCGCTGAACCTGCTCAGCCGCGGGCTGAATACGTATATCCTAGGTCATTCATTTCCTTTTTGAAGATTATCAAAGGTAATACTTGTTAATAATGTAGGTAAACAACAACACGTATAGTCAGAGGATTATGCTTCTTCGCCACCACACAAAGCCACCATTCTTGCGAGCTCTGGGGGAGGGGGGAGGGGGGGGGTCCTTGCTTTTTGATGAGCACCTTTTTTAATATTTCAAAAAAGGTAAACAATATTTATAAAGAATCTATGAATAATGATTACTGAATAATTACAACGAAGCGTGTAATCTGACATCGTTGCTTCCCATCATTCGATTTGAACTCATGCGAAAAATCGCGTATCAAACAGCTCAATATACAGGGTGTAACAAAACTATAAACCATAAATTTCAGGGCGTATTCTAGAGGTAAAAATAAGACTTTTTTTCCTATAAACATGGGTCCGACATTGTAGTCTTTTCGAGTTACAGTGTTGCGAAGTTTCCGAAAAACAAATTAAAAATTTGTCCTATAACTCCCTCGTGAATTTTTTTTAATGCTCGTAAATAAGTACTCTGGTGTAATTTTAGGCGCTCTTGCCAATTTTGGCCGTGAAAATGCTGTATGCACGAAATTGAGGGGAGTTTTGGGGGTTTTTCTTGATTTTTGTCACTTTTTTCGGCCAAATTGTATGAAAACATGCTTTCGGATTCATTAAACCCAAAAACGGTTAGCATCATACAAAAGGTCGTAAAAAAATATGCATTTTTGGCCCTTACAAGTTTTTCCATTCCGCAAACCATTTCCGAGAAAATCGTCCCTGAAGTTGCAGAGGTAGGCCAAGAATGGATATAATCAAAGAAAAGGCGATTATGGCCGACCTCTGCAACTTCAGGGACGATTTTCTCGGAAATGGTTTGCGGAATGGAAAAACTTGTAAGGGCCAAAAATGCATATTTTTTTACGACCTTTTGTATGATGCTATAACCGTTTTTGGGTTTAATGAATCCGAAAGCATGTTTTCATACAATTTGGCCGAAAAAAGTGACAAAAATCAAGAAAAACCCACAAAACCCCCCTCAATTTTGTGCATGCAGCATTTTCACGGCCAAAATTGGCAAGAGCGCCTAAAATTACATCAGAGTACTTATTTACGAGCATTAAAAAAAATTCACGAGGGAGTCAGGACAAATTTTCAATTTGTTTTTCGGAAACTCCGCAACACTGTAACTCGAAAAGACTACAATGTCGGACCCATGTTTATGGAAAAAAAGTCTTATTTTTACCTCTAGAATACGCCCTGAAATTTATGGTTTATAGTTTTGTTACACCCTGTATAACATGGGCTTTAATTGGGTACACGGTGAAATACGTGAATACGTCCGTTAGAAAAGAACAGAGAGGGGATAAAGTCACGCGATGGCCTCCTCTTCTATCCTTTTCTAACACATGATGCACTCAATCGGCCGGAGAGAGAGAAAGAAAAATTATTGTATCCGTCAAAGGACCAGACTCTTTCATTTACATGGATTCTCTTCCTGCCAAAATTTCTGTTCCAATTCTTTCTCCCTCCTACAAATATAACGTGAAAGCGCACTTTCAGAATTTTCTGAAATCAGACAAACTAAGACATTCGATCCGACTTCTATTGCTAATTAATTACTTTTTTAATGGATGCGGAAAAGTTCTATTCACTCAGCTTCAACTTCAAAGTATGTAATTATAACTTGGACAGATGTAACGATGGCAAATGACTCAGATTTTACTGTGATCTTTCACTCCCTGCCGGAAACAGAGCTAGATCAAGTTGTTTAATTCGTAATTGTTTTCCCTGTTTACCGATTTTGATTCCGGTTCGATTGAAACTGTTTACATGACGTTTAAATACGTTTACAGCTCATGCGCTTACTGTCATAGATCGATCAATTAACGTCGGTAAAACTCTGATACGAAGGTTTTTTCGTAAAATATCAATTTGCTCTAGAATAGACCAAATAAAGCTATATCAAAGAATTGGACGGAAGGCTATATAAGTGCCTGTGCCTTCTGTACCTCGATCTGTTCCTTGACCTAGTAGTACCGCTAATCAGACGCTAATGGGGCTCTTGCAAACTTTTGCTATAGGGGATTGAAGTGTTTATTGTTGCATAAAAATCTGTAAAAATGACGATGAGTACACTAAAAAATCACGAAATTCACTCCCAAAATCGGGCTTGGCGGAGAGACGCAGGTATCATGGGAGATTCCTATCTAAATTGAGACATATCTCTGTGTGTTTCCATTGAGAAAGTGAAAATCAGACAGGAATCTGCCATGATACCTGCGTTGAACCGCCATTACGATCATGCCGTTATATAGCAGTTATGTTAGTTTATTACTAAATTTTAGACTCAGTGTGATTTTTGTGATTTTCGCTGGTCTTTACATCAGATTGGACTATTTTTTTGCTCGTAGATAAAGTTCGCAAGAGCTCCATTACGGGGCAGCTCGCAAACAATCGATTATATTGGCTTACTCTTATTTGAACTTATGCAAACATATCGAATTTCTATGGGGTTCTATTGAACCCAAAAGATGACCAATTTTTTCCCATAGGTTTATATGGATGACATACTGATGTATCACACTCAGTGGTGCGGCTCGTGAATAATCGATTAATATTGTTTTACTCCCTTTTGAACCAATGTAATAATATCGATTTCTTAGAAGCTCAATTGAATTTCCTACGAATCGATTCTCTTCCATAAATTTATATGAATGACATATCAACGATAAACAGCATTCATTGCGATGGATCGTGAACTAACCACCGTGCTTCCTATTTCTCCCTGGATCTATGAAAACGTATTTCAATTTCAAGCAGTGGCGTCGCGTGCAATCTGGCAACACTGTATTCTACCCATTTAAACTCATGTAAAAGGTCGAATTCAGGGGGTGCACAGTGCACATGGTGAACTCGATATATTGAATACTTTTAAATGGAGGCGGCACATTGTTGCCAGATGGCACTGATTTCAAGGGGATTCGATTAAACCCATTGAGGATTCATTGAGTCGATTCTGGTGTAAAAACCTCCGTAAATAACGATAGCAGCGCTAAAAACTTCCGAAATCCACTCCTAACCTCAATAAACGCTTTTATTTGCGTGGGCGAAATGGTGGCTTAGGGCAGTAATAATGAGAGATTCTCATCTAAAAATACTGTAACTCCATCAAAGAAGTGACCAAATAGAGACTACTTTCATTGACTACTTTCATTTGACACCGGTGTCACCAGTCACGGTACCATTCATCCGTTGTGGATCACTACTCTGATGACTAACTACTCTTTGAATCATATCCTTTTCAGCATAGAGAGAGTGACGAAATTGTGATAGGAATCTCCATAATGATTTCTGTTCTATGTCACCATTACAATCGCGCAGATAAGAGCGTTTACTGAGTTTAGGAGTGGATCTCGAAAGTTTTTAGTACTGCCATTGTTATTTTTGGAGATTTTTACAACAGAATCTATCTACTATTAAATCGCTTATAGTAAAAGTGTGCAATAGCCCCATTGCATATTGTTTTCCTCCCATTTGAACTTATGCAAAAGTATCGCTTTCTTGGGGACTCAAATTCAATTAAATCGTCTGCAGATCGATTCTTTTCGGTAGATTCATATGGAGAAGATATCGATCCGACGATCCGTCACATTTTAAAGGGCTACCTTTTTCAAGAGCTACCTTTATGCTAAAAGTACACAATAACTTGAAGAGTAACCGAAAAAGACTTAATTCAATTAACACGCATTTAATAACTAATGAGTTTGTAGTGTATACGCCGTTCGTGTTCTATATTAAAGCTATGTATCGAATCAGTCCGCAGACACGATTGCACGGATTGCGTTTTTAGACGCAACTATGGTTAGACGTATATGACAGTTTATTCTATGTTGTTTTCCTCCCATGTGAACCTATGCAAAAGTATCGATTTCTTGGGGGATCAAATTTAATCGAGTCGTCTGCGGATCGATTCTTTTCGGTAGATTCATATGGAGAAGATATCGATCCATCACATTTCAAAGAGCTACCTTTATGCTGGAAGTACACAATAACTTGAAGAGTAACCGGAAAATACTTAATTCAATTAACACGCGTTTAATAACTAATGAGTCTGTACTCTGTGTACGCCATTCGTGTTCTATATTAATGCTACGTTGTATCGATATATCAGTCCAGACACGATTGCACGGATCGCGTTTTTAGACGCAACTATGGTATGAGACGCGTGACAGTTTCTCTCGGGTTGCATTCGCACCATCGTAGATTGTGCGTGAGAATATGAAGTCTCCATACTCTCCTTGCACGTCATTAACAACTAAAAGATTTTAATGTGAACTGGAGTAAATTACGAACTATACTCCGTTATGGTTTGATGGCTCTAAAGATGACGCCAGTTGCAGTTAATTGTGACGCATTTGACTCGCGTTGCGAGTTCGTGTCACGCAATTTTCTATGCGTATTCGCAGAGGTCAATTTTGCGGGCTACAAAGATTTATTGCGAGTTCCCGCACGAAAACAGGGGCGGATTTACATCTCTTGAGGCCCTACGCAATTTTGAATTTGATGCCCCCAAGAAAATCAGTAGGATACCTGGGGGTCTAAGGGCATCTACCAGAAAGAAGGGGGTTTGGGGATTCTCCCCCTAATTTTTCTTAAAAAGAAGGCATTTTGAAATTCAGTTTTAAACTGTTTTTTTCCACTCCGCCAATTGAGAAAAGATTACAGATGCGAGTATTTTCGTTCATTACAGCCATACATCGAACTGAACTTTGTAATCTTTTCTCAACCGGTGAATTTGTCGGTGAATTGAAAAATGTCATTAATTATGCGCAGAATGGCAGCTCTGCTCCCGAAGCAGTGTTGCCAGATTGGGGTGCTTGCCGTACCTTTTACATTGATTTAAATGGGGACGATACGGCTTTTTACCCTCGATCTGGCAACACCTCATCGAAGTACACATCCTGATGTAAAAATGTAATAACCTTTCTGAGTTCTATTTCAGGCGATACATATATTTCTTTGTCTCGGTGGCTCCAATCATTAATTCCTTTCGTCTTATTCTTATCTCTGTTGCAGGCTTAAAATGAAGACTCAGTTGGACAATTCTATTGAGCAAGATCGGCAAATGCTTTGGGCCGAATATAAAATGAACACGGATCAAGTGGAGAGGGATATAGATATCCTCATGCACTGGGTCGCCAAAACTCCTCATTTACCCTCTCTACCCAAAAACAAAGAAGGTAAGAGTCAAAATTAAAATGTGAGCAAGAGAACGAACCGATTCTTTCAACTTAATACCATCCCCCTCCCCGACAAAGCTCTTCTCTATATTTTGACCCCCCTCCTCCTCTCCCCTCTCCCCTCTCCCCCTCCCCCATGAGACACATATACTTCCCTTTATTTGTAAGTAGAATTAGCGAATTTAAAACTTCAATAATGTCAGTCGGCGCCTTAGTTTTTGGCTCAGATAGGCCACCTGCAATACTTATCACAATGACTTTAAGCATTGCAGGGTTGCCTACCTGAGCCAAATTCTAAGGCGTGGAATGACATTAAGTAATTAACTGACTGTACCTAGACACGGAATCTGAAGAATGGGGCTGTTGCACACTTTTGCTATAAGCGATTCAACAGTCGATTCTGGCGTAAAAACCTCGACCGATAACAATGGCAGCACTAAAAACTTCCGAAATCCACTCTTAAACTCAATAAACGCTTTTATTTGCGAGGGCGTAATGGTGGCTGAAGGCAGTAACAATGGGAGATTCCTATCTTAATTTCGTCACTCTTTCTATGCTGAGAAGGATGATTCACAGAGTAATTATAGGCATCAGAGTGATGATCCACATCCGATGAATGGTACCGTGACATCTAGTGACACCGGTTTCAAATGAAAGTAGTCTCTTCACTTTTTGATGGAGTTACAGTATTGTTAGATGAGAATCTCCCATTGTTACTACCCTCAGCCACCATTACGCCCGCGCAAATAAAAGCTTTTATCGAGTTTAGGAGGGGATTTGGGAAAATTTTTGTGCTGCCATCGTTATTTTTGAAGGTTTTTACACCAGAATCGACTATTAAATAGCTTATAACAAAAGTGTGCAACAGCCCCATTGCACGCTAGTCCGCTCCCCTCGGCACGGGCGGATACAGAACTGCGTATTTCTCTCTCTTTCCTCCCATTTGATCGCACTAATTAGAAAATGATAAAGATAGGGGCTGTGGAGTCACGTAATGGCCCCCTCCTCTGTCCTTTTTACTTTAACACATGCTTTCAAATAGCCGAAGAAAGAGAAAGACAAATTCCTGTATCCACCTGTGTCCCTCGATCTCAAATTACATACAACCTGTCTCAGAAGTTCTAACTATGGGAGCCAAAACCGGGGCAATAGCTGGTCCGAGATCGGGGGGGGGGGGAGACCCCTAAAAATCAGTGGAAAAAAAAGTCAGAAAAAAATCATCGTTTTCGACCTGTTAAGTTTCACTTAAAACTTTCCTGTGACATTTAAAGGTTTAAATTATTTTTTTAAAGTGTCTCGTATGATTAAAAATGGTCTTGAAAGTTTATGAATGCGTTAAATTGATGAGAAATTTACATTTTTGATTTTTGGCCATATTTTGACGATTTCAAATCATCGTGCTGGGCCTGGAGTAAAATCGAATTTTTGATATTTCTCAGCAAAAACTACAAATGAAAGCTTACATACATAATACAAGACCTGTAATTTATCATTCAAAACTCCACCCAAGTGTTCTTGCGCACGTAAACGGAAAGTTACCCAATTCAAAGATCACACTTTGAATCATTTTGCAATGGGAAGTTCTTTATGGGATTTTCTCAAGCTATAGATCTCCAATTGCAATAATCAAACAGTAATCTTTAAAATCAACTTCTGACTATGCGCGGGAACGCCTAAAATTAGGTATCGAACGATGAATCACTAGGCTAAAAACATTTTCCATGGTTTTCTGCCGCGAGAGATGATGCATCGATAGACATCCTAACTCCGCGATATCTTGGATAGCCCGTAAAATTTAGCAAAAGTGGTTTCATTTAAACCTGCACAAAAAAACTCGATTTAGCTCCAGGAAGTAAGCAATAACTTACCTCAAGAATCGATTGTTTTAAAAAGGTTTAAATGGAGGAAAACCACAGTTGCCGACTTGCCGTATTTGCTATCGCCGCTTTGATACCAGTTTGGCGTAGCGTGCAATTTGGCAACGTTGTATTGTGTCCATTTAATTCATAGAAATGCTCGAATGCAAAGGTGTTCACCGAACATCCAAAGTTCGATATTTTTCACGGGTTCAAATGGAAGAACTGAAACGTTGAAAAATTGCACGCTTGCGGTATCAATGGGGCTATTGCACACTTTTGCTATAAGCTATCTAATAGTCAATTATGGCGTAAAAACCTCAAAAAATAACTATGGCGGCACTGAAAACTTCCGAAATCCACTCCTAAACTCAATAAACGCAGTTATTTGCGCGAGCGTAATGGTGGCCGAAGGCACTAACAATGGGAGATTCCCATCTAACAATTCTGAAACTCCATCAAGAAGTGACCAATAAGAGACTACCTTCATGTGACACCGGTGTCACTAGGTGTTGCGGCACCATTCATCGGATGTGGATCATCACTCTGATGACTAATTACTCTGTGAATTATCCTTGTCAGCATAGAAAGAGTGACGAAATTAAGATAGGAATCTCCCATTATTAGTGCCTTCGGACACCATTACGCTCGCGCAAATAACTGCGTTTATTGAGTTTAGGAGTGGATTTTGGAAATTTTTAGTGCCGCCATCGTTATTTCTTGTGGATTTTACGCCATAATCGACAATTAAATCGCTTATAGCAAAAGTGTGCAATAGCCCCATTAAATTGATACCGTACGGCAATCATCACCAGAATGTTTGATACAAATATTCAGTATTCAGATATTCCGGTATTCGATGGATTTGATTGTAGTCATAAATGAATAAATTACTCGTTGCGAAAACGATACCGGTTTACGTTTACTATGCAACACCAGATGGATTCATGTACGGATATTCCCAGGCGCAAGCTTACGGTGTATTTTTTGGTTTTTTCACTCATTGCGTTAATCGGCAAAATTCCGCGCATGAGCGATGTTTCAGCACATTAAAGTACCGTAGGCCCCCTCCCCCTTACCATTGGCGGATACAGGGGGGGGGGGGCGAAGGGGGCGATCGCCCCCCCCGTTCGGTCCAAAAAGTGGGAAAAGAGGGGAGAGGAAGGGGAAAGCGAGAGCGAAAACAAGAAAAGGGGGTCATTTACGGGGCAAAAATCCAAAATTCGCCCCCCCCGTTCGCGAGGGCTGGATCCGCCACTGCCCCTTACCCTATAGATCCGCTATGGAATATGGACGAACGAAGCTTATAATGAATTGGTTTGTCTATTCATTCGTAAGCGTACTTCATCGATTTTTTTTTTTTATTTTTTATTTTTTTTTGAACCATGAACTATTATTGGGAGATTTCCCGGGAATTTTTTGTTGACTTATCGAGGCAACTATAAGAGCTTGGTATACTGACTGACCTCAAAACCTTTAGTGCGTTCATACAACTGAAATACCAAGTTTCGATGTCAAATTGAAGCGGAAAAAACGAAAACTCCGAATAACCAAGGGAGTAATATTGAACGCGAGAATGTACGTAGTTGAAAACTATGTTTAAGCCAGTATATGTTGTAGGTAACAATGGTCGTTTCCAATGTAACGTCAGCGAGTTTTTGAACCATTAATGTAATTTTCAAATTAGTTTCGTGTTGCGAGCCTCAACTAATTGTTACTTTTTCTCTATCACAGAGGAAATTGTATGAGTTTTCATTGTTTCTATAAATTTTCTCGGAACATTTTATACTTCAGAAGCAGTTATTTCTGGTTTTATAGCAAAAGTGCGCAACAGACCCATTGTGACCTATACAGTATACGTAGAACCCGGTTTGAAGGCAATGAACTTTAATTCGCTGATGCACGTGTAATGTATATAGCCTTTGTCAGATTACGTGTTTCAATTTAAATGTTGGGTGTTTTTTTTTTTTTTTTTTTTTTTTTTTTTTTTTTTTTTTTTTTTTTTTTATCGTTTTGAGCTTTGTGTGTGTGTGTGTTTTTTTCTTAAAGGAAATAAGCGTTTAAGTCACTCGCGACAGTAGAGCACGCCCTGTAGGGAAACTTCCGCCTCTTCGGCGGTTGAATTGTTAAGCTGCATTTTTTCTGATTTTTTTCTTTCTTCAACCTTCTTACCACGAGAAATCAACCATTATGGAGAGGTTGGGTCTGTTTTTAGCATCACGTACTGTTGTTAGAATGTGTCTTTTTTTAGCGCGCAAATTATATTTGTTTTAACCATCTAATTTACTCAAATTAATAAATAAAATTGCAAATTTTTCGAACTTCATCCGCACTCCTGAGCGCAAAACTTCTCAAATCAATTTTACAGGTTGATTCAGTATTATGTGCATGCCATAGACTGTAAAAATGTGATTTAAGGGCGGCTCGCGAAATACGATGTATATTGTATCGATGTCTGGATGTATATCGCACTGAAAAAATCAAAATAAAAAAACCCGATACATTAATCGGGCCGTGTTTGCTGCATATGATCACCACAAGCCCCAATTAATTCTATCGTACCGACCAATTACTTATTGATACTATTGATATAATTGTGAACAGATTAATAAAAAAAAAATCGATAGGAAAATAAAATTTGATACATTAATTGGGCCATATTGCTGAATATGATAATCAGCCGTGTTTAAATAATTTACCTTTTTTTTTGTTTGTTTGTTTGTTTGTTTGTTTGTTTGTTTGTTTGTTTGTTTGTTTGTTTGTTTGTTTGTTTGTTTGTCCCCCCCCTCCTCAGTGCGATATCCATTTAAATCCATGGAGAAGAATCGATTTTCAGGGAATTTCATTAAACCACCAAGAAATCAGATACTTTTGTACAAAATCTAATGGGAGAAAAACAAGAATCGATTGTTCGTGAGCCGCCACGTCACCAAAAGCGGCGAAGCCCGAAATTTGGCAATATTGTATTTTCTCCATTTAAATTCACCAAAAAAGTCGAACGCTCCAGTCATCGGCGATGACCAGGCATTTCGACCTTTCTAATGTGTTTAAATTGGGGAAAAGGAACGTTGCCAAATCGCACGCCTCGCCACTGGTCATCAACGAGCTAGATACCAATGTCCAATATACAAGAGAGGATTTGTGGGACGCGATTCTGAGGCAGAATGAAGGCAGCCATCAGTGGCGGCTCTTGCCATTCGGCAACATTGTTTGCCGTCCATTTGAATCTATGTGCAACAATCGATTGTTGATGAAGCAGCGCTTCACCATCGAATCGATTGTTTTACGTAGAATCAAATGGAGGCAGAACCTTGTTGTCAAATCGCACGAGCCGCCACTGGCAACCGTGATGGAAATCTCTTATGGACATTTTCCCCGCAGGCTCAGTTTGGTTGCGCCTCATATTTTTTACCATTTAAAGAAAAATAAAAGTCGTGATAAATCGATTTGAAATTGGTTTTAAACGAAAGTGCAAGTATAATAACAGAAACAAGAAACATTTTCTCACCTGGGTAGTCGTAGATATTGGAATTCTGTGTCTAGACAGCCACTATATACAACACTTGCACTTTACTTTAAAACCAATTTCTACCAGATTAATTAAACATTTTGATTTAAGGTTAAAAAATATGAGGCAAACAAAACCAGAGTCAGATTGCGGCCATGCTACCTCACTTTGGGATGGGACTTGAAACATGTATCAGTGGCGGCTCGTGCAATCTGGCAACCGTGCACTTTTGCCATTTAAACGTATGCAAAAATATCGATACTAGGTGAGGCGCTTTGCCTCACCAAGTAATCGATTATTTTACACAGTTTTAAATGGAGGAAATCCATTGTTGCCACATTGCACGAGCCGCCGCTGACATGTATCAGCCTCTCTATTGCTACTCCTATCGTTGGATTTCGTGGTCAGTAGCGTACACAGGAATTTGTCTTTCTCTCTCTTTCCCCCATTTGAACACGTGAGTAGGAAAAGGACAGAAACAGAGGCTCGAACGTGTCTTTAGCCCCTATATCTTTTTCCTTTTCTAGTACACACACTCAAACGGGAAAAGAGCGAGAGAGACTGATTCCTGCGTACGCCATTGTTCGTGGTAACAGGATTTTTTTCTGACGACACAAAATTTGTTGGAAATTACAACTTTAAAACCTTTGAAGATACCAACCGAATGAAAGACGTGTATGATATTGCTTCCTATGCTTGAAAGGTGGTGCGGAAAAGGGTGGGGGTGTTTATTATATTGGTTTTTTTTTTTTTTTTTGGATCTGAAACTGGTATAGTCGATTAATCTACATACGGCTTTGCAAAAATGGCCTTTGTTTTAGCATAATACAACTGTATAATAAAAAGTATAAACAGGTGTTACGAAGTCTTTATAAAATCCGCCGATTATCATATTCATGATTTGTCGAGCTGTTTCGTTGATCGCATGCAAGAAAGTAGATTCGCAGCGTAGTAAGTAGTATTTGAAAGGAGATTTTCATGAATGACTTTTTTTTATGAATGGGGATTTTCCTCTTGTAAATTAAATTACACCCATTCAAATGCAGTGAAATTATAAACTGACAATTTGCGTCGCGTCGCGTAGGGTCTCTGTGTTTGTAAACAGATTCAGATACTGCGTTAGTCATTTTCGCATTCGAAAATTCCCAGCCAAATCATCGGAGATCAATTTTTGCGATGAGAACCTGTATGAAAAAAATGTAGGCCGTTGCGCAAAGACATTTTTAAAACGCATTAAGAAGCTTTCCCAGTTGGTAAACAAAAATGTTTACTCCGCTAGCTTCATATACATACGCAGTCGCGGAAGCAGTGGCGTCGCGTGCAATTTGGCAACAATGTATCTTATCCATTTCAACTCATGTAAAATATCGAATTCAGGGGGTGCACAGTGCACAAGGGAAATTCGATATATTTAATGAGTTTAAATGGACCAGTTGCATTGTTGCCAGATGGCACGCGACGCCACTGCGCGGAAGTAAACATTCCGAATGAAATTGAAATTAAACATGTCTTATTTGTCTGTCATACCCACTGCCGGGTAAAGTTAGCCCATGTATATTGACAATATAATATTGTATACTTTGAATGGGTCAAACACGACTCAAAAACAAAATAGGGGTGGTCAATGGCAAACACGTACTTGAAAGAAAGGTTTGGGGTATGCCTATAACGGGTCATTTTTGACCCATCGATTTTTTTCATTCTTACGTACAGGCTTGAGGCAACTTTTTTCCATTATTTTTTTCTACAATATTATGGATATCTTAGAGACAAACCAATTAAAAAAAAATCAATGAAAAATTCGAACAAAATAAACTCGGGCGTACATGGGTCAGACTTTTTTTATTTTGGTTACTCACTTTATACATCAGGCTGTGGCTGTAAAAAAAAGTCCCCGCTCATAGATATTGGGACGATTGATTCTCGAGACATTGAAGAGGCATTTTATCATTAGAGCAGGGTCAATTTCTACACAACCTGCGATGAAGTCGAATCGAAAGTAAAACCACATACCTGCAAATGAGGTAGAGAATAATCAAGAACTTAAATCTTGAGGCTTTGTGTTGAAATCGTTCTGTACTGTAGACGGAAGAAGCCCCTTCCATTTCTCGAGCGGCTACCACCCTAACTTTCAAGCAGAGCTGCCGTTTTAAGTATAATTAATGGCATTTTTAAAATTCACCAATGATTCCACTAGTTGATAAAAGATTACACAGCTCATTTCAGCGTATGACTGGAATGCTCGAAAATACTCAGATGTGTAATTTTTTCTCTATCGGCGGAAACGCCCTTCATACATTAAAATAACCGCAAGTTTTTTTATAATCATCGAAAATTCCACCGGTTGAGAAAAGATTACAGATGCGAGTATTTTCGAGCACTCCGTTCAAACTCTGAACTGCTTTCTGCGTAATCTTTTCTCAACCGGTGGAATCATCAGTGAATTGAAATATGCGATTAATTATACGCTAAATAGCAGGTCTGTTTTCGAGTGGGGAATTTTTTGATAGTCATCCTACATCCCTTTCCGTGCTGGGTTCTGAAAAATTAGTTTCACGAATCTTACAATTAGACCTTTACCAAAAAATCTAATGATTTGGTCTTAAATCATATATTATGTATTCCTTTTTTTTTTTTTTTTTTTTTTTTTTTTTTTTGAAATTTCATATGAATTTATGTTAACAGAACGTCCTCTACATGAAACCAACGTTGAGAAAGGGTTTTTCAACTATCGGTTTGTACATAATCTTGATTTGTAGGAATATCTCCAAGCTACCACTCTAATATCTAGGTTACATTCAGAGATGAAATACTAATTATATCTTTTTACTCAATTTGTTCCAGGTGAAGTCAGATGTTGGATGGAAAGTCTTTTGGTTTTGAATAGGAACAGTTTGGAAAAAACAAAAGATGGCATCGACAGCTATTTCCAATTGAGAGGCCTTTACCCAAACATATTCATATCAGATTCGGCTTTGTACAGCGATAACTATGATGATATGTAAGTATGATAATATACACACTCAATATAAGTATACGGAAAAAAAAAATTATTGATGAAATTTAATATTATTTGGCCATACTTAATGTGGTTCATTTTGACCCCAACCAGTAGGTATGGTAAATTCTATACTAGACGGCTGGCTGAACTTCCTTATGGTTAGGACAAATTCACTCGATTTCTGATGACGTCAATTAGATGTCTCGTGGAGTTTACCATGTACCGTTGGGCTGAGGCCAGAATCAACCGCATGGTGAATTTCATGAATAATTTTCTTCCGTATGTGATAAAATGTGCAACTTTGTCTATGTATGGTGATATTCAATAAATTAAAATGAAGCATCTGTTACATTAACCCTTTCAGACCTGGAGTCCGTTCCAATGGACTTTGAAATATCATGTATAGTCGTACGGAAAACATAAAATTACAATATGAGCATCAATTTGGAGGCATCGCTAAGTTCAACCGCATGTTGGTTAAAAATCCGTTTCTGAACAACAAGAATTTCAGGTCTGAAAGGGTTAAAAGAGACCCACGTTCATAACAAAATAGTAACGAGCAATACTCTGACGGACGCTATCGGGAAAAAAATGAGTTGTTCGCGCCTTCATTTGAGGTAGACGCAACAAGCTATTCAGAAAGCAAATCGCGTATAACATCCTGAATCAATCACTATCAAAGTATTATCTTAATTGGGCAAAACGTTCGTCCAATAGGGTCGATTAGTAGGCAGTCTGATTTACAATACTCCGGTAATTTCCACAACACATTGAAGTTTATCGATTTTTTTTTCTTTTTCAATTATAATTATAAATGTTCTAAAATTATCATCTCAATAACATGAAAAAGTGGAGGATTATTTCAGCACTCAATCAAAGGACCATGACAACATTGCGTTTTGTTCATTTCAACCTGCTGTAAAGATCTAATTGTTTGACAAGTAGTAGAAACCATCAAATTCGACCTTATACACGGAGTAAAATGGACAAAATGCAACGTTGCTAGATTGCACGCTTCGCCATTGCATGTTTAGATCATATAGCTGCTGTTTTCCGTATAATTACGGACATTTTTCAATTCACCGATGATTCCACCGGTTGAAAAAAGATTATACACAGTTCAGTACAGTGTATGAATGTAATGCACGAAAACGTTCTGATCTGTAATCTTTCCTCAATCGGTGGAAACTCCGTTAATTAATTAAAATATCCAAAAGGTTTTTAAATTCATCAACGCGACTCCACCGGTTGAGAAAACATTACATAGATGCGAGTATTTTCGTGCATTAATACAGTCATACACTGAACTGAACTAGGTAATCTTTTCTCAACCAACCAGCGGAGTCATCGGTGAATTGAAAAATGTCATTAACTGTATACGCTAAACGGCAGCTCTGGTTTAGAGTTCTATTCGTTCATCATTTTTTTTTCTTTATGCGTACGATCAATCTAATAGAGCATATTTTGTTTTTAATTTCAGCTCAGTAGTCATATTGCCTCATAAAACAAACGATGGATCCAGGATTCTCATCATAGGTTTCAACAGTCCTAACCCTCAAACTTTCAAAGCGCAAGAGCTCTATCAAAGACTCAGGCTCGTCCAGGAAGCCTACATTCGAAAAGGATTAGATTTCACAAGTTTCGTCGTAATCCTTGATATTAGGAATCTAGTTTTTAGTCATATGGCTCAAATCGATCTCGTATTCTTAAAACAGTTGTTGTCACTAGCAAAAGTAAGTAAGCCTTTCCAGCTAATACATCCTACCATCCCAACGTAAAACACTCGAGAGTGCCTTGTTGCATAACCTAGTTAATTGAAGGAGACGTGCTTGATTTAATGCGAAGGTTTCGTTCGAATAGCTTCAAACATTTCGACTCATTCGTAGTGGTGATTCTTGGATCGTTTATCTTCCATTTAAGCGTATGATAAACTATCGATTATTGAAAAGATCAGTCCAACTCTCTGGGGATAAATTCATGTTCAAAGGTTCAAATAAAGGAGATTTTAACTCACGCCGTATCCATGAATCACCGTTCCTCCGCAATGTCGGTTTACAACGATGTTATTACTTACTCTATTTGAATTTATGTTAAACAATCGATTGTTAGCGACTGTTTCACTATCGAATCGATGGTTTGACATAGAATTAAATTGAAGAAAAACATCGTTGCCAGACTGCATCACTATCCACCACTGTTGTTCCGATTAATCAAGATGATATTCTCCCTGGGCCAACATTAATCAACTTAATTCTTCGTCGATCGATTGCCCGTTTATTTATTTTACAAAAAACTATAAGAAGGCGCAATTAAAACTAAAAGTAAGACTACAAAGATCCATGACCAAACGAGGAAAAACAAATACAAATTGAGAATAAGCCAATGTACTTACGTTGCTGGACCGAACGGCTATGCAGATGCTATACTTCCTCAGAATACTAGTTTACAAGAATGATTCTTGTCTGGGCGTTTGAGCTTATTTTTAAGTTCCGTATGTTATTTTCCGTTTAAGCTCACATTTCTCGTCTTTTCCCTTCTCAATAATGTTTCCTATAATTTACGTACGTGTCCTTTCGATCTATTTAAGGGTTTTATTTGATTTATTTCTCAATCCATTCGTTTGTTCTTTTGTCCATTTATTTTATTCATCTACCTTCTTTCTTAATTATTAATGAATGCATTTTTTTTCTTCAGAAAATGTTGCCCTTCAGACTAAAACAAGTCCATCTGGTTTACACTGCATCGTTTATCGAAAAATGTATTCTTATCTTAAAGCCGTTCTTCTCAAAAAAAATTATGGAAAGGGTAAGTCATTTTTTTTTTTTTTTTTTTTTTTTTTTTTTTTTTTTTTTTTTTTTTTTTTTTATTTATGAATTTCAATGGTGCCTATTGCTTTTCACGATTAAATTTACCATTGTACCTAGATGTTCCATTATCAATCCCGCAGACTATGTTTTCCTTAAAAACAAACCTTTGACGTAAGCGCTGTAGAGTTGCTCAACTCTTGAAACGCAATCTTGGATACACGTAGCGTTGCATTTTTTTTTTTTTTTTTTTTCATTTAAATCCACTCGAGTGGTCAAATTCTAAGGTGTTCACTGAGCGTCCAAGACATATCGATCTTTTATGTGGGTTTTTATGAGTAGCAATCGAATACAGGTTTCCTCTTGTGCAAAAGTATCGATTATTTGGCGGTCCGATTGGACCTCTTTAGTATCGATCCTTTTCTGTAGGTTTTTATGGAAAGGATATCGCTATTCACCCTCCACCTTTTTTCCTACAGATACAATTTTAACGGGTACTTACGTTATCTCACCAATTACTTGAGGGGGGGGGGAGATCCTGATGATTTTGGTCAAAACTTTTAGCAAAAATCAAAAGATTTTCCTCGCGAAATTCCCTTCCCCCAAAATAAATCAATTTTATCCAGTGTTAGGTTAAGAAACCTGGGAGATAGGGTGTCCTCCGAGACACCCCCTCTTCCCATGACAAGTCTGTATTTTAAGTTTTTACGTTGGTCCATAAATAAATGATCCCGCATCAAACGAATCAATTTAAATTTCCTTTCTCATCAATATAAAATCATAGTATTTTGTTGGAGAGCCTTTTGCTGAAATAAGGTATAATCATATTGGTTGATGTTATATTTTTCTTCGGCGTAATAAGGTAGATGTCCCAATTACCGCCCCTGTCCCAATTACCGCCCCCCTTTTCATTTATTCTTTAAAATAAGCCAACTTTAGCAGACAAATTTAAGCGTATATGGGATAAGTGTTTTTCATAGGTTGGCTGAACTGGTGAAAAAAGTTTGAAGTTGATATTTAGCAGCGTTGTGCCCTTAAAAAATCATAGAAGTTGACACAGGACACCTGCCCCCGTATTACCTGTTTTTGCCGATTTCTCTCAGCAGTTACTTATTAAAAATCTGTTCTCTTTACTTTCTGCTTTTTAAATTATTATAATGTCATTATTTCCTGACAATAAACATGATGATTTGAATGAAAAGCCAGTGCAAATATGTATGGCTATAATTAGGGCACCTGATATGACAATAATTGGGACAAAGCCACTTTTGGTGTGGCGGTAATTGGGACATGGGTCATTTTTTCGAGTTTTATTAATAATTTTTTTTTCCTGATTGATTACGCCAACTTTATATTTTTTTCATAAAACTAGATAGTATTTGAGAGGCCCTAGTGAAAACCGATCATAGATTTGATAAAAATTAACATTTTTACAGGCATTTTACGGCAATTTTTTCTTAAGGGGGGCGGTAATTGGGACATCTACCTTAATGAATTTAATCAAAATTAATTATTAACAATTTAATTATTATAAAATTAAATATTATTAATGAAGTTATAATTAGGTATTATTAGGTTTTAATTATTATTATTTAATTATTTTTTTAAATATTTATTTATTAATGGAGCTATTGCACACTTTTGCTATAAGCGATTTAATAGTCGATTATGGCGTAAAAATCTCAAAAAATAACGATGGCGGCACTAAAAACTTCCAAAATCCACTCCTAAACTCAATAAACGCAGTTGTTTGCGCGAGCGTAATGGTGGCCGAAGGCACTAACAATGGAAGATTCCTATCTTATTTTCGTCACTCTTTCTATGCTGACAAGGATGATTCACAGAGTAATTAGTCATCAGAGTGATGATCCACATCCGATGAATGGTGCCGCAACACCAAGTGATACCGGTGTCAAATGAAAGTAGTCTCTTATTGGTCACTTCTTGATGGAGTTTCAGAATTGTTAGATGGGAATCTCCCATTGTTAGTGCCTTCGGCCACCATTACGCTCCCGCAAATAACTGCGTTTATAGAGTTTAGGAGTGGATTTTGGAAGTTTTTAGTGCCGCCATCGTTATTTTTTGAGGTTTTTACGCAATAATTGACTATTAAATCACTTATAGCAAAAGTGTGCAATAGCCCCATTTCTAATTAAATTTCGGCGAGGAAAATTTTTCACTGATCCCTTCCTTTTGTTTCTTTTTGATTAACAGCTAGTTCACCACAAATCAATAGAATCGATTGCAAAAAGTATATCTCCAAAAATTCTGCCCAAAGACCTCGGAGGAGAATTACCAGATACTCTTTCCATCAACAGTAAGTTTCTATTTTATCTTATCTTTTGAATTATTCTTATATCATTATCAGTAGGTACTATGACCTTCTAAAGAAAGTCCTCTCATCGGACCGGTCCTTGATTATGCTGTCCATTATTTTTCAAAAAGTTTTAGATTTTTTAAGGCATACTTTCAAGTGGCAATGCTGTTAGACTCTGAAATACCTGAAAACTGCAAACATGTTTAAAATTAGTCGAGGAATGGAAGAGTGAAAAAATCTCCCAGGATATACTTTTTTTTGAAAGTCATGGTACTCCAATGTTCGATACCCAAATATCGGTTTTTCTGGATTTCAATTATTGCAAAGGGGCGATCCCGAGCTTTTGTATGGTTTTCGGATCGAGTCGATCGATATAACGTTAATCCTTATGGCAGGCGCATTCTATTTCAAGCCTTTTCCAAAAAATACGCCCACCCTTTATGAATTAACATTAATGAGTCGATATCGACCTGATCCGATAATGAGACAGCATAACTTCAGCATATTTCACTACTTTGAATCGATATTTTACATCGGTTTCTATGAAGGAAATGTGGGTAAGCGTTGCCAGATTGCACGCGACGACATTAATGATGACAAAGTTATGTTTTAAATTTTAATGTGAGCTTTTTTCCCCGGATTGCCCATTTGAACGCATGAGTAAGAAAAGGTTAGAGGAGAAGGCGAAATTTACGTGACTGCTCCTTACACCTGTCTTCGTCTAACACACGCGTTAAAATGTGCGGAGATAGCTGATAGAGAGGGACAAATTCCTGATGGATCCGCGGGAGACAATCAGACAATGCGATACAGTATGTAACTTCGTGCGAATCTTCACTGATTGTGAGCTCTTTATCAATCAGCTCCAAATCTGATCCAATCCGCCGTGAATCCGTTAACAAATCTGATCTGAGATTCTCTTGCGATCCGATAGAGTGCTCTGCCGTACCTTCCTTCAAAATGAACTTAATCAAATAAAATAATTTCGGAATTTCGACCCCGTAACTAATTGCAAAGAGTTGAACATGAAGTGAAGCGTTTGCTTTCCGACAATTTTTTCGAAATGGAAAATAAAAAATTGACGGATACAAATTTATATTGAACTCTTCAAGCTGTCGATCTAGAGTGTGGGGTCTAAAGCATTGAGGTACCAGTGCTTCAAATGCCGTGATTATCGGCGGGGATCATGATCGATCCACATCGTCTCACCAATATAAAATTCTGCACGCTTATATACTATTTAGAGCAATGCAGCAGATGCGGGGAAGAGTTCCTATGAGAACTCTATTGCCATTCATGTCATTAGTCAATCTCAATGATTGCAGATGTGCACCGCCTCCCCCGCCTCACGCCTCCCCCGCCTCACGCCTCCCCCGCCCTACGCCTCCCCAGCCTCACACCTCCCTGCCCTGCGCCTCCCCCGCCTCACGCCTCCCCCGCCTCACGCCTCCCCCGCCTCACGCCTCCCCCGCCTCACGCCTCCCCCGCCTCACGCCTCCCCCGCCTCACGCCTCCCTCGCCTTACCCCGCTAACCGCCGAATGGTGCAGACGGTGTAGACGATCAGATCCCCCACAATCAAATTTCAAAGAAACCCCTCCTAGAGATCTTGGTGTCACATAGATGTCATGCACCTATCGATCTCTGGCAGAGCTGCCGTTTCGCGTAGAATTGATGGTATTTTTCAATTCACCGAAGATTCCACCAGTTGAGAGAAAAGATTACACAGTTCAATTTAATGTATGACGTTAATGAACGAAAAACTCGCATTTCTAATCTTTTCTCAGTCGTTGGAGTCGTCGATGCCCAAACAAAATTTGCGGATATTTTAATAAATCAACGGCGATTGAAAAAAGATTACAGATGAAAGTATTTTCGTGCAGTACAGTCATACACTAAACTGAACTGTGTAATCTTTTCTCAACCGGTGGAATCATCGGTGAATTGAAAAGTGCCAGTAATTCTACGCAAAACGGCAGCTATGATCTCTGGTGACATGACGTGTAGAACCTATCGAATCCGGCGTTTGACAACTCGGTGTACCCAGTGGCGCACCGAAGCGAAGGTGGTGGTTTTAGGGTCAACCCCCCCCCCCCCTAAGCATCAAGCTTTTGCACTAAAAAAGGTCATCTTCGGCCAAAATTGCTTTCGAACCCCCCCCCCCCCCCCCCCCCCCCAGGCCTCAGAAAAAGGAAAATTTGCGGTGAAACCCCCAACAAACTAAAGTTCTCGGTCCGCCACTGGGTGTACCAGATTCGACTAAAGTTATCGGTATTATTACTGTCCAATGAGCTATATGTACACTTTTCTCACTCCGCGGCGAGTGCTTGCTTTCAATTATCGTTCTAACATCTCGAATGAAGTAATGAAGACTCAGAACAAAAGTAATTCAAATTGCCACAATTGGAGACCGTGGGAGAGAATTGATTTTTAATACGGATAAATACCAGTGGCGAAGCGTGCAAGGCGTCAACTTTGCATTTTGTCCGTTCAAACCCATATAAAAGATCGAACCACACTATGTTTTAGCTGAACACTCTCGAACTCGATATCTTCAACGATTTTAAACGGACATAGGTAATGCGACGAGGCCAAATCGCACGTTTCGCCACTGTTACACGGAAAAAAAAGATTAGTGAAAATAACCATACGGATACCTGATTTTGGCACCTGCTAGATATTATGGTAAACTTGACCAGAAGTATGGTACATTTACCGATACGTTGAGTAAATTCGACATGCAATCAGGTAACATCACCTAGTACCTAGTCAAAACATAGTATACTTTTGGTTAACATTACCATAACATCTAGCAGGTACCAAAATCAGGTATCCATATGGTTATTTTCACCGTAGTTTTTTTTCCGTGTAGTATAGTCCATCGGACCAAATTTAAGGGATTAACAACTAAAAATTGAATTGGTTAGATAATAAAATAATACCCAATAATAAAAAAAAAAAACCTTAAATTTCAGTTTAAAGATTAGAATATATCGATCGGAGATCGTGAGTGGAGTAAACTCTCGTTAATTCATAAAGTCTGGTTTAGGAGAACTCATTTCTAGTCTGCATGCATTTTATGGCGACTGGTTTAAAAGGGAGTCTCTAATTAAATAATAATGATATAATCTGCTACAGCCCCGAACAGTAAATTATTGATCAGTGGCGTAGCGTGCAATCTGGCAACGTTGCAGGTCCCCATTTAAAGTGAAAAAGATCGAACTATTTCGGTGTTCGGTGAACACCTTCGCATTCAACCTTTTACAAGGGTTTAAATGGACACAGTACAATGTTGCCAAATTGAACGCTATCGCAACTGTTATTGATGTATCAATCTTCTCGTTTTGCAGTTTCACATTTGAACACCTACCTTTGTTTTTGCCTCTTTTCTAGACGAATGGCGGAACGTTCTGAAGAGGAGAACTAATTGGTTCTTGCAAGACGATTCTCTAGTATCGATCGAGAGTAGACGAGCAAAGGACAACAACAACGACAGATTAGCCATGGACTACGTTTCCGGATCATTCAGGAAGCTGTGCATCGATTAAAGAGCTGTGATAGCCATAGTCACGTGATCGAGCGGTTAGCGGTTGCTAATTACCTGGGGAGCCTGATTTTGGTATCCAATCTAAGCGCTCTAAGGCCAAGAATCGCGGGTTTTAAAATATTTCTTTTTCTTTTTTTAGGAGATCGCGTTTTTTTCTTGAGCTGAAAAGCGCGTTTTTTTTTTAATAACTCGACCGTGCGCTTCGAATGCGAGTCGGAGTATTCCGTAAATAAAAGATCGAGGAATGCAAAATATAACTTGTGATGCGTATTTTTGAGATTCCTTTCCTATACAGTGGCGTCGCGTGCAATCTGGCAACAATGCAACTGCTCCATTTAAACTCATTAAATATATCGAATTTTCCTTGTGCACTGTGCACCACCTGAATTCGATATTTTACATGACTTTAAATGGATAGAATGCATTGTTGCCAAATTGCACGCGACGCCACTGTTCCTATACACACGGCTATACCTTTGAATCATAATAATTTAGGTTGAAAATCCTGTGATTCTATTTTGATTCAAACGCCGGGAGCTTTATGGGATTTTTTAACCCCCTCCTGAAAAGTTTGCTACACTGTTTGACTGTTCCTATACTTTTAAAGCATGCGTGCGAGATTGAAAGGCGTATAGTGTTGCCATTTTTTCGGATAGTTATCCGATTTGTCCCATTTGACTTAAGTATAGAATAAAATTCAAATAATTTCTGTCATAAATGGCAACACTGGACATAGTGGTGGCATGTGAATTGCGATTTATCGATTTCTTGTCTACATTAACTCGGTACTGGAACCTATGTAAATAAATCGATTTATTTAAGGTATGCATTAGAACCTCTGAATATCGATACTTTTGAGTTGGTTCAAACAGAATCGTAACGAACGTTAACAAATCGATACTTTTGCATTGATTCAAATGGGATCCGAAGAAGTGAAGAGTTCTTCGGTAAGAGGGCGGATGAAACAGAGGGTGTGCTCGAGCTCAAAATTCCTGATTTCAAATTTTTATTGCGTGAAATTCTGATGAGGAAAACTGGGTTTTCTTAGTGGGGCTATTGCACACTTTTGCTATAAGCGATTTAATAGTCAATTATTCCGTAAAAACCTCAAAAAATAACGATGGCGGCACTAAAAACTTCCGAAATCCACTCCTAAACTCAATAAACGCAGTTATTTGCGGGAGCGTAATGGTGGCCGAAGGCACTAACAATGGGAGATTCCCATCTAACAATTCTGAAACTCCATCAAGAAGTGACCAATAAGAGACTACTTTCATTTGACACCGGTGTCACTTGGTGTTGCGGCACCATTCATCGGATGTGGATCATCACTCTGATGACTAATTACTCTGTGAATCATCCTTGTCAGCATAGAAAGAGTGACGAATTTAAGATAGGAATCTCCCATTGTTAGTGCCTTCGGCCACCATTACGCTCGCGCAAACAACTGCGTTTATTGAGTTTAAGAGTGGATTTTGGAAGTTTTTAGTGCCGCCATCGTTATTTTTTGAGATTTTTACGCCATAATCGACTATTAAATCGCTTATAGCAAAAGTGTGCAATAGCCCCATTATCTAAACGATCAGGAGCGCGTATTTGAAAATTGTCAGATGATTAAGAGAACCCGATCCATGAGCGGATCCAGCAATTTGGCAACTTTAGATTCATCCCATTTGAACGCATGAGAAATAATCGATTCTTGAGGGGGCCACAGCCCTTTCCTAATCGATTGTTTCGAATGCATTCAAATGGGAATAATACACAGTTGCCAGATTATTGCTGGATCCGCCTTTGACTCGATCCAACACTTTATACTCACGTAATAACCTTTTAAAATCAAGTTTTTTGAGCTCGAAAGCACACTCACTATATTTTCTTCGTCCTTTTGCCGAAGAATCAATTACTATCCACGATCTGTACTTCTGCATCAGTTCGAAAGGAACATAAACGAATATGATCAATCGATACTTTTGCATTGGTTCAAATGGAATAAAAACGATTATTTAAAATCGATACTTTTGAATTAGTTCATTTAGGCCGGAAATGATTAATAATTGTTCGTACCCATCAATCGATACTTTTGATTGGTTCAAATGGAATCAAAACGATTATTTAAAATCGATACTTTTGAATTAGTTCATATAGGCCGGAAATGATTAATAATTGTTCGTACCCATCAATCGATACTTTTGATTGGTTCAAATGGAATCAAAACGATTATTTAAAATCGATACTTTTGAATTAGTTCATATAGGCCGGAAATGATTAATAATTGTTCGTAAGCCTCCACTATTTACAAGATATGCTCGTGCAACCTTTATGCGTGAAGTAAAAAGAACTCTCTTTTTTAGTCGACCTCTTGCTGTATTACAAAATTGGAGAAATGCATTAGGCTGCAGAGGAAAACAGAAATCGTAGTGGAAATATAGCAAGAAAATTATTAGAGCTATCTTGCCATGGAGATCATTTTTATTTATTTATTGCTCGGTTCATTACTTCATTATTTATTTATTTGTCTTAATTTCGATGTTTATAATCTTCATTTTTTTTTTTTTTTGTATCTAACATATGTATTTAGGTATCTCACGAATCAATTGCAACGAACTGTGAGACCGAATTTTACGTTGTTAGAAGTCGATTCTTGCCTAATTTATTTATTATCTATCCGTTTATTTCGAATTAAATCATTAGATAAACAATTATTCTGGAGCGATCATTTTATTGGTCGACCTAACCTTTTTACCCTTTTTCTTACGCATTTTCTTCATCGAAGAAATGAAAAGTAGGATCCGGCAATCTGGCAACTGTGTATAGTTCTCATTTGAATTTATGAGAAACAATTGATTAGTATAGGGGGCATGGCCCCCTCAAGAATCGATAGTTTATCATAGTTCAAATGGGATGTTTCCATGGTTGCCAAATAGCTGGATCCGTCCATGCTTATGAACAAGGCAAAATTTAGATCTTAAGTTTAAAATCAAGAGAAAGAGATGCTTCGGACTTAATAGTACTCGTAAAAATGCTATAGTGGTGGAAATCGATTTACACCAATTAAAATCGAATCTAATCACGCTCATCAGTTATGTGAGCATATATTTTCAAGGCTAACATCCTTGTTCCTATACCTTTAGCCATAGGCGGATCCAGCAATCTGGCAACTGCGCATTCCTCTCATTTGAATGTATGATTAACAATCGATTCTTGGAGGGGCTACAGCCCTGTGACAAATCGATTGTTTCTCATGCAATCAAATGGGGAGAATACTCTGTTGTCAGATTGCTGGATCCGCCAATGCTTTAGCCCTGCAGCCTGTTTAGGTTGCCAATTCCTACCTTATTGTTACCTTTGCGATTAAGAATGTGAGAGGTTATAGTGAAAATAAGTTAATAATGATAGAATCGAATTAAACACGATATTTTTTTAATAATCTTTGCCACAGAATGATAATTTAAACCGTTGAGATAATGTTTCGATAATCAAAACATTTTTGAAATGAAATAATCAAATATTTTACTATGCATTTAGTCTCTACAAAATTTGTATTAAATAGTTTTAATGTTATTTTATCTTTTGATTTTTATCTTTTTTGTGCATATAATTTAATTAATTAAATTTATATACTAAAAGAAATCATCTGCTGTCTTCATCTATACATCCTATTATGTGATTCTGTTTTTTTTTTTTTTGTTTTTTTTGTTTTTTTTTTTTTTTTTTTTTGTTTTTTTTTAATATTATCAAATGAATTCTTATGGCATCAGTTCGAAAAAATTGAATATACTGATCAACGGATAATTTTTAATTTACAAGAATTTTATCAAGTTGAAAAATGACTGCTATTAGTATAAGTAACACGTCAAATTAGCAACCAATTTTCCTTTTTGCGCAGAAAGGAACTAGGACAGCGGTTATTTTAGATGTTTAGTTGTGGTTTTATTTCGCACAAACAGAAAAATTGGTTCCTTTCGGCCGAAAGCGGAAAGCCCTTCACTTACAAGAAGAGGCTCAGAAGTCGCCGCCACCGATTTTGAAAACAATTGCACGAAAATGCAGCTAAAGTAAAACTATTAGACCCGTGTTTCTCACTTTTTGCCAATGGGCCTTCCCAAAGCGTTAGGAATTTTTTTAAAGTTGCCGAAATTCACGAAAAAACCCGAGCGGAGAGCGCTCCGAATATTTACGTGAATTTCGGCAACTTTCAAAAAATTCCTGACGCTTTGGGAAGGCCCGTTGGCAAAAAGTGAGAAACAAGGGTCCAATAGTTTTACTTTAGCTATATTTTTGTGCAATTGTTTTCAAAATCGGAGGCGGCGACTTCTGAGCCTCCCCTTGTTAGTGTAATTCGTGTAATTCTTAACCGAATTGGTTTGAATAGTTTTTGACAATGTTAATTTGCAATGGTTTCGAGGAAAATGACCCAAAAATCCCATGCGTGGCACTTCGAGTTATTCTGCCTGTGCCTTACCAGCCAATGGGATTGACGATCTATCTGTCTCTCTCTTCGCTCATTCGAACTCTTACGTTAGAAAATGATGTAGAGATTAGAAGATGGCGATTGGTGAACCGTGAAAGTCACGTGTGCCAGGTGCCTGCTCCTATAAAAACTGTCCTTTTCTAACACAAGCGTTCAAATGGGCTAGGGAGGGGAGAGAGAGGGGGCGGGAGAGAGAGAGAGAGAGAGAGAGAGAGAGAGAGAGAGAGAGAGAGAGAGAAATACACTAATTCCTGGATCCTATACTCTGTTCCATTTCGGAGCGACCCTAGGAATTAACGCATATATGCAGGGAAAACCGGTAAATGGCAACAGCGGAGACCCAGCCGCAGCACCGACGGTGAGGACAATACTCCGGGCCCGTGCTCGGCTGTCCCTTTCTTCTCCGAGGCTGCAGGTACCAGAGACGTGAACCGGTGACTCTTTCCCTTGCTCTCTTACAATTTTTTGTCAACTTTTTCAAATTTTGAAAAATTCATCTTTTACACGTCGAATTAGGATTCGTCGTGAAAACACAAGAAAAATAAGTCTAAGAACTTAGTAAACAACGCATTATTAACGTTTTAAGCGGCAAACTTGCGTATTTTATACTTTCTTCGGACGCTACATTTTACTGCGTTTATTCATAATTTTATTAATACGAATTGGTAAAGCAAGAAATTATATTAAAAAACAGAGCAAAAAATAAACTGAGCAATGAAAGTGCAAAACAAGCACGCCATCAAAACAAGGATGTGTTTGTGCGTGTGCCTGGAATAAAATAATAAACATTTTTTTATTTACCTTACGGCTGCATGGCTCGGAAAATCAGAAGAAATTAAAAAAGTGGATCTGAATGACAAAAAGTTTTCAGATTTTACTTTACTTTCAAAAAATAAAATCTGGGAACTTTTTACCCCCCTGACCCTCATTACAATTTGCACTGATCTGGAAAATATTTGCCGAACACTTTTTTCGATAAAATTCACTTAACATGCCTGAATAATTGAAGGCGCTCGGTATGTCTGTTCCAAGCCTCTTTTTAACGAGCACAGTTGAGAAACTGTTTGTTTTCTTGGGAGAAATAATTAATGCGCGTGTCCAAAACGAAATTATGCGGTTTTTCTCTTCGTTGACTTGTAAACGTCCAAAGTTTTGAGCTCTGCATAGAAAGGAAAGAAAAATTAGTCTGCCAGCGGTAGAGGCTCTATTCCATCCATTAAGTAGTCAGCGCCTGTAGTACCAGTGCAGTGGTTTAGTACTTGTGTCACAGTAAATTTTACTTGAGGGATGATCTTCGGACTTTGAGAATTTCCCAGCCCTTTCCATACAAAGATGGTACTGGTGTCTGCCCTCCGGCGCCCCGGAAGTCTCGGGTCTTTCCAACATTTACGGTCCGGGGGTAATACCGTTCAATCCCTGACTTGGAAATTAGCGTCAAATACGTTCATCGATGGTTGGGGGGGGGGGGGCTGTAGCCCTCCAAGTAGAGCAGGGTTGGTCCACATTTTTTTTTTTTTTTTTTTTTTCCGGCGCTGGCCACATTGGACCACGTTTAAAACGAAAATTTCGTTTTGGATAGTCCGCATTGGTTCCATCTTGATTTTGCTCCAAATTTTCCATCCTAATTTATTAGGCTTAAAAATCAGCTTTACACACATGCTGGCAAAATTCCAGCAATGTTAACATTCAGCTTTGCTTATAGGGAAAAATAAGATTAAAAAAAAAAAGAAGAAAAAAAAAGAATTAAAGACTTAAATGACACTCAGCGCAAAAGTTAAGCGTAGGGCCTACGCTCAGGCTTATCAAAAAGTGATTCCACCTGACTTTCACACAAGGAAAAACTCAATCATTCCGAAATAGAGTTCATATTTTCTAAACCCACTTTATTTTCATGATATCGAAATTTCATCCGGTCGAGTTCGTTCTTAGATGAAATCCCATCAGTTTTTCAAGCCGATTTCAAATTTGAAATAAGTTTTACGCAAAAATGTGATGCAAAAAATTTCGAGATGTCGGACTTATTCCATCTAGTGGAAGCGTTTAACTGAAAAAAGGGATGCAACGCGCGGCTCGTTTTGAGAGCGAACTCGAGCCCTCCTCGGCGATGTATTGTGTCGCCGAGACTGCTGCGTTGCCAGCGTTTGCAAAGCCGACTACCTGGCCAGGGTCGCTCCGAAATGGAACAGAGTATAGGCAGTGATTGACGCAATAGAACAAGTGCATGTAGTATGGAGTGACACTTTTACACGCAAATCGTGAACTCCGATGCAATTGATATCTTGTCCATAAAACCCAATGGGAATCGATCTTTAGTGGGTCTGATTGAACCTTCCTAATAATCGATGCTTTAGCACAGGTTCGTAAGAGGGTATAACGATATTCAATTTCTCTCGGGCTTCCGTAATCGTAATATCCATATTGATGGGAAAGCCTAGAAAAATCCTTTATTGATGGGAAAGCCTAGAAAAATCCTTTATTGATGTATAGAAGATCTCTGAAAGTAAAACTGTGCTCGCAATTTTTATTGAAAAATTCAGAAATACTTGTTATTTTACTATGGGATTAAACAAGAAAGAAAAGGAAAAAAAAAAAAATTCAAAGAAAAAATAAATTGAAGCCATTAGCATAGTTGGCTACTTTTCAAAACACAGCTAACGCTATCCGATTCAAATTAAAGTCCCTTGATGGAAATTTGATTAGGGAGTCCCGAAGGTTACAAGACTTTTCGTCCTGTTTTTTTTGTCCACTTTTTTTTTCGTCCAAGACATTCAGTCCTTGATAATTTGTCCTTCCAATTTTTGTCCCGTGACACAATTGGTCCACTCATTATTTTTGTCCTCGACTGTAACGTCCATGAGTTTTTAGTCCAATTATTTTTAGGTTCAGAGTAAATCTTTTGTCCTGTGATTTTAGTCCAATGTTTTTTGTCCTCAAAAAAAAGTTTGGTTCGTCCAATACACATTTATGTTCATTTCGTTGGTTTACAAGTAAAATTTGTGAGTCTTTATTTCAATACCAGAGAACGTATATTCAATTGGATTTTACCACTTTATTCAATGCAGTAAAGTATTTCTCAGCAACTATTTTTAAAAGAAACAATCCCACACAACATTTTACAGTAGTAGGTTCTATAATACCAGAAAAATACAGTCAGACTTAAAATCTGAATTTTTCGAGGTCATTAATTACACGTGGGTATCAAATGTTTAATTTGAAAATCATTCAACCGTTTCGTATTTTTCTTCATTTATTCTGAAAATTTCATCAATGAATAGCGTGTACCCATAGTTGCAAAATTTCCTTGAATTGAAGGTATAGGTATACATATAATAAGTACGGCAGTTAGTGTGCGTCTCGTTTCCGAATCACCCGATAGATAGCGCAACAATATTTCTATGTGTAGAAACAACTGTTGCTATATCGCAATGCAGCTTAGTAAAAACTTTTCTTTTCACTTTTTTTCCTGGAATTTGCATTTTCTCAAAAGATAAATTAGAAACACCTGGTAGTAATACAACATATTAATTTGTTTTTGGTGAAATTCTATTTCTTCATTTTATTTTACCAGTAAACTAACGAAAAGGAGCATTGGACGAAACCAACTTTTTTTAAAGGACAAAAAAAAAAAAAATGAACTAATGTTACTGGACAAAAGGCATACTTTGGACATAAAAATAATTGGACTAAAAATTCATGGACGTTTCAGTCGAGGACGAAAATAATAAAAGGACCAATTGTTCTATAGGACGAAATTTAATTGGACGAATTATCAAGGACCAATTTTTATAGGACGAAAAAAAAGGGACAAAAATCGAGTGGACGAAAAAAACGGGACGAAGCGTCTGTTAACCGTACCGACGAAGCTTCATGGAGCTCCAAAGTTCAGAGGGGTTGAAAAATTATTAACATTGGAAAGATAGCAAATCGACTCCTCTGGTTTCCAGGAGTCACCGCTAGATGGCGTCGCGTCGTTTGATGCATGACCATGGAGCCGCCATGCCAGAGCTGCCTACAATGGCTATATCAAGATCTGCCCATGTTAAATATAGTTTATTTACTCCGTTTATTTTAATATTTTGAGTTTAAGGTGATTCTATGGCAAACTCCCGAAAATTTTAATCCGATAGATGGCGTTACTTGTCGCTGGCTCCGAAAATAGCCGTTTTTTGACGGTTTTCGGCTGATTTCTCTGAACAGACGAATAAGAGACGAAAAATCGGAATGTCAGCACCTGCTTAATTTTTTGCTTGATTTTTTGAGCCATAAATGGGCCAAATTGGTTCTAAAATAAAGGTGAAAGTATGCAAAGAAAAAAGCCTGTGTAATTTGGAGTTGTATCAGTGAATATTACAGGTGAAACAGAAACCTGTAATCTTTACTGATACAACTCCAAATAACACGTGATTTTTTCTTTGCATACTTTCGCCTTTATTTTAGAACCAATTTGGCCCATTTATGGCTCAAAAAATCAAGCAAAAAATTAAGCAGGTGCTGACATTCCGATTTTTCGTCTCTTATTCGTCTGTTCAGAGAAATCAGCCGAAAACCGTCAAAAAACGGCTATTTTCGGAGCCAGCGACAAGTAACGCCATCTATCGGATTAAAATTTTCGGGAGTTTGCCATAGAATCACCTTAAATAAGGGTTGCAGTTGTTTAGTTCAAGGTTTAACAAGTGGAATATGAGTTGTAGCTAGAAAATAAAAGAAAAGATGCAGCTGAGTTTTTTTATTTTTTTTTTTTATTTCTTTATGGAATTTTTAAATGATTGGTACAAAAATATGGTGTAAAGTTGTGATTGTATACTATTCATATACTTGAGGAACTGTTAGTTGCAAAAACCATCGCTGTCTCAGGAATTGTATCATACATATAACCACATTGAAGCATTTTTTTCAAAAAAGAAAATAAACCTTTTTCTGAAAAGGTTGTTTTAATGACATCCGACAGTTTTTTTGATGTTGATGGATGGTGTTTTTACAAAGGTGAATGCAACTTTATGTGTGTTATTGTAGATATATTTGATTGGCTAGGAAGCAATTTTTCTATGTATCTGTAATGTACTATCGACGAATTAAAGATTGTCGCGAGATTTTCACGAGATAGTAAGTTTCACCTTCAAGGTTCCGGTTCGGCCACTTTTCATACTCCTCACACTTTGCAGGCGAGATGCCAGAGCGGGTGAGAAGGCAAAACCGTTGCAGATAAGTCCCACACTCACACCCATAACTGAAAATGTGTGAAAATCTCGCGACAATCTTTAATTCGTCGATAGTACATACTCATTACAGACACAAAAATGAAACGGGGGCAAAAGAAATTAAGACACAATAAAAAATAAACCAACAACAACGAAATCGACAATCTCAAGCGATTTCTAGTTAAAGTAGGTTGAATTTACTAAATATGGTGTTTTCTCGTCGCTTGATTGCCTTTCAAGAGATGATTTCAGCATTCAGGTTTTACAAACGAATTTAAATCAGTGGCGATACTTCTTGCAATTTGGCAACAACGGCTTTTCTCCGTTTAAACCTACTTATGATAGTCAATATTCAGAGGATTCACTGATTGTGAGCTCTGAGAAAGCAATCGCTACTTTAGCAAAGGTTCAAAAGGCGAAAAACATGGTTGCCAAATAGCACGAACCGCCACTGGTTTAAATGCACGCGGGTTGCTGGTATTGACGCCCTAGATTTGTTTGATGACCAATGAATTTATTTAATATTTACATCAATTCGCGCCGTATTTTCTTACATTCTTTTTCTTCTTTTTTTTTTTTTTTTTAATTTGTCTTCATCCAGGCTTCTGCTGGGATCTAAAAGGCTTAGTACGCTCAAGTGCGAAGTCCAGTGTAATGAGTCATCTCTTCCTCTGAAACCAGATAAAAGAATGGTAAGTTTACATTTCGTAAGAATGGAGCTGTTGCAAACTTTTGCTACAGGCTTATTAATAGTTGATAATAGGGTAATACCCAATAAAAATAACGATTAGCGCACTAAAAAATCACGAAATCCACTCCTAAACTCACAAAATGCTTTTAAACGCGAGACCGTAATGGCGGCCGGGGCCGCGGTTTTCATTGGGGTTCCCTATCTTCAATCAGCGCCATCTACACGAGGTGTTCTCGCAACACCACACAAGAAGAAGAAGAAGAAGCATACAATTGCCATAAGAAAACCGCGGCCTCGGCCGCCATTACGGTCTCGCTTTAAAAGCATTTTGTGAGTTTAGGGGTGGATTTTGTGATTTTTTAGTGCGCTAATCGTTATTTTTACAGGTTATTACCCCATTATCAACTATTAATAAGCCAGTAGCAAAAGTTTGCAACAGCTCCATTGATCTGTCCGTTTTTCAGACTTGTTAATATGTGCGTGGCGTTTAATCTGGCAACGCTGTATTTAACCTCATTTATGTTCATGACAAAAATCGAACTATTACGATGCGATGCGAAGAGTCTCGATTTTAAAATTTTGCATGGACTTAAATAGACAACATGTGGCGTTGTAAAATTGATTCATAACAAGGCCCAGTAGCGTCATTTGCGGGTCGGCCAAAAGTGAAAAAGTGATGACTTTTTTTTTTTTTTTTTTTTTTTTTTTTACGAGAAGAAAAAAGTTTTGAACTAAAATTTGGTGGTCAATAACGGGTCTTGCTGAAATTTGGGGCCGTAAATATGCAGGGCTGTAGGGTGTCTAAATAATATTGATGAGCAAAAAAAAAAAAAAAAAATGGGTCATCACATTTTTGCCCCCCCCCCCCCCAAGCCGAACCTGAAATGACGCCCCTGACTATACCGCTATTTCCATCTAATCCCTGGAAGACCCTGGGTCTGACCTCTGCGCCGTTGATTGATCAATCGTTCGATTTATCGCAGTGGCGTCGCGTGCCATCTGGCAACAATGCAACTTCTCTATTTAAACTCATTAAATATATCGAATTTTCCTTGTGCACTGTGCACCCCCTGAATTCGATATTTTACATGAGTTTAAAGGAATAGAATACATTGTTGCCAAATTGCACGCGACGCCACTGATATATCGTCCGACCAGTCAATCAGCCATCAGATGCGTTCCTTACGCACCCAACAAGAAAAATAATAATTGGTAAAGATTACCATCACGATGGCTGATTTTTTTTCTCCAGCAAAACAAGATGGTGCGCGAACTTGAAAATAAGTCGTAGTCGGGGGGGGGGGGGTCATTGGCGGATGAAGGGGGGGCGAAGGGGGCGATCGCCCCCCCCCCCGTTCGGCCCGAAAAGTGGGAAAAGAGGGGCACAGCGAGCGAAAACAAGAAAAGGGGGTCATTTAGGGGCGAAAATTCCAAGTTCGCCCCCCCGTTCGCAAGGGCTGGATCCGCCACTGCGGGGGGTATCGAGAATAATTGTTTATGGACCATTATTGGTCGACCTGTATAGACCAATTTTACCAGGGTCTGAATATTAACTGTAAGTAGCTACATATTACTATGGAAGTATATATTTACACGCAGTCTGGCCACAAGTTCTGTCGCATTTAAGATATCGAATGTTGAAGGTCGATTTACAAAATCCGATATCTCGAATGTGAAATACGATATCGACCTCTAATTTGCGCCAAGTGGTATACAAATAGTTTTGTATGCTATTTTATCGATGTATCATTTAATAGGGGTAGTCTCGCGGGAGTTTTCAGATTGCCCCTGTGGGGGGTACACGGAAAAAAAGACTGGTAGAATTTACCATTTGCATAGCTGATGTTGGTACATTTCATCACAAGGTACGATAATGTTGTATACTTATTTTCAGTCGTTTGGCTGCTATCGGCAAAATAGCGATTAACAGAACTTATGGCTAGACTGTGTAAATAAGAATGGTCCAAATCGCATCCTTTTATCTCAAATTAAAAATAAAGTTAAAGGGGTGGGCGCGTTACTTTTGAGTAACCCTGTATAAGCGTCGAACAGTTGCACAATCGTTTCACGGAGATAAACATTCCACTGAAAATGGCCAGAATGGGTCTGTTGCAAACTTTTGCTACAGCGATAAAGAGTGTTTCATCCTATGTAAAATCGCCTGAAAAGTCCATTGGTGGCATCAGAAAGACATGAAATGCGATAATAAACTCACAAGAGACGTTTAATGAAATCCAAGATGGCGGTAAAATATCGAGCAATCTGTATGCATGCTCCTTTAACATCCAACGGATTGCCAACGTCGATAGCCTCACAGCTTCAGAGGTTATATGTGTTTATTTACATTGTAATGGGTCTGTTGCAAACTTTTGCTACAACGACTAAGAGAGACAAATCTAATGTAAAATCGCATGAAAAGTCCATTAGTGGCATCAGAAAGTCATTAAATGCAATAATAAACTCACAAGAGGCGTTCAATAAAATCCAAGATGGCGGAGAAATATTGGGCAATTTGTATGCATGCACCACGAACATCCAAGGATAGTCAACCTCACAATATCGATCACAACCAATCACAACGTAAACAAACACACCTCCACCACCTTCACCTTCACCTCCAGTGAGGTTTTCAAAGTTGGCTATCCTTGGATGTTTGTGGTGCATGTATACAAATTGCTCGATATTTCTCCGCCATCTTGGATTTCATTAAACGCAACTTGTGAGTTTATTATTGCATTTTATGACTTTCTGATGCCACCAATGGACTTTTCGGGTGATTTTACATTATATTAAACACTCTTAATCGTTGTAGCAAAAGTTTGCAACAGACCCATTGGGTGTGATTGATATTGTGAGGTTGGCTATCCTTGGATGTTCGTGGTGCATACATACAGGTTGCTCGATATTTTACCGCCATCTTGGATTTCATTAAACGTCTCTCGTGAGTTTCATACTGCATTTTAGGACTTTCTGTTGCCACCAATGGACTTTTCAGGCGATTTTACAACATATTGATTACTCTATATAGCGCTGTAACAAAAGTTTGCAAC